>JAPDVR010000024.1:3474490-3541990 GCA_026230005.1 Gila orcuttii
TTAGGGCCACCGTAGAAACATGTCGGCGCATTGACAATGTAAGAAAACCTGCAGAGCATGTAGACAGAAACTGCTCATTCTAAGGTAATACAAATATAACGGTTCATTAAGTAAGGTCTTTATACACCACTGAAAACTTATTTTTCAAGGTAGTGACGAAACGCGCTCTGTAGCGCTGTGTGTTCGCTGTCGGCTACGGTAGAAACATGACGACACAATATGTCGACCTCCATAGAAGGGGGCGCCCGCGGTTATGAAGATAAATGTCTCATTCTAAGGTAATAAAAACATAACAGTTCATTATGCAAGGTCTTTATACACCACTGAAAACATAGTTATGGATCTTATATTTGCATTTCTCTCAATAGATCCTCAGAAATATTACACAATGCACCTTTAAAACACACAAATCAAACTAAATTAAAAATCAGACCTGTCTATTCCGTAAAGAAGAGAACATTAAAACACAACTTTTACCATTAAAGGTAAAGTCCCAGAATACACAGGAAGCTTCATAGCCAGTCTGTGGAGGAAGAAAAAGAGAGTAAGACAAGAAAACAACATTGTATTGAATCGGTTATTAGCTGTGTCCCAATTCAGAGGCTGCGGCCTTCCACCTTACATTTAAAAGGTGTAATCCGCCATTTTATATAAGTTAGTGTAATCTGGTGTGCAATGAATCTTGGGATAGATTCAAAGAAGGATGTATTTGTAGGCCGCAACAAATACAGCCTTGGAAGGATGCAGCCTCTAAATTGGGACGCAGCTATTGTGTGATATTAGTGTTATTTTTTTTTACCGGAATGGGCTTTGTGTTTCGCAGGGTTATCAGCACGTCCTTCTGTAGATTAGAGATGCTCAGGTTAGCCACACTGCTACCCAAAATCCCACTGTTTAGTTTAGGTCCTCCCAGTGATTTGTCCTGTATTTGACAGAAATTCAAAAAGAGTTCAGATATTGATATAGCTGAATTAAACTTAAGCTTCCTATGTAGCACAATAACTACAACAATACAAGCAGATTTTGTTCTGAGTTGTGCTAGCAAGGTAATGTCTAGTCTTTGTCATCGATCATGTCAGTTCACACCACAACATTCAGCTATTTTAAATATGAGGCAGTGATTTTAATAGAAAGCAAACTCATTTGAATCGAAAGCATTGCTCTGTATCAGAAGATGCGCCCAGACCTGGAAGAAGGTGCTCTTCTGGAAGAAGTTGAACTGGACTCTGGATGCGAGCTGCTGCTGTTCTACAGTGAGGTTCTGTGTGAGGGATGCTGGGAGGGTGACTGAACCCAGAGTAGTGGACCCAACCCTAAACACAACGTCTTCAGTCTCCAGGCCAGGCTTACTTCGAATCTGTAATGCCAAACATAGCATTACCAAATCAGGTACTTTGGACTCATGAAAAAACAAAACATTTTATTCATCAACATTTATTGTCACTTCATTTGTGTAGTGTTGTATATACAGCCATGATATATATAATATAGAAAGTGATACGAAAGTGATTATTGTCAAAAGTGTCTGTAATAAAAGCAGTTAATCTGGTAAAGTCAGAATCTAGTCAAATTTAATTTAATTTAATAGTAAATAAATAGTAAATAGTTATGGAAGCTTGTTTCCACTACAAAATAAAACATTTTAAAAGATAATTGCGACTTTTTATCTCACAATTTCGAGTTTACATCTCTCAATTCTTCTCAGAATTGCGTGATATAGAGTCGCAATTGCATGTTATAAAGTCATAATTGTGAGATAAAAAGTCGCAATTAACTTTTTTATTTTTTATTTGGTGGCAGAAACAAGCTTCCATTAATAATAGTAAAGCACTTTTTAAAAACTACAAGAACTATACAATTAAAAGAAACCCATTATTAAGAAGTTAAAAAAAGAAGAAAATTTACAGTCATTTATAGTTAACCCGTTAAAATTATATATATATACAGGTCCTTCTCAAAAAATTAGCATATTGTGATAAAGTTAATTATTTTCCATAATGTAATGATAAAAATTAAACTTTCATATATTTTAGATTCATTGCACACCAACTGAAATATTTCAGGTCTTTTATTGTTTTAATACTAATGATTTTGGCATACAGCTCATGAAAACCCAAAATTCCTATCTCAAAAAATTAGCATATCATGAAAAGGGTCTCTAAACGAGCTATTAACCTAATCATCTGAATCAACTAATTAACTCTAAACACCTGCAAAAGATTCCTGAGGCTTTTAAAAACTCCCAGCCTGTTTCATTACTCAAAACCGCAATCATGGGTAAGACTGCCGACCTGACTGCTGTCCAGAAGGCCATCATTGACACCCTCAAGCAAGAGGGTAAGACACAGAAAGAAATTGCGGCGTGGCATGGAGGCAATCAGCCTGTGGCACTGCTGAGGTGTTATGGAGGCCCAGGATGCTTCGATAGCGGCCTTAAGCTCATCCAGAGTGTTGGGTCTTGCGTCTCTCAACTTTCTCTTCACAATATCCCACAGATTCTCTATGGGGTTCAGGTCAGGAGAGTTGGCAGGCCAATTGAGCACAGTAATACCATGGTCAGTAAACCATTTACCTGAGGTTTTGGCACTGTGAGCAGGTGCCAGGTCGTGCTGAAAAATGAAATCTTCATCTCCATAAAGATTTTCAGCAGATGGAACCATGAAGTGCTCCAAAATCTCCTGATAGCTAGCTGCATTGACCCTGCCCGTGATAAAACACAGTGGACCAACACCAGCAGCTGACATGGCACCCCAGACCATCACTGACTGTGGGTACTCCAGTGCTGCTTATCTGTAGCCCAGGTCAGGCGCTTCTGCCGCTGTTTCTGGTTCAAAAGTGGCTTGACCTGGGGAATGCGGCACCTGTAGCCCATTTCCTGCACACGCCTGTGCACGGTGGCTCTGGATGTTTCTACTCCAGACTCAGTCCACTGCTTCCGCAGGTCCCCCAAGGTCTGGAATCGGTCCTTCTCCACAATCTTCCTCAGGGTCCGGTCACCTCTTCTCGTTGTGCAGCGTTTTTTGCCACACTTTTTCCTTCCCACAGACTTCCCACTGAGGTGCCTTGATACAGCACTCTGGGAACAGCCTATTTGTTCAGAAATTTCTTTCTGTGTCTTACCCTCTTGCTTGAGGGTGTCAATGATGGCCTTCTGGACAGCAGTCAGGTCGGCAGTCTTACCCATGATTGCGGTTTTGAGTAATGAAACAGGCTGGGAGTTTTTAAAAGCTTCAGGAATCTTTTGCAGGTGTTTAGAGTTAATTAGTTGATTCAGATGATTAGGTTAATAGCTCGTTTAGAGAACCTTTTCATAATATGCTAATTTTTTGAGACAGGAATTTTGGGTTTTCATGAGCTGTATGCCAAAATCATCAGTATTAAAACAATAAAAGACCTGAAATATTTCAGTTGGTGTGCAATGAATCTAAAATATACGAAAGTTTAATTTTTATTATTACATTATGGAAAATAATTAACTTTATCACAATATGCTAATTTTCTGAGAAGGACCTGTATATATATATATATATATATATATATATATATATATATATATATATATAAACAAACTTTAATATAAGAATATTTTTTTTAAAGCAAATCAAACAAGAATTAGTATGGGGCCATCCCACATATAAATAAAAAAGATATTTTTATCTATCTGTATTTTTTCTTGTATTCTACAGCATTTATGAAAACAGCAACATATCCATTATCTAAAGTCTGTAAGATGAATCAGAATTAATGAAGGTCACCTGCAGGTTAGATGAGTCCAGTAAGAAGAAGGACGTCTCCAGAAAGTTGGCACCGTCAACTTTCTTCACTGCCAGAGCCAGTGATTGTGAAAGTACTGACTGACTCGTCCCTGATACAACCAGTTTAAGACCCACTGTGTCCACAATCCCAATGACCCTGTAGTAACCAGAGGCAAACAGCTTGAGTGTCAGTCAGACAAACTGTACAGCTAAACCAAAAGTGAATAGTTTAGGTAAATATACTTTCTTGGTTGACATTATAAGACACTCAATACTTTTATTGTTATATCAGAATAAATGGGGCACTTTTGCACATGACACAGATCGTTTTGTAGAGGGCATCTCACCTCTTTGAGAAAGGAGTGATTACATCTCCAGGAACATCAAGGAGGTTGTTGACAATATTGACGGAAGTGTTTGCCACAGCCAGGCTGACATTGGGCCCAGACAAAAGTGTCTCTAGCTGTGATAAGAGCTGATCCACCTGAGTGGCGTTTAAAGATGAAGCATTTGCACTCAAATTCAACAGTCCATCAGCATCTAATGTCCCTGATGTGTTCGAGGATCCAAAACAAAGAGGAAAGTTAGACAAAGAGAAAAAAAGTCAATGATTTATGACAGTAACCAGGTGAATCTCTAGAGACCTGTCAGTTTTGTCATTACTGTAATGTGAGAAAAACATTTTATTTGCTTATTAATCATTACAATGTGACAATTTCCTTTTCTTCATGAAATAATAATTAATACAATTTTTTATTTTAACTTAATGTTCTAATTACCTGAGGTTGTTGTAGCGATGATGGATGTTGTGTTTGAGAGCGAGGGACTTGTAAAAGATGGAGGAGTTGTGGGGATGTCTGGGATTAGGGTTGTAGATGAATTACAGCTGCCATTTAGGGGAATGACTGTACTTGTAATGCCCTCTAAATAAAAACTGTACAACGAATAATAAATAAAAAGCATTGTTAAAAACATTGCGTGTTTTTAATCATTTTAAATTGTGCACATTGTGAACATTCACACATATATTACATCTACATGTGTAGGATGTACTGTATATTACTACTGTATATTATATGTATAAAACAAATATCATGTATAAATACACCTACATATATGACACATTATATGCAAAGACAAGCATTGAGGTAGCTCTACTAACCAGTATCCGTTAAAGTTTTCTCTGTTTGACTCCACGCAGAAGTCTTCAGAACTGAAATTTGTACTCAAAGATGGCCCCCAAATGAGAATATGTTGTAAAGGATTCGTAAAATCATAAGAGCAGATTGCTGAAAATCAACATAACCACATCATCAGACATATTCAGATATACATTAGATATATAAGTATGTTTACAGAAGACACTTACCCACTCTGCTCACAACTCCGCCAAAGATCAATGAGTCGTTATATGGTTCTAAGATGGCCTTTAGAGCCGTGTGAATATCACACAAGTCCATGGCTGTATCTAGTTTAACTATAATTATACAAATGTCCCTGGAAAAAAAGGAGCAGTACATGAACCACCCAGCAACTTGAAAACAAACTTTAATAGAACATCATGCTGCAATGAGACTCAACATACCTGAAACCATCAGTTTCCATGGAACCACAAATCACCTTTGAGTCCTACATGAATCAAAATTGCAAATAGTTAGGAGATCTGAACCATTCTAAAGGCCCGTTCACACCAAGCACGGTAACTATAAAGATAACGATAAAGATATAATTCTAAAAATTGTTCTCCATATTAAAGAATAACAGAGTTCACATCACAACTATAACGATAAAGATATGAGGAACGATATCGTTGGGATCACTTTCAGAACGATTTTTTTCCAGCTGTCAAACGATAAAACACTGACAGCCAATCAGAATCCATTCTAATTTAAAGATCTCGCAAATTTAAAATGGCAGATGACATTGCAGAGAAGTTAATCGTTGAGGTACAAAAAATCCTCCACTGTTTGACAAGTCAAAACCCCTTTTCAAGGATACGTTAAAAAAGATGGATATATGGAAAGCAATCGGTCGTATCCAAGGAATAAATGGTGAGAAGAATTAACGATGAGATATTATGCAGTTTAGCATGTAAGAAAATTATCTCAGATTTCGATTTGGGCCTAAACAAAATATTTTACGTCCAATTTTGTCCAAAACCTACTTTTGCGAACTAGTCCCTGGTTTTTCGCCCGATCGGAACCAAACCAGTCTAGGCCTATTCTCTGGACTCTCTAGATCAATAATTATCGAAAAAAAAAATGAAATTTTGCATTTGGGTGCCTGTAACAGGGTCATTTTAAAAAGGGGTGGGGCAAAATACAGTCAAAAGCCTATAAATCCTAAACGAAAAGTCAAAACTTCACAAAAATTGATGAGCATATGTGTCATAACATGGTGAAGAAGCATGCAACGTTTCATGGAGATCGGACCATAGGTGGCGCTATAACATCGTGCATCGTGCAGCCCAAACCGTAAGGCCTAAAGACTTGAAACTCGGCCAGATGGTAGGCCACACTTTTGGGGAGAAGCTATCAGAGTATGACCCCGATTGGCCCATAGGTGGCGCTACAGCAACCAAAAGTACTAAATTGCTCATAACTCCTAGACCGTTGGTCCTAGCCTCAAGCTTTTTACACCACTGTGATCCTTGGCTCAAGACGAACAAGACGTCTTGGATTTCTCAGATTTCGAAATTTTTTAATAGGGTCACTTCAAAATGTGGCCTTGACCAAGTGTCCATGAAACCCTATATCTCTTCAATGAATGCATACATCTTCTTAAAAACAAGTCAGAACATGTAACTCTAAATACGCATGACAATTTTCAGACAAATTGGAGCGAATATGCCTTTTAAACAGTTAAAAAGGTGAAAATGATATGAACATAATGGCATATTAAGCCAATAAGTGGTACTCTACTGCCCCCTGCTGTTTAAAATAGTAATTTTGTCATGCTACTAACTAATATAATTCTATAATTCTTATTTAGACTTTATAAAATCACTATTTTAACATTTACACTCATTTAGTCAAAATTCATCTACTGAAGTATTGCTACTGACTATTGTAGCACATTGAGAAATGTGAATCCTGAAGGAGACTTGCAGTAAACATTTTTTTCCATCACATAGTTCAAATGTCTGTATCTACAACAGAATGTGTGTGTGTAGTCCTATATTTCTGAATAAATGCTGAATTATCGGATTAATAGATTACAAAGACATTATGTAAAATGCTTATAGACCATTAAAGTATATTTTCAAAAATATTTGAAATAGTATATTTGAAAAAATCAACAACAACATTTGTCTTTGTGTGTGTGTGTGTGTGTGTGTGTGTGTGTGTGTGTGTATGTGTGTGTGTGTGTGTGTGTGTAAGCATATGTCTAAATAAGAGACCTGTGAAAACACTTTATTAATAAGTATAATGGCCAGCAGAGGGCAGTAGAAGACCACTTATTGGCTCAGTTTCATTTTGACAGACTTGATTTTCACCACTATTCTGCACTAAAGCAAACCTGTTTGCTTATGTTAACTATTATAAGACAATAATTTTTTTGTCAGTTTATCAATTCATTGCAATTGACACTTCACATCAATGCTAGCAATGTGGTAAATCATGGTAAATCACGATAGAAACATGGTAAATAATAGTAAATAATACTATTACATGGTGTATCATGGCAAATCATGCTAGCAATGTGATGAATCATGGTAAATCATCCTAGCAATGTGATGAATCATGGTAAATCATGCTACAATCCTGGTAAATCATTCTACAATGTGGTATATCATGGTAAATCATTCTATAACATGGTAAATCATTGTAGAATGTGGTATATCATCGTAAATCATTCTATAACATGGTAAATCATGGTAAACTATGATAAATCATGCTAGAATCATATTAAATCATACTACAATGTGTTCAATTGTGGTAAACCATGCTGAAACAGGGTAAATCATGGTGAATCATACTAAAACTTGGTATATCATGGTAAACTATGGTAAATCATGCTAGATTCATGGTAAATCATACTGGAACATGGTAAATCATGAAAAACACACTAAAATTTGGTATATCATGGTAAATCATGCTAAAACATGGTCTATTCCATCTATGATGTCAGTGGTTAAATGCTTGCTACATGAAACTTAATGTCTTTTGATGCTTTTGAGCTTAACTGCCTTAACTGCTTGAACACTGATAAATGCTGCTTGCAGCTTTAATTATCGTTATCTTTATAGTTATCGTACTTGGTGTGAACGGGCCTTAAGACTGAAAAACATCTTACCTTTATTATTGATATAAAGATATCTTACCTGAAGGTGACTTATGAAAGTTTGTGAAACATTGCAAACATTTCTAAAATGGAGAAGAGAAAGAGGAGTGTTAAAGTACTATATTCAATAGATATTTTTATAGTTCCTGTAGTGCAAATGGTAGAGTATTGTGCTGTACTGTGCTAAGGTTGTGGGTTCGATATTCAGGGAACACACACAGTGGTAAAATTAATGCATCATAAATTACTTTGGATTACATTATCTGGCAAATAAATGTACATTTTTATTTGAAAGGAAAAAGATACAGTAAGATTTGTTTAACTTACGACATGTTTTGGCATGCTGAGTTTTTCAAAAACTTTGGAATCTGTTGACAAATAACAAAAATAAATATATGGATCAATAGTACTATGACAAATCATTATGTAAATCATAGACTGATTAATTCAATTTCAGACATCTGAATTCAACACTACATGTTACTTACTTGGCTTTCAGGGCTTTCCATTGTACCATTCAAAGAAATGTTAGTGTAATAGTAAAAATCTAAAATAGAGGAAAAAGTGTAAGTATAACCTTTGAGCTTAATATTTACATTCTACTACTTTCTACTACAGACTCTTTACATGATAAACTTGTCTTACCTGAGCTATTGCAGTATGAAGAACAATAACACGTTGGCGGTGCTTTAGGGAAAAACAAAAGAAAACGTAATAAATAAATCATGACACACGACCGATCATAAATGTCTAATTGTCCATGAACATAAATAATCAGAAGTAAAGATCTTTAAAGTATGTCACATTTCTGAGTGACAAAATGAATCTAAAGTACACAGAAGGTTTATGAAAGAGGATAAAGGAAGTCTTACGTGGAATAGTAGGACAGTCCTCAGGAGGACCAGAATCCAATGGAAAAATCACATTTGTACTGTTTCCACTACGAAAATAAAATGAGCCAGGATATAAAGAAAACTAAGCATTGTTTAACAAAAAATGATATGTTGTACCCTACTCAAAAGGAATAAGCGGGATACAGATACCATCCTTTCCAGTTTGATTGTAAACTTACCATGAGATGTTCACTGGTGCTTCTCTACATTCCTCAAGAGTGATTGATTGATTGCATTTGTCGTATTGTCCAGCTGAGAACTGTGTAATGTTTCCTACACACACACCTGCCCAAAAACCATATCCATCTCACTCAAATATTCACATCTTTTAGATTATGTGATATTCAAACAGTACAATTTATTTGTATTTTAGTACAAAACAGTACAATAGTGCACAACCTTTTTATATCAAAGCACTTTTTCCATTTCTATACTAAAAGAATCACACTACATCTGGTGGAAATTGCAGTCAACATTTTAAAAGATGGAACAACATAACGCTTTTATTCTATATAAAAACAATATAAAACAGTAAGCACAAATGTGACATATAATAACCAAACTGATTAGCATTAGTATTATTAAAAGAGAAGTAATAGGAGGATTTTACTAACCCACTCTTTCTATTTGTCCCACCACACTGACATTGATGTTCGAGTTCATCACCGTCACAGCATTTCTAATGCAGCAAACTTCCTCAGCAGTAGGAGGACTCAGCTTCAGAAGAATAAAGCATTGTGCAATCCTGTCAGAAAACACCAGGATGATGAAAAGCTTATAGCTTGAAATCATTTCATCAATTGCTTGAATATGTTTGATACGGAGGAGTAAAAGCATTTGGTACTGACTTTGTAATATTTTTTTGATCACATGTGAGCTCCATGGCCTAATATTGAAAAATAAAAGTAAATGTTGTGCATTCATATTATATGAAATCTGATGAAATACCAAGCTATTTCACTCTGTATCACTTACCAAGGTAAATGCTGAGTCAGCACCACTTACAAACAGGCTGCGTTTGTTTACTGAACTGCAGAACAGACAGAAGGAGAAATTGTTATATTGTTATACAACTTTTCAAAGCACAGGAAACCCTGCAGACAGTTGATTCATCCTCTCTGACCATGTGTGAATTGAGGTCAGGGAAAAAATGGTAACCGAAAGCTCTTTAAACAACCCCCCGTTAAATGAAGGAATAACTTTGTGACAGCCATTAATGCACGATGATAAAATACATAGTTTTTTTTTACATAGTTAAAGAAAGTAAACAAATTAAATAAGCATTCAGTTTGCACACATATCCTTGAGTGAGAACATTTAGGTTCATAAGGTCACTACAGTGTGCTGTACCTGAGACGTGGCATTGAAGGAGTTTCAGAATCAGCAGAAATGGCAAAACATGCATCTAGTTTGGGTCCGAAAAGCTCCTTAAGCTGAAAAACACATTGCAGATGACTGAGTTAAATTACTGCTTTTCAAAGAATGACATAAAACTGTAAAATCATTTACATATTTTCCTATAGAAACTATAATTGCTTTATATATTCTCCAACCGTTAACTCTCATTATTAATAGTATGAAACTAAATTAAATTTAAAAAATGCAATATAGTGTTATTGTAAAATTTTACATCTTAATATGGTTTAATATATGTTTAATATGATTAACAGTTATAATAAATATCAATGATATAGGAAATAACCCCCCGGTTTCACAGACAAGGCTTAACCCAGCAAGCAATTTTGCGTTTAAAAGACGTCTAATAGCCGTCCAAACACAGCCCAGACGTCTAGGCTAAAACAAGGCAACATTTGGGCTGTCAGTGAAAATTGTATAGACTTTTAACCATAGCCCAAGAATAGACTAGTCATCAATTAAATAACATGTCAAAGAAATGAAACCAAACACCTTGTAATCACTGTTGACTTGCTTACATGATGGAATATCAAACATCTCGCAAATTATTTATTAAGGTTATTTTGGCTGTAGAAGTGGGTTATCATAGCCAGACTATATCGGGTCTATAGTTAACCTAGACCTGCTTGCTGAAAGCAACTTGAAATATCTTAAAATATGTCAGTGCCATTGTTTTGTCTCAAGAAACATACCATAATGTTTTTTTTTTACCTATGGCTACTTAAATATCCTAATTGAACTAAAGCCTAATCGTGGCTTAATCTAAGCCCTGTTTGTGAAACCAGGCCAAATTAAATAAAATAAAATAAAATAGCTGAGTCAGTATCATTCCTGAACTTACTTGTGTTGTGACATTTTGTTCACTTTGTGGTGTTCCCATTACCTCTATAGAAGTAGTAATCCAGTAAAATGCTAACAAAGACCAAAAGAGTCAGTTATGCATTGTATTCCTTCCATTTAATAGGAAAATGTGCCATTATGTTTGTTGAAATTGTAATATTTACCATCACAGGTTTTAGAAATGTCACAAGGTGTGGGTGCTGTAACTAAACAAGAATATATTAGATAGTTAATATTAGATAAAGGGGGGTAAAATAAGATGAAGTGCACACAGAGATAAATCTTTACATTACGTCTTACCGGTCGTTGTAAATGTTTGGTTAATGGTTGTCATCAGTGGTGTTGTATCATTTGTATAGGCAGAGGATGATGGTTCGGGCTTAAAGATGATATTGGCAATGAGTCTATTAATATGGTGCCTGATAACATACAGTAGAAATGGAGCGTTTGTGCTAATAATGGTCTTTTTGTAGTACTTACTGTTGCTGTGAATGTTGTGGAGTTTGTGGTTGATTCAGAAAAAGTTGTGTTTTCTGTGGATGTAGAGATTGTGGTTGATTCAGAAAAGGTTGTGTTTTCTGTGGATGTGGAGATTGTGGTTGATTCAGAAAAAGTTGTGTTTTCAGTGGATGTGTATGGTGTGTTTCCCGTAGTTAGATTATCAGTGCTGTGTAATTCCGTCGTAAGTGTTGTTGCTGTGATTGTTGTGCTTATGTTAGAAGATGTGGTTGAGGTTTCCGGCATTGTTGTTGTATTTGGCACGGAAAGAGAGCTTGTTGTCGATGGCACTGTCAATGAGGAAATAGGACTTGTAATGTTATCTGTGGTTCCTCCAGTCACTGTTATCAAATTTGTGACTGAAGTTCCTGCAAATGTTGAGACGACTAGAGACCCAGTTGTTGTGGCAGTTGTGTTTGACGTTACTGTAGGGAAAAAAATACAGAAAAGATTAAATCACATTAAATGTATCGTTATAACATGCATGTTAAAATATCCTAATTTAACTTAGATAGATAGATAGATAGATAGATAGATAGATAGATAGATAGATAGATAGATAGATAGATAGATAGATAGATAGATAGATAGATAGATAGATAGATAGATAGATAGATAGATAGATAGATAGATAGATTTTTTTTAATGAAGGGCTACTCTTTATCTTGTCTTCATAAGCATACGTTGAAATTGGCTTTTGTTTTCTGCTAGACTAAAACATGTCCATCAGGTTGACTGAGCTGTATTTGTATAGTTGGTTCAGTAAAGCTATTGTGTTTAAAAGTGATCACAGCCCATAGTTTAAGTGACTCAGATACACTCCCATTACAGGAACAGAGAACAATATATCTGAGATATTTCTCTTTACACTAATAGAGACACGCAGACAAATACACACAAACTGCTGCTTATACAATATATACAGCCTTAATACATTGGCTGTGGCAAATATGTTAATATACAGTGGGGTAATTATGTAGTATTTCTAGGTCACTAATCAGATTTGTGACAGTGATCATGTGAACAAATTTTGTCATATTTCTTCCACTGACACACAATATCATGCAGGATCACATGATCATCATGTTTTACACAAACACTGTCATATAACTAATAATACATGTCTACTAAATTATATAAATGCAACAAGTATTTCCACTAGCAGTCTTTTGGACCCCATATGTCCAGGATATGAATGTTACCACATTGCGCAAATAGACGTTTTACTTTCATCATCTACCTTTGTTCTATAAACTCAAATGCGGGGTAGTATTGTGGCATATTGGTGAGCAAACAGGAGGACAATCCCTGAAATGAAGTAGAGCTGTATAATGATCACAGGTGTGTCTTATCCAAGCACCAGACTTTACCTGGATGGAGCAGAAGGAGCAGGACCAGGAAAAACACATAATCCAGGTGACTCCATCTCCTCAATCGTTTACTCGCCATCCCTCTGAAATATACAGAAAGAAAACTCACTTGGCATCAGATGCAAAGAAATTACTCAAAAGAAACTAGTAATGCAATTTCAAAAATAAAGCTGTAGTAAATGTCACACTTTCAATGTTACGTTTATTTTGTAAAGCCATAAGGCTAAACCAACTGAATTTTTACAAACATTTGCTTAACCTTTTCCAAGTTTGCCAAGAGCTTTCAAAGTTAAGTCAATAGTGGGAGCACAGTTAAATACAAGTGACCAGATCTAATGTACAGTAAAGAGAAGTGAATGTTATCAGTGATTAGGCATTGGGAGGAAATAATTGATGAATATTGATGAATAGCTAAATTAATAACTTTTTATTCTTTTCTGGTGCAGTGTTTAAAATCTCACAAGTTCTAAATAATGCTAATTTTTTTTTAATTCATAATTTGAATGTATATCATGAAAGAAAATGTATTACACGTCTTTATATTTTCAAATATTTTACATAATTTATTGAAAATTATTATTTAAATACTCTGTCTTAGTACTCTGTCATTACATAAAAATGAATGTTATGCTGTTGTTTTTAATATGGATTATTTTGATTATGAAACTACTTAATTTAACTTCTTATCAACAATGATATACAATATACAACAATAATATACAATTTATTTATAATTAATAACAAAATCACAAATATACTACCGACACCTTTAATTAACAATAAAAAATAGTAAACTCATGTAAATAACATGCAACAGTCAATAAAACATTACCAAACCAACATATAAAAAATAAAGTTTGTAGTCAGAACCTTTTTTTTTTAGCACATGACTACATTTTAATCATAAAATGAAGACAAAATATTTCATTTATTCATTCACAATTCAAATAAATTCATTTATTCATCACATACCTTGCGGACAGTTTTGTAGACAACCTGCTGCGCTTCACATCATGATCTCCACAGACGCACCAAACCATGGATATTCTTCACTCACACAGAAATGTTTCTCTGTTGACAACCTGACAGCCTGTTTTCCCACAGAATATCTGGAATAAGTCTGCTCAAATGTGTCCTTCCAGACTTCAGAAAAATGTAAAACAGACAAAAGCCTAGTAACTAAAAACACGGTCAGGTTTGGCTGTCTTGTGAAGTGTATGAGTGAACACTAAGTTATGTGCACCACCCACCTGAACTACAACTACAACTTCCACACACACCCCGCCTTCAAAGCACAGGTAGTGCACTTCCCCTCTAGCAAAGCTACATATTAACTGTATTTAAAATGTATGCATGTATATATATACACACACACACATTTATTTAATGCATATTTTAAGCATAATGGCTTAATTTTGGAGTCAATTATTGGCTATTCATAATGACTTAGTCATGAACCCTATTTTAAGAGACAATGTTTTTTTTCAGAATGCTAAAAAAGACGTATGTATGTATGTATATATATATATATATATATATATATATATATATATATATATATATATATATATTTTTTTTTTTTTTTTTTTTATGTTTATTTTTTTGTGATACTGTGGTTTAATTTATCTGTTGTAAATCAACTCCATTGACTAACAGGTATGGCTGCTTTTAACAGGCAGAGCTTTTATATCAGTGGAATAACCACTTTGGGTTTTACGTCAGTTTAAGTTGTTCCACCCATACTTGCATCATAGTTGTGACTTTGTAAAACTGTCTATTCAAACACAGAGTAGGTGGGGTTTGCATCTGGCCTCACCTTTCTCATGCTTTGTTTTCAGCTGTTTACCTGTTAATTTGTCACCACGATGAGAGCAAAATTGTCTCTGTGTAGGTTTAAACCTGTTTTATATCAATTTCTTTTGTAACAATCTTTCAGTAATTTCTCTCTATTGTTATTCTCCCCTTCTTGTCCAAACTCCAAATCCACATTTGACCCACCCTGTAGGGTACATTCCCTTCTCGCTTATTATACAGTGATACAAATTTGTGACGAAATGGAACATTACGCAATGCCACAATATTAGATTTAAGTAGCAGGAAGTCCATATTAGAGAAGCAATATGATATTAAAGGCTCAATTGAATTCAAGAATCATTAGTCAACACATTAATTTGTTCCCCACCCAGCATATTTACTGTACGTATGAGTAATTAATGTACATACTATTTTATTGAATATGCAAATAACTTTTCTAATCTGTGTGAAAATAAACAATATTAATTACCACTGATTCATAATTTGACCTAATTTGAGCTCGTAATCAGCACACACACAAGCAAAAATGTGATAAAGTGTTCATACAGCCCAATATAAACTGCATTCTGTATTATGTTTTTGCGCATAATGTTTTTTATATTTTCTCTCTCTCTCTCTCTCTCTCTCTCTCTCTCTCTCTCTCTCTATATATATATATATATATATATATATATATATATATATATATATATATATATATATTATATATATACATACTAATAAAACTGGCCACTGAAAATATTACCTTTTTGAAATTGTACTCACAGTTATTGTAGTGGCTCTGTTCTAATCTAAGCAATATGTGCATGACACAAATAAGAGGCTGAAAAAAAGTAGGCACGAAACTGCGCAAAAGTTGCGCATTTTGATCCCCTTGATTAACCATTCGTCTAGCGCGGAAGTTGCGGTTCGAGTGCTGCACAAACACGAAAAGGGTCCGCTCTACGTAAATAATTATTCTTTAAGAGTGTATTGTAAATTGTGCACATTCTGTGACCTGAAAATGCTTAACACTTTGAAAAACTGGAAACAGACGTTAGCGGGTTTTGCACCGGATTCAGAGTTAACATGTGGGATAGTATTTGTGATTGTGCTGTCATGTGTTTTTAGCTTCACACCACATTACTTTGATCTCTCGGAGCACTTTTTCACTCTGGAGTCCAATGCTGTCATCAGCGGCCATGGTAAGACTTGTTTACCATTTATACTTACAAGTACTATAGGTTTACAATTCATGTCTATAATGTATGTGTAAATCACGTTATGTTTGGCAGGCGTACCTTAAACACTTCAAAATGAGAGTTTTGTGTTTTTTCGTCCATGTCTGCTACCTCTGGTCCCAAGTGCTAGTGTACTTCTGAATCTAAACGTTGACAAAATTCCCTTTTAGTACATTTAAAATATAGTCTTTCTTCAGGGAAACTGACCATTAATATTGTTGACAGATTTTTGTCCAATAAAAAGTGCTAGAATGAGAATGGCCTGCCCACTAATACCACTAATAAGTTACTAGCAAGTAGCATGTTCTATGACTGAAACTTATTATTGGCTATTTAAACCTAAACAAAGGAAGACGAGTCCTTTAGTTATGCCCCGCCCCCTCTCACGTATGTTAGCCAATCAGAAAATCTGCATTGGAGTTCGGGCAGCCTCGACAAATGGCGTGAATTTGGGGGTGGGGCTAGCTGAATGATGGGGAGTGCTTGCTGCATAAATCCTTACAGCAGTTTTTAAACTGTTGAAAGAGATTCAGTTTATTATTATTTAAACAAAGCAATTATTAATAAACAAAGCAACTGCTGTGTTTTACTAGTGTGCAACATTCTGGTTCCAGAAGTAAAAATCCTGTTAATTTTCCATAAGAGAATATATTTTTTTAATGATAACTCATAAACCATTAAAGACAGGGCTACTGTGAGCTAAAAGGTTGTTAATTGATGGGATATTCTTTTTTTTGAAGCCCTCAGCCTGCATTATTTAAAATAATCACATTTATACAATAATCAACCACAATAATCACACGGAGCTTCAGAAACTGTTTTTATGTAACTATGTAAATCCATTTAGCGCATTAGGTAGCACCATATATATATAATAAAAAAATGTAATATTTGTTCATTTTTTATATATATATATATATATATATATTAAAATATTTGTTCTTTTTTTTGTTTGTGAACCTACCTTATGTTGCTTAATTTTTGTCCCCTTTCTTCACAGTCTACAAACTCTTCACCTATTTCCTATACCACAAGAATATGATACATTTTTTCCTGGGTGCCATCCTGATGGTGTTTCCCTGCAGTGGGCTGGAAAGAGGAATTGGAACTGTCAGATTCCTGTACCGGTCACTGCTGCTGTCATCCATCAGTGGACTCTTACATGTATTGCTGGAGTCACTGCTGTTCTCCCCGTCCAGTAGGAGCTCAGTAAACGGGTTCACTCCATTAGCTCTCTCTGTCCTGGGAATGATAACCATCAGTTCCTCCATGCAGAGGGCATATATTATGGGCATCAGTGTGCCTACTGCATCTCTACCCTGGATTATTCTTATAATTATAACTCTGTTCTTTCCAAACACTGCCTTTATTTGTAACGTCCTGGCCATCATCACCGGAATTTTATGTATCCTTAATTCTTAAATGCATGTAATACTTAAGACTTTTTGTTTCAAAATTTCTAGTCTATTCCTTAACTTAATACTTTCAGATGGAATGGGATGGTTTTCATTGTTGGATATGTCAGAATCTAGAGCTTCCATCTTGGATAAGAAGTTCCCTTTTCGCTTGCTAAAGCAGATACCTGGTGTCCAGTTCATCCCTGCATCGGCCGAAGAACGCAAAAAGCCACTTGACTTCACGTGAGTGAGCAATGAAACTTATAAACAAAGAATAAAATAAACACAGGAGATGGGTCTTAAAAGTTGTAGTACATAAGTCCCTTCTAGTCATTAAAAAGTCTTAAATTCAGTTTTTAGCAAATATAATGTCATTAAAAAGTCCAAATATCTTAAAAGGTATAACAAAACTCTTAATGATCATTTTAAAAAGACGGAAATTTGTGGACGGAAAAAACAGAATCACAAAACATCCTGATGTGATCATTAAATTTTAATGAATAGCGCTGCATGTTTCAGAGTAAAAACGCAGTAAAAATGTGCCACTGTTGAATGTTCTACAGGCTTGTGGTTTCAGAGCAGTTCACAATCAATTAATTTATAACAAATGATTGCATATTGTTGATGAATTATGACATGCATATTTTATCTGCCTCATCTTTTGAAACAAGCAACTGGAAGTAGTGAAGCGGTGTATTTCGGGCTTGTTTGGAATTAAAAATCCCATATTATGCATAAAATCTTTTATTATTATTGGTATCTTTTTAGTATTATGTCCTTGTTGAATGTGCCGCAGCTTGTTTAATTACGTAAAATAATCTGAGATGCATTATTTTGAGATTGTATGGGTTTATGTATGTATGGACATACAGAACATTAATTTTTTCAGTGCAGGTTTTAAGAAAAGGTCTTACATTTGAATTTAAAACTCTGCAGATACCCTAGTACATAGGGGACTGTGCTTATTTATAATTTTTGTAATTCCAGAGAAGTTCCACCAGGGTCATACCCAGTCCAGGCGTACGCCCCAGTAAATGGTCCAGCTACAGGAAGCCTGCCCAACACATTCGATGGTTGGCCCGTCTCACTGTACCCTCAGCAGCAGTTCACATTGCCTTCCCCTCACACTGGACACAATCATGGACATGGTCACAGTCACAGTCATGGACATCACCATGGGCACAGCCATCACACCGGCAGCCCGTGGATGCCAGTGTCCCCATACGCTCAGCATCAGTTCAGGCCTCCGTTTAACATAACAGAGCAGTGTTTCAGTGAACTACCTCAGCCAGGAGTGCCGTTCACACCTCAGATCTCACAGTCTGAGTCTGGAGTGCCTGGATTTCCCCAAAATCCTCCAGGAACTTCTGTGTCATTCTCATCCTAGGGTTTAAAAGCCTTATCTGCAGTTTTTTTGTTGTTGTTTGTTTTCTTCTTTAAATACCTCGTGTCTTGTTCCCTGAACAAAGATGCCTCCATCTTTAATACCTGGGTGATGTTTAAAGGATAATTCCGGTATTTAGCACTTTGAGTCTGTTTTCTAGTTTGTTTTGGATGAACTAGACTGGTGGACACAGAAATTTTGACGATGGGTCCGGTCTCGACTTTTTGACTCTTTTAGAATCGCCTTTGACCGCTTCAGTGGCTGTCTACCGGCATGCATAAACATGTCCTTAAAACAACCCTTAACGTTCGTTTTCAAAACTGTGCAACTCACCGAGTGGTGAGTTGCTTTAACTTTATTTTATACAGTTGCCGTTTTGATACAGAACATTATCTTTTTCTACCTTAAAGAATTAAATGAGTAAAACCTTTATTTATATATATAGAATGTATTCATTTTGCATAAATTCTTTGTGCATTTTTTATATTGCAGTAATTTGTTTATGCACGTCCAGACAAACTAATTTTTAGGCCAGCCAGGGTTTGTGTATATTATATTAATTTTCAAACATTGCATTATTAAAATCACAATGTAGCAAAAAACATATTTGATATCACAATGACAATTCACTTCCCAAGCAAGTTTTAAAATTAAACAAACAAGCTTGTCATTAAAAAAAACGCCATAAAACCATAATGCTCGACCTTTTTTTGCAATTGCAGCTTTGGCTCACCAGAGGGATTATTGAGGAGTCAATAATCTATTGTAGAAATCTGTGGTAAATGCGTACCGATAAGGAGAACATTTTTGAAAATGAGAGAAGAACCTTCATTTTTTTCATAAATGCATCTGTTACAAATATTTAATATATTAAAACTTGACCAGTTTGCTTAAAACTGTTAGACAACATTAAAAATTGACTAACAGAATGTAACACTTCACCCAATAATGGAGGTCATGTTGATTGCATAATTGCTCATAAACTGCTACTCAAAGCTAGTGTGAAATAATGCATAGAGTAAAGATGAGTGGCAGAAAATTTTGAAAGCACAAGAAATAATAATTAATGTCACAATATCAAAAAAGCACGACTGACCTAAAATGGTGAACACATCGTAGTACGTTTTGATTAACAATGTCACTAAAACAAAATCTACAGTTTTACAGTACGTCACAGTGATATTTGCAGTCTTTTCACAGAGATAAAATAATCAGTATGACAGAACACATGAACATTCTTTATAAGGCCTCACTCAAAAAAGAAGCAAAAGGAATATTTTGCATCCATGACCTACATTTGCGTATACATCAACATCCAATACCGCGGTCCGTTTAGGGTTCAAATTCAGTCAAATCAGTTTCCTGTTACAGTAGGTTCAATATCATAAACTCATCTAAAGGAAGAATGTTAAACTTTTGTGTGATGTTGGAGTGCTTTTTTCTGATCTCGGCCATGTGCATTATGTTAGTTAATCAAAACTATTGTATATCCGAGACAAACAACCTGACAGCAATACATCAGTCCAGGCTAATTCGATGTTTTAGCTCTTGCTTTTGAAGAAATGATCATCTGAGGTAAAGTGGCAAACATTGGTTTATCAGTAAGCTTAACTCCAAACGTCCTGAGAGTAACGGCCCTTAGTCATCAGCTTCTTGAAATAGTCGACAGCTTGAGTGTGTGTCAGGCCGCCCATCTCCTCTGCAATCTCATAGAAGGCTGCATGAACATCCCGAGCCATGTTACGTGCATCTCTGCAAGGACACATATTCACATTAAATATCCATGTAATTATGACGCTGGAAAGAGATGCAGTATTATATTGAAGAATGGCACTTTTTACCACTTTATGCTAGCAAAATCATATAATTATATAGTAACACTATAATTATTTCAAGCTGTTTATTGTTCCACTACAATCCTGCCAGTTAACAACTAGTACGGACTGTTCTCATAAGAATGTATCTATTCAACACGTGGTAGCAGAAACTTCTGGTTCTTACCCACAAACATAGATATGGGCATTATTTGAATGAATGAGCTTCCACAACTGCTCCTTGTTTTTCTTCAGAAGATGTTGCACATAGATCTGCAAAAACAGGATAGTCCACAGAATTACTTTTCAGCTTCTTCAAAACTATTATTCTGATAACTCTGAAAACTACTGTAAGATGCTGTATCCATAATGTTTAGGAAGAACACAACCATGTTTAGGAAGATTAATAAGTGGGGAAAAAAAGAAAACTCTTGGATGCAAATAAATCTAGAATACAGCTTCCAATTAAAATGGAAGCGGGACACCGCCATCTTTGATATTACGTCAGTCACTGTCTCTTATGGTTACTGGTAAGATAATACAGGCTTGATTCCCACTGCACGTTCATACAGACAGTATTTGAAATGCTACTGTACGTTTCTGTTTGAATGGGACATTTCGAGACTCACACCTGTAAGTAAATACGGTCGTCAATCTCAAAAACTGACAGTATGAATGTAGCCTCAGATCAGATTTGCGGTCATCTATCGTTCACACTGTCAGTTTTTGGGATTGGCAACCGGATTTCCTTGCAGGTGTGCAGCACAGAGCATCTCTCTCACACTGTATGACGTGACAGACACCTAAGTTTTCTGTTCACACAGTGGGGTTTTTCCAAGAATGCAGTTGCGAGTCCTGAAAATGTACAGGAGTGAGTTTGGTTATAGACTCCGGTTGTCACTCCCATAAATAACTAAACTGTGTGTGAATGTAACCGTGTTAAAGGGGTGGTATAAAGCCCTTTTCACAAGATGTAAATAAGTATTTGATGTCCCCAGAGTGTGTATGTTAAGTTTTATCTCAAAATACCTCAGATATTTTTATATAGCATGTTAAGGGTGAGCAAAAACACACAGTTTTTGTGTGTGTCCCTTTAAAGGCAAATGAGCTGCTGCTCCCGGCACAGAGGGTGGAGCTACAACAGCTTGCACTCACACAGACATGCACTGAAAATTTCTAAACTTTTAGCCTTTTATGTTCAAACCGGAGTTAGACAAAGATAGAGAGACTCAAGAAGAAGTGACAACATGTAGACAACATCTCTGAATGGTTAGTTGATGTATTTATGTAGCTTATGTGTAGTTATCTTCTAGTCATTGATTAGCATATTCTGTCTTGATAATCTATTAATTGTGTTCTGGGGGCGGGGTTTATGTAAATTTTAGGGTTTGTGATGTCACTAACCCGGGAGGAATGTCGTGTAGTCCCTACTAACCGTTTGTTGTAGTCCTTAAAAAGCAGATGTTGTTTATGCTCAAACAGCAACATTACACACTAACTAAAGTTAGAAAAGTGAAATCATAATCAACCACCTCTTTAAGGAGTCAAGTATTGACAACCAAATTCTGTTTCTGTGGCCTAAACACAAATTTAATAACACATTTAAACATAATATTTAGCAAATCTTAAAACATGTATCCATTATACAACATCGTAATATTCAAACATTCAAAATAATTGTATATAGTTTTTTTTACTGTTTTTTAGACAATAGTATAGAATTTTAAGTTCAGACACTTGTGGCGGCCATAATATGGCAATAACTTATCGCTATTAGCAGGATTTTAATTTCAGTACATCCATATGTCACTCACCTTGTGCTCCTGGTCTCTGGAAAAAGCAACGTTAAGTTGTGTCAGCACACCCGCCCTCTCAAAATCCTCCAGTTCCTGCTGATACAGGAAGTCCTCGTTCCTATGGCGACAGCCAAAGTAAAGTATCGTCTCACCAACATCCTTCCCTGCAACAGAGAGGAAAAACTGAGTGAGATACCTTTGCTTTATTATGGTACACATGTTGTGTCAAAGCAAGTTTCAAGCCACACCTTGATCCTTCTGCCATGCTCTCTCCTGGATGAAGCCCATGAAGGGGGCGATGCCAGTTCCAGGCCCGATCATGATTACAGGATTACTTGCTTTGAAAGGCAGGCGGAACTGGGATCTCCTAACATACATGGGAACGGTGGGCTTGTGACCGTTATCGGTCACATCTTTGTTCTTGAGCCAGTTGGTGGCCACACCTTTGAAGACTCTTCCTGTCTTGGTGGTGTACTCTATCACTACAGCACAGATGTGGATAGAGTTTGAATGGACCTGAAAATAGAACGAACAAAGTTAGAGCCAAACTCTAAGTTTTTTGATTCAAGGTATAATATTGAAAAACTGCGGATTTGACCTTGCCGGAGGAGGCGATGGAGTAGTATCGAGCCTGAAGTCGAGGCAGCAGCTCACACAGGTGATCTATAGGAGGTTTAAGAGAAGGTAGATCCTCTAGAATAGCCAGTATGTTCCTCTCCGAATCCACAACCCAACTCTGGTAGAGAGCCTAAAATGAGCAATCAGATGGTGAAAAAAATACTCGTGAGGGCTTTTTACACTGTTCTTAACCCAGGGTTATCATCGGTTTAAACCTCGCTTTTCACCCCAGGTAAAAGAACATTTCCTACTTGTAATTTAAAAGCGGGGTTAGCATCGCTTTTAATCAGGGAACCCTCCGGAGCATTTTCTGTGTTAACCCTGCAACCCGGCACCAAACGTTTACAGTGGTAAACATGGTGTTAGAATGTTAGCTTAGGAACAGATATCCAATCACGTGCCTCATATTCACAGAAACACTGCACGTTGTATAAACAGTAGTTTCAGCGCTTGATGGAAAAAAGGTACAGTGCAGTTCAGTTAATAGTACCGTCAGCAATGTATAATATGAGGATGCACAATGCTAGAGCTTTTATATATTAAACAGGTCATGTGCTGCAGTCATTAAATCAATAATACTGACACCATAAAATATGTAAATAAGAGCGATAACCCAGGGTTTAGGAATGTACAGTGTGAAACAGTATCTTATGAATACCCAGGATTAATTATTTATCCAAGGTAAATTATGAGCAGTGTGAAATGTGAAACAAGATAACCCAGGATTTCGTTTACCTGGGGTTTAACTATTTCAAGTCTGAAAAACCCTATGTTTTACTATAGACATTACAGCAGTGATTATGAAATGATCCAAACCTTTCCTTCAGTGGAGGCAGACGCCATCTTGCGCATGTTCTCTTGTTCTTGGGGATCGGAGGCGTACTGTGCCAGCTCATACAGCACATTTGTACGGGGCATGTTATTGATGTCAAGGTAATGGGTCAGCGCCGTGCGGTATGTGGTTGGACAGGGAAATGGATGCTTTTTATTGGACTCCTCTGCAGAATTGAAACATTATTATCAACAATTGCATGTTATAAATTGCATGACTTTGCATGATAACAGAGAATAAAATAAATTAAATAATATCTATCATACATGCCATCTCATATGCTGATTATTTAATTTTGATATCAATTTCAGATATTAGTATATACCATCCAGATTTTTGAGAGAGATTACAGTATCGAGATCCACTCCAAGTCTTTCTCCTAGTCTGTTGACCACCGACGCATCATTTGTGGGGTAAACAGCAACATGGTCTCCAGCATCATATCTGCCAGGTTTGGTAATCAATTTATTAATATGTGGACATGAAAAAAACAAAACTGTACACTGCATCAGTAAATATTCAATAGTGAACAACATACTATGTACAGTCTGCAAACTTTCTTTTGAATGTTAAACAAAAAATAAACGACAGTATTGCTATTTGTAGTAGTGATTTCAAACTGTTTTATTTTCATTTTAAAATGCTCGAATATCGTAGAGATATTGTTCAGATTGTTGAAATCATTATCATATACACAAATATGAGTGTGAATCTCATTAACACTATCACGAATATGGGTTATATATTTCACCCCTTAATCAAAATAAAAAAAGACGACATTTAATATAAAGTATAATTAAATATTTTTAATTAATAAAATTAATAAAACTGTATGTATATTATATGGAATGGAATATAAAAATAAATGATAAATAATAAAAAATAAATGGTAATACTTCACAATAAGATTTCATTAGTTAACATGAACTAATAATGAACTGCACTTCTACAGCAATTTTTAATCATTTACTAATACATTCTTAAAATTAAAAGTTGTATTTGTTAACATTAGTTAATTCACTGTGAAATAACAAACAAAAAATGAATAGCTGTATTTTTTATTAACTGACCTTAACAAAGATCAACAAACACAATAACAAATGTATTGTTCATGGTTAGTTCATGTTAGTTAATACATTAATGTTAACAAGTGAAACCTTATTGTAAAGTGTTATTTTCTTTACACATAAATATAATTATGCAATATATCTTTTTTGCTTTTGGGTTTATATGTGACCTGGAAATGTTTCATGAGTCAGTTATTACATGTACCTGATTTTAGAGTCCGTGAGATCTAACTCGACGTGCATCAGATGACGGTTTCCTCCTTTGTTCAGCTTACGATTAACATTCACAGGTGCAAGGAAAGGATTCTTTGAATCAAACGGTCTACACAGATCAAAATGAATAATGCAATCAGATAAAAAGCTTTTCAAATTTCAGCATATCAATTAAAAAAGAGTTCACAAAACATTACACAAACAGGAGGTCATTTTACAGACTAATCTACAGTAGAAGCATTCAAATTAATCTCTGATCAAGGACGAACAGTGGATCTCTTAAAATGCCTGATGTGTCAAGCGATCGCTTAGTTGAAAGGGTTGAACTCACGGTTTCTGTGTCTGAAAGCTGTTGAGCCTCCCCATCTCTCCGGCGTACACTTGATTCATATTGATGTCATTATGAACCACCAGTTCAAACTGGCGAATGCTGAAAGAACATAAAAAGAATTGGCGATCTCATCCCAGCCTGCTTTTAAAGCATTCAAAACACCTATGATGTTTGTTTAATAAGATGCAAAAACCTATTCAAAGCAGGACAGGGGAGGATTTTGTAGTGGAAGCACATGATAAATGGATTTGGTCCCTCTAATATGGAGATGAGACACTGAATGTGTTGTTTGGCCACAAAATACCCATCAAATAAACATGTTTGAACTAGATAATCTGATACAGCTGGTCTGTTCTTTCAAATTCTACTATACATTACCTACCAATACAAGACTACATTCTGTTGAAAAAATAGTGATTAAATTACATAACCAGCACATTGAGTTTAAAAAATAAAATGAAAATAATACCTGCTGTCTTCTCCCGTGGGCTCCACACCGAAGAACTCGCATACCGCAGGCCAAAACTGTTCCTTCCAAGAGATAAAATCCTCCTCCAAGCTTCAAATGATTTAGGATTAAATAATCAGGACAGGCAATGAAAATGAATTAAAACCAGACAAAATGGACATGTTTATCCTTTTTATGTTTCAATCCAGAGTTTTTATTCACTCACTTGCTGTCGTCATCTCCGAGGCCCAGGTCAAAGACCCTTTTCCCACCAAGTTCAGCAAGCCTCTTGTCTGTGTACTTGCCCGTGGCGTTGTAGTGCTCATATGTTTTATTACCTAACCCAAACACCTAAAAAAACAAAACCAAAAAAAGACAAAAGTCATTCAGTCTCTGGAAGCAGACAATAAGAAACAGAACACAAATAATCAAAACATTCAAAACTTGCTAAGCGTCAATTAAAAACTTTTTTTTTCTTAATCTTTTTAAATAAAAGTTTAATCCTCTATCTAAACATTCACAACTTCCTCTCCAGTTTAAAAAGATCTCTTACTGAAACTGAGATACAAAAAAAATTGACTTGAAAATATAAGTGGCATATATACTCACCAGCCACTTTATTAGGTACACCTGTTCAACTGCTCGTTAACAGCAACCAATCACATGACAGCAACTCAATTCATTTTAGACCATGAAGAGATGGTCAAGACGACCTGCTGAAGTTCAAACTGATCAGAATATGGAAGAAAGGTGATTTAAGTGACTTTGAACAGGGCATGGTTGTTGGTGCCAGACGGACTGATCTGAGTGTTTCAGAAACTGCTGATCTACTGGGATTTTAACGCACAACCATTTCTAGGGTTTACAGAGAATGGTCCGAAAGAGAAAATATCCAGTGAGCGGCAGTGGGGTATACTTTCTTCGCACACCTTCGGCTCCTTAGTACCTATTGAGCATTGTTTAAACGCCACAGTCTACCCGAGTATAGAGTGGTACAGGTATGCCATCACTTTGTAAGCCAAAACGTGGAAGCGAGTTAGCATTTTAGCACTTCTGGTTCCATCGTCCTGAAGTCAACGGGTTTTTTGAATGGGGTTTTGGTTAAATGGCTGAAATAAGGTCTGTGGTGAACACAAGCTCAAGACACTTTCACGTTTTATTCTGCGACATAAAATGCATCAGTAATATGCATACCCCCCATGATTTGTTTTTAAGCTGTTACGTGTCTTTAAAAAGGTGGTTGCTACCAAGTGGCTAAATGGGACTGCAGAGGCTGTCAGAAAGATTAAGGCTTCAAAATTCATAAAAGTTGTGTTCATCTGTGAAAAGCATATTGATGGACAAAACGTGTAAGTATCATAATACTTGCGATAATCCAAAAGCCTATGGAAAAATCCTATTGGGTTTTTGTAGAGGGAAACAGTATGATGCTAACTGCCGGTTGGCCTACAAAGTGACGTCATACCTGCACGACTCTATAGTTGCGGACCATGTCCATCCCTTTATGACCACAGAGTTCACATCTTCTGATGGCTTCTTCCAGCAGGATAATATGCCACGTCACAAAGCTCAAATCATCTCAAACTGGTTTCTTGAGCATGACAGAGTTCACTACACTCAAATGAGCTTCACAGTCACCAGATCTCAATCTTAATAGAGCAGCTTTGGGATGTGGTGGAACAGGAGATTCACATCATGAATGTGCAGCCGACAAATCTGCAGCGACTGCGTGATGCTATCATGTCAATATGGACCAAAATCAAAGAATGTTTCCAATCTATGCCATGAAGAATTAAGCCAGTTCTGAAGGCAAAAGGGGGTCCAACCCGGTACTAGCAAGGTGTACCTAATAAAGTGGCCAGTGAGTTTATATTTATGATTAAAACTGATTTCAATACATTTAACTGAAATGAAAAAAGAATAATAAATACAGTGTGCTCCTTATTACATCCTCTAACTATCTAGCCCGTCCCGCAGTCTTGTAGCACTGTAGACGCACTGCAGTGATGTTTCCAACCACATGTTTTATCACGCTGTCCCACTACAACCACATAAAAGAATCTGAGAACTCCAGGCTGAAACCACAAGGCTTGCATCCAGAATACAGGTCCAACTCGAGCGGAGCCTGTCTCCAGAATCAAAGGAACAGAAGATCCAATGATGCAGTTCCATCTGAAATAGTCCAGCTAAGAGAGAGGTTCCTCTGGGTTGGAGCTCTAGCTTTGTTTGGCTAGGCCAGATGTTTCCATTTGGTGAGGGAGAACTGATGAGGATTCCATGGGCCCCTTAACTATGGGACAGCCTCAGGCGCAGGCTAGTTAAGAACTTCACTGACTGCTCAGGAAATAGGTACCACTCCATAAAAATGGCAGGAATTTTGGAGGGTGCCCATAGATGGAAGGTTGTCCTATGCAATCTCAGTTTATTAACCTAAGAAAGAGACACATTGGCTTCCTATGCACTATTCTGATGTTGGATTATTACTCACAGCAAAATTGACTCCCTCTAGATCGTCATCAGTCCCTTGCATCCAATCATAGAACTCCTGAGCGTTGTCTGTGGGGTCTCCCTCTCCATAGGTTGCCATGCAGAACACAGCCATGGAATTAGGAATCTCTTTCAGTCTAGACAGCTCGGACTGTGAATGAGAGATAATGACTAAAGTCAAAAGAGTTGAAAAAGTATAGAACCGTTCTGATCTTGATTGATTGATTTCATTAGTGTTTATCAAACAGGCAGCAATAATGGCCAAAAGTACCATGTCATACTCCTCTGGGTCAGTGGCCATCCCTTTCATGCCATAGCGATGGGCATCTTTTGCCAGTCTGTTAGCAAATTCCTCAGCAGTCCCCGTTTGGGATCCGTAAAACACCACAACGTTTCGGTTCTAGAATGGGAAGTTACAGAGATATAGAAATCAAACATAATGAACTTTCTTTCATTGTTCAAGAAAGTGATTTTTTTTTTTTTTTTTTTTACCAATTATTTAAACTCTTTAGTACTGGACTAGATTTCTATGGTGGTAAAATGTTTCTGGAAATCTCACCGTTTTCTTCATTTTCTCAATAAAGCTGGTCTCACGTATTTGTGGCGTTCTATGAAAAGAAATAGGAAGAGAGAGAGAGAGAAAGAACACACATGTGAAAAGGCTGTAAAGCATGCCAGACCAATTCTTTTGGTAATGAATAGGGGATTGAGCCTTTCATTTCTTGGCCTTTTCCCACATAGGAGAACTTCCTGAAGTTCACACCCCTCTGAGAGCACCACCGCATTAGAACACGTCTGCTTTCAGTCATTGTTCAACTAATGAAAACCACAAACCTTTATGATGAGGAACAGAAGGTAGAGCACAAAGTGAAAAAAACTTTGTTTGATAAAAAGTTTGATACAATGATCCTACGGTTTCTGCTATTTTTAAAATGCCATTTATTTGTTAAAAAAAAAGTTTTTTCCCCAAAATTTATTAAATAAAAATAATACAACCAAATTTTCTAAATAAAATTAATACGTGAGCACAATATATTTTTATACATTTTATAAATATTTTTTACTCTTAATAAAATTTTTCAAACACATGCTGTTCTTTTGAACTTTCTATTGTTTCTACTGTTTTCAACATTTAATAATAAGAAATGTTTCTTAAGCACCAAATCAGCATATTAGAATGATTTCTGAAGGATCATGTGACACTGAAGACAACTGACTTCAGCTTTGCTATCACAGGAATAAATTACATTTTAAAATGTGGTATTAAAATAGAAGACAGTTATTTTAAATTGTAATCTTGTAAACTATACATTTGATCAACTAAATGCAGCCTTGTTTTTTTTTTTTTTTACATCTTACTGACCCCAAACTTTTGAACAGTATTGTTCATTCATTCAAGTGAACAAGTCAACTACTATAACTATCAAATGACTTAACAACCATCATTGCACTGGCAAGAATCACAGTGCAAATCAACAGAGTCCTCCCCTATACTTTTCTATAGTTCCACATTAAAGAAACAAATTAGTAATTCTCATTCAGAATCCACGCAGCATTCCACCAGATTAGAACCTCATTTTGCCATTGCACACCACTGATACAACAACTTTGTTGCAATGTAGAAAGACTAAACAATTAATTTAGGTGGACACAACAAAACTATAAGCAATCATTAGGGGCGAAAGCAATTCCACAAAATCCTAAATGGCACCCAAAATATCCATCACAAGAGAAGAAACACAGAAAATGAAACATCCGTTTGTCCTGGACTAACCTCTCTGCGGCGGCCAGTCTGTCCTGAGGCAAAGAGAACATGCATCCCATGACTGGGGAAAAGATGCTGTCCTTAAGAGTTCTGCATACAGAGCACTTTCGTCTCTAAAAGGTTTGGATCAAGAGCTCAGACAGCCTAAGAAAGTCCGTAAAAGTTGACTAGGAGGATCCGTAGGAAACACATAGCTCTTCAGCGCAAGGAGAGGGGGCGTGAGGCAGGCAGGGGTCTGAGACAGGCTCTCGTACGCACTCATTCTCTGTCTCTCTCTCTCCCGCCATCTGGCCAGAGCACAGCGTTGCAAAGCAACATGAATATATAACATTTCCCATGGATCTCTACTGCACATAATGTTAGTAAACCCCCCACCCCACCCCATCTTAAACACTCATAGACAATAGACATGCATAAAATCTTGAATGTGCCTGCCAATGCAAACACAAGGAGTTCATTCCCTCTCTTTCCCAGCCTAATGAAATACAAACGAGCACTAAAACAAAAGCCAATATAAATTTCTAGATTAAATTTTTTGTTAAATACAAAAAAAAAAAAAAAAACTGTTTTACTGCAGATGTCACATAAGCAAAAGCAATGCATTTGTTTAAAACAACTAAAGGAACAAGAGTAGTGGAGTGGTTCAAGATGGCCAAAACTGGCAGCAATCCCTCAACAAAAGTAATCTGAACCAGGAAGTGGAGAGAATTGGATGTGGTTATCCTTTCCTGCTCTCTAAACATCTCTTCCTGACACTATAGTTCTTTAGTTACACATCATTTCCTACTGCATTCTTTTTCTACTCTTTATGTATTGCTGCTATTCCTGTTTTAGCAATGACAATGAATAAATGGTGATGGGTGATTTATGTATACAAGGAGAGACCACGTACGCTGCCGTTCGAATGTTTGTCACTTTTGAAAAAAGTCTCTTATACTCACCAAGGGTGCATTTATTTGATCAAAAATACAGTAAAACAGTCATAAACAGTGTGAAATATTTTTGCAATTATTACAACTGTTTTCTATAAAATGCTATTTATTCCTGTAATGGCAAAGCTGAGGTTTCAGCAGCCATTACTCCAGTCTTCAGTGTCACATGATCCTTCAGAAATCTGTAGTGTACCTCAAAGCTTGAGTCATCAGGGCTTTTATTGTTTACAAGGGTGAATAGGTCACAAGTTTAACGTACAACACTACAATTGACTAGCAAGGACTATGGGAAGCATTCAGGAACAATAACATCCTGTGACTCCATCTGAACAAACAGTGCTCATTTTCAACCTCATACACAATCTATGTTTATTACACAGCTCAGTTTAATATCACCAACCACGGCACTGATGCTTCTGTTCAGCATTGTGAAAACCAAACAGGAAATTAATTTACCAACTTGACGCATCTATGAAAATTCATAAACAAAGTAGTCTAGCTGTTGACACATAACCAGGGTGTATATGAACTGTGTCTCAGTTGCTACAGACCATAACGCTGAGACAGAATGTAACGCACGCACAAACTCTGGGTCCCATGATGTCAACACTTTGCAATGCTGGAACCCATGACCAACCGAACCACAAAGTGCTTTAGGAACGAGACATGTTGCAGAAACGATGCTTTGTTCAAACAAGGCCAAAGGTTTACAGGGAGAAGAACTATAAACTGGCCGTCCAACAAAAATATTAGCATCAATTTTAGGCCCATAACACAGTTCCAGCCATGGACTGTAAAGCAAAAGCTCATTTATCGTCTGCATTTATACTTTTGTGGGGTGGAACACTGATATTGTGCTTGAGTTTCACAAAACATGGCTCTGACCAATATTTCAGCCATGCAGAAAAATTTGTGTGGGAGTAATTTCCCCCCCTTGAGGACAAATGGAGGGGGGAGGGGGTTAAAATCAGACACTTACACAGCAATGAATGTCCTCATCTCCGGAACAGGCTCTGGTTGTCTTCGGAAGAAGAACCAGTAGATAAGCAATCCTGCGATTAGAGAGAAGAGGAAGATGTCCAGAGAGCTGAAGAAAGGCTCCGGAGTCTGATCCTGATCCTGATCGGAGAGCAGCTGGGATTCAGCGTCCTCCATTTTCACAGAAAGCAGATATGTCTGCAAAAACAGTTTGCTTTCATCACTTGCTATTAGCTAATAATCGACTGAAGTAACTCTGAAAGTATTTACTGACTCCAAAAAACATCATCAAGACATATCACTTTACACAAAAATGGTCTTCACTTCAAATACACAGATACATACATAAAACAGTCACTTACACTGTACATTCTATCTATCTAGCTATCCTCCTGGGCAAAAGAAAAAACGGGCTAAGCACTAAGCCTTTAATGGTCTTAACCACAAATTTTTGGTCAGGAAATTAGCTACATTTAAGCAAATGGACTACTAAATTGCCAATACCGTCTCAGAAAAACATCAAACATAGAACAAAGTTTTTGGCAGAATATGGGACGTTGTCTGTGGAGTGAAGAATCACAATGAAACAAGTTCATGGTCATGCTCCAGAACAGTGTCTTCGAAAATCTGGAGAGAGATATAATAATAAATGCATCTCTACCGCAGTGAAGCGTGTTCTTGTGTGGGGAGCCTTTTTTGCTGCTGGTATTAGTGAGCTACATCACTGGGAAAAGCCATTTACTGCTTTGGAGTGCAGGAGAATATTGCTGAGTGGCTTGCTTCCCACAAATGAAAAGTATTTGTCAACAAGACAATGCTCCTGCCCAAATTTCAAAGACAACCAAGAAGTGGCTTGAGAACAAGTCAATCAGTCTCATGTATTGGCCTGGTCAGAGTCACATTAAACTCAAATGAACTGGGAGACATTTTTCAGCAACTCGTGAACTATTTGAAACTATTAACATTGAGTGGAACAATGACTGTTCTTGTAAAAAGCTGTCTGGGGGGAAGGCTATTACATGCCAAGTTACTTTATCTACAGTATTTGTGCAATTCTTGCCAATTTCCTGACAATATTTTTGTGATTAAAATGGTTAAGAAAATTATAAGACCACTAAATATTTTGTCACTTTTGGCTTAGCCCGTTTAATTTTTTTCCCAGGGGTGCATATATATTTATAGTTTAGCTAAATAATAATTACAATTATACATAAACTGGTTATTTAAAATTCTTATTTGCATAGTTTGTGGCCATGTAGGTGCCATAATAATCTTTAATAAGTACTGTACGTTGTCAAAAACAATACCAATTGGGACTGTTGTGCCCTCTTTTGAAGACTCAATGTAATTACATAATGATGAGCAGTTACAAAACACATTTTTATTTTAAGGACTGTCTTGAATTTCTAATAAATTTAAATTCGTCACCTCGTTTCCCTACAAAGAAACGTTTATCGCTCAAGCTATAGCGTTACAAAACAAGCGTTTTGTAACACATCTTTTAAAAGTAGAAGTATAGTCCTAACGCGTTTTTTGGACATTTAACATGGCGTTGTTTGAATACTTTGACGTATATTAATATGGTAAATCGTTTAGTATATTGTAGCAAAGTTACATTGTATAGCATCTGACACTATAACTGTACCATGCTATTACCGCTATAGTACTTTTTGTACGGGCAGACGTATATACACAAAATGTTCATTTTCTGTTTATGACCTCAAAAACGGATTGACAATACATTAATTAGCAATAATACCATTATAATTCAACAGTTACACAACACTGAAAGACATACCTCCGGTTAGCTGGAGGAGCACGGCGCACAGCACAAGGATACGTCACATAGAAACGCCGGGTTGCCAGTCGCACGTTCAAATATCCCTCGCGGATCTTAAGTTAACCCACACCAAAGAGTAGAAGAACAATACGTTCTTTGCCCACACTAACAGGTAAAAAATTAGTCGTTTAACTTTGAACAGATTCTTCTTTTTGCTTTGTTGTAATGTTTAATACGCGTTGGAATGTTCTTCAAAAAAATAGTTTTATTCTGACTTATTTGTCCATTACAGCAGCACAGGGACGTGCACAGACATTTTGAGGGGCAGGGGCTCAAGTGAAAAAACGGGCACTTCTCATAATTACGTATTTTTTTAAAAAACTTTTTTTAATGCTTTTTTTTTTAAAGCACTAGTTTAGGTAACACTAGTGTTAAAAAGGTAACACAAGTTTAGGATCTAATGCTCACTATTAACCAGTTTCATTACCATGCAAAGTCAGGGTTTTATAATCACTGTGGTCCAAAATGTGAAGCAGGGAAGGGCGTTCGGGGTTTCCCCGAGAAAATTTTGATTTCTCTGATCTACATATGTGCATTTTAAGATGTTTTGAAGGCCAAAAAAATTGGATAACAGCTTTAAAACCATGTCAGTGGGCAGCTGATTATTTTTCTCTCCTCATCATCATCACACTCTTTTTCTCTTTGTTTTTATCTTGCCCTGTCTCTTCCCCTCCTAAAGCTGAGCTTTGACTGATATAGGCTTTTCATTTTTGTCTGTCATTGAAGAAAGTAAACATAGGGTCAACTGATTTTGCCTATGAATGAATCCTTTTCTCAGATGCGTTTATTTACTGAAAGCTACTAAAGCTAGGTAATTAAGTTTATTAAATGCATTCACAATATGTAGGCTACACATTCATTATTGATCTTATGCCTAATACAGGTCCGTAGACAGGGCTTTACAATCAGAGGTCCTAAATTTGAGGTTGGTAGGGGGTTCAAATTTTTTATTTGTCTGATATGTGCATTTCAAGACGTTTGAAGACCCCAAAAAGGGATAAGAAATAGCTTTATTAAAACCATGTCAGTGGGCAGTAGATTATTTGTCAATACCTGCTCTCTTCTCATCTCCATCACGCTTTCTTTTTTTCTCAGTCTCTTCATCCCTTTATCTTCCCCTCCTAAAGCTGAGCTTTTTTTTAATTTACCAAAGGCTACAATTTGTATTATATTCTCAATATGTACACATTCATTATTAATCTTGTGCCTAACATGATGAAAACGGCTTTGTTAATGTGTCTTGTCCCCTCACAATGACAGTAAACTAATTATTACATTACATGAGTCACGTTACATAGGCCTATTTTCAGTTCAAAATGGCGAAATTAGACAAAACTATATTAGTTTGCCTGATTATTTTTAGTCATTCGTTTAACATTTACGACCTAAAAAAAATGTCAAATATGAAATGTTAAGTTTAGCTACTTAACGTTACTTATCTCGCACTTGACCGCACGCGTCGAGTTGCACTGTTAAAATTCGCGCTCAGCAGCGTCTGTGAACATAAAGCCCGCCTACTTTGATTTGATTGGTCATCTCAAATATTCTGACATTGACGAGCAGTGACAGACCAATGAGGCTCAGATGAACACACACACACACACACACACACACACACACACACACACCCTGTCCTTCTGTTTCTGACGTGCTCGGCGCCGCTGCGGAATGAAGATGAAGAACGCGCTGAATCTGATTATAACAAGACTGAAGCGAACACGAATTTGTGTAGCCTACATTAATCACAAATTTTTAGGGGGGCTAGGCAGAAGTTGGGCCTAGCGACGACCAACAGGAATATATAATATTTTTCAAAAATTAAAAAAAGCACCTCAGAAAAAACGGCACTTTCTCTCCAGGAATAAAAAGGGCAGGTGCTCAAGCCCCTTTTGATGTCTATGTGTGCACGTGCCTGCAGCAGCATTGTTTTCCCACTCGTGAGAACTGAGGGCGCCTGTCTGTGAGTCTAATTATTCTGGGGTATTTGGCAAGCATAAAAGAGTTTAGTTCAAATAAGAAAATAAGAGAATTAAAAGTTATGCAGTTATGCTTAATTAGGTGAATTCTTTACTGTAAAATGTGCTATAAAGACATGAAAAAATACCATGGAAGTCAATGGGGCTCAATTTGCTTACCAAACCGACATTCAGCAGAAGAAAGCAATTCACAGGTTTGGAACAATTTGAGGGCGAGTAAATTAATATTTTTCTGGTGGGGGCGGGGTTAACTATCCCTTTAAAAAATGCAAGATGATGCAGAGTCATCTTTTACAATGATAAAATCGGTTAATCAAACGTTCTGCTAAAAGCACTTAAAGGATATTTCCTATTTCTGTTTGACAGTGCTTCCTCAATCAATTCTTGAAATATATATATTTTTTAAAATTGAACACATTTCCTAACTTTAGGCTAATTGCACATACTTCTCTTACTCACATTAAGATGTTGACATAGTCCCATGATGGTAAAGTCATGTGTTGAGTGTGGAACAATGCTACTGAAAGCAAATGATTTTCATAACTATCTTCTAAGGTCTGCCTTCGAGTTCCCCTGAACAAACAATAACTTGCATTCTAATTAACTTTAAATATGGGCCAGAGATTAAAAAATAAAAAAAAGCATGCACACTTTTATGATATTCTGATGTCATTACTTTTATTGACAAATGGTGTGAAAAACGTCATTTTAGTTAATAAAATAAAAACTAAATAATAAATATTTATATTTTAGGTTAGAGGGAAAGACATTTCATTCCTTTTGCTTTCTGACACATTTACAAAAATCGTCACTTAGCCGTACTGAACCATGAACTGATGAAACACTTCACTGTCTTACAACATTTAAATAACAGTGTCATATTGTACATTATTAACACAATAATTGCATATACACTGACATTTAAAAAAACATTCATATAAAACGTAAATTGCTTTGATAAAGAGTTCCGTGCCTTTGTGCCAGTCATTTATAAAGCTTTAGCTTTGTCCTGATCCATGTATTTGTGGTAAACAACACCAAGAGTAGTGAAGAAGTTTCCCATGAACAAAACAAGGAAAGTAGAGCCACACATGAGAACCTAAGAAGAAAAAGGAAATATTGCAAATACAATTTCAACGGAAACAAATGAACACGTATATATACACATGAATGATATGCACATAATGTAAACATTTTGAATTATTTTGAAACACTGACCTGCCACTCTTTACATTCTGGAAGCTGGGCCATTCGGAAGAGTGTAATTCCATTATAAAGCTGGAAGAACTGGATATAGGTAATAAGACAGTTAGATCCACAGCATACTAACAATTACATCAGAACTTTTTTGAATACCTAAGTTAATATTTTATGTCAGTAATAAGCAAACTTTTACGCCATCTTTACAGCTTTAAAAATGACATATTGCCCTTTGTACCACCAAAGATTCTTTACCACAATGATGGCCATAAAACAGAAAGTGAGCTGTTTGCACATACAAGAGGATTGCATTTATTGCAAAATAACAAACGCAGTATAAAACTTACATGGCCCAAGAAAAGAAACGGAAGGAGAAAAGTCAGACCCCTGCACATCCAAGACTGAAACCCCTCTGATCAGAAAGCACATGTCAAAACATCTGTTAATGGATACATCTGCAATATAATAAGGAAAACCAATTAGAAAACTACCCACCAACTGTGAGGTCCATGTTATGTCTTTCTCCAAGAGCTCGAAGTCTATACAAGCAGCCACTCTGGTAGTAGTACTGGAGAAACTGAACAAAATCTGAATGGAAAACCAAACAAGATTAAGTAAAACAATGAATAAATCGTTATTACATAAAAGGGTTACTAAAACTGTAAGACTGATCTTACTTATATACATGGAGTATGACAGGAACTGATTTCTGAAAATCTGGTATAGTTCCCCATCAGGCCTGTGAGACACACATGAAAAGATTTATTTAATTTTAAGCATTTATTCAAAATTCATTAATCTGATACACATCACAATACTATTGATTGAAGTACCAAAGTTTTAAAAGTGTAATGCTGTAATAATATCTCAGAGTTTTAAAGAGAGTCTACTTAATTTTAAGTATTTACTCAAAGCACATTAATCTGATTTATCTAATAAAAAAATATTTCAGAGTTAATGAGTGTACAAGGGTGTGTTCACACTTGTAGTTACGTTCTTTTGGTCCGGACCAAAACAGAAAATGATACATTTAGTCCTGGTTCACATCACCATTTTTGAGACTGAAACTAAAGACACACATACAAAAAAAATGTCTTTTATGACGTATAATTTGCAACGGAACTTACCGAACATCCAAAACAATGCTGTGTACTTGGCTTAAAGAGCTTGTTGTATGTGCATGAATATGATTGTATTTTTACCAGTTGAGAACTCATGAAGAGCTAAGAAAATGTGTAATGGAGTCAAATGAGCACCAGAAATACACACAAACTAAGATCTGCTGCAAGGAGACAGAGTTTCTGAAACCTGTACTGAACTGTAATGGGAAACGTAGCTCCTATGACTAAAAAAACAAGCATGCTTGTTTGAGCATTCCTTCCTTTTAAGTAGGGATGCACCGATACCGATACCAGTATCGGGCCCGATACCAAGCTCATGTACTTGTACTCCTACTCGTAAAAATACCCCGATACCAAAGACCGATACCTCACGTGACATGTGACCTCGTATATCCTTAGCTTATATTTCTTAATTCTTATGAACACTCTTCCTGCAGTTATAGTGTTGCTAGATTTAATAGTACAGTCTAATATTTCACTTTACACTTTCGGCCAGGGTCCGAAATTAACACCCGCCAAGCGCCAAATGCGGGTAGATTTTCTGTTTGGCAAGTAAATCTCAAAAGGCTATCCGCCCCACTGGCGGGTGAATGTTCATACCAAAAAAGTAATGTAACGACTTAACGTTAACGAGTCCTCTTATCGATGCTCCTGCTCCAAAGCGAATTTTTTGTCCCACCATAGTCTTATTTGATCTGCGAGTAATGTAGACGACAGTAGTGCGTGTGACAGGGCGCAACTGAAGCACGAGCAGAGAGAGGTCGCGCGCGCACTTTCTCTTAGTGCTGTCTTGCTCTCTCTCGTTGTCACATATTAATCAAAATAAATCGACACGATGGTAAAAGGTCGGAAGACCATAGTTTCATGTGGAGCATTCGGATATATTTTTTCCTGAATTACCGCTGGGTGTGAATTGTGCTAAAATACCTTATCTTCTCTGAAGCGTTCTGCACATTCAGCTGACATAAACCACACTTTAAATAAACGGAAAAACCTATCCAGTGATTAAATGTTTTCTGTGTTGACACAAATCTTGTGGGATGTCCTAGCTGCCGGGATAATCACACAACGCGAACACATCCGATAATGACATTGACACGTCCAATTCGCGAACTAATGACTCATTTGAACCGATTCATTTTAATTTCATTTTAAAACTGATATTTCCAGTCCTTCAGTTACTGATCGGATCAGTCAGAGTAAATGGAGTAAAAAAAAATAGGCAGAGTAAAACTAAATATTTTTTTGAAATAATTATAATATATTATTATTGCATATATTTGATTAAATATACAATTAATACATTTAATATGTACAGAACTATGTTCATATAGGCACCACCACAAAAATATTATTTTAATGTGTGTAAATTGTGTAATATGTGTGTAAATAAAAGTAAAAATGGAAAATAATAGACCAGAAATATGACAAAAATGTTTTAATATAGCCTATATATAAATTAATGTATATGTGACACAAAAAGGCTGTTTATTATTTTGGCCGGTAAAAAATATGCTTGGCTGGTGGATTTTTTCATCTACCAGTCCCCGTGGCAGGTGAGCCAAAAAGTTAATTTCGGACCATGCTTTCGGCTGTGATTACATTGTTACTCAGTGTTATGTTATAAACATTTGTTCTGTGATTTCTTTGGCACTTTAGGACAACTTTGATTGCCTTGTTGTCTGTGATTTCTTTAGCACTTTGACAACTTTGTGACAGGCAGGTAAAAATTACATTCATTATGTCCTTGGTGTTTTAAGCACAAATTTGTGATAAGCACATAAGAATGATTTATTTTTAAACATAAGTTTATTTAAGTTGTTGAAAATAAAGATGCTGATATGTTCATTAGTCTCATTGTGTTGTTCTTAGAAAATTGCCACATAAAACGAGACCCCCCTACCCCCCCCACCCCCCCCCCCACGGTACTCGTACTCGATCCTTAAAAAGTGGTATCGGTGCATCCCTACTTTTAAGGGTCGCATCTTGTGACATCATGTCCTGTTTTTGATTCGTTTAGATGTCTTTGGTCTGTGTTGCGTTCATATACCAGAGTTTTTTGGAAGAAAACTATTTTAGGGGTCTCTGCTCGCTTGTTTGGTGCACACCGGGGTTCGGATGGAAGCGTTCACACTTATTCAAACGAACCTCACTAACAGACCAATCGCACCGGAGTTCGTTTTAATCGAATCAAACATGCCAAGTGTTAACAAGTCATTCATACCAGGTCAGCATTACTCCAGAGAGAAAAGTTGAGACATAGTGTTGAAACACCCACCAGCCCTTGATCCTGAAACAAAGTTTTGAAACTTTACATTATAGCCTGAAAGATTGAGGTAATATTTGGCAGGAAATAGGTATTACATAATCAAATGATTATTCTCACTTTGAGCCGTTATTAATGAGGATGCTCTCTCTTATTGTTAATGTACAATAATACCACACCAGCAGGAAATTGAAGAGTGCATCTACAGCTCTATCAAAACACAAGAGGGCAAAGACAAACTGATTATTTTACATGTATTAGTGAGACATTAGGCATAACATATAATCCATGATAAAAAAAAGACTTCCTAAAATATCATATTTTATGATATCATTACATGATAACTTGTTCTCAACACCACTTTTGTGAATAACAGTTTATACTTATTAGACTAACCACCATTTTGTTTTCATATTTGGTGGCAACAAACATGTACCTGTAACTGACCAGAAACCGACAGGTGAATGAGAACAACAAGAGCAGCACAGTCAAGTATAGTTTGAACTTCTCATACTCGTCTTTATAGGCAAACCTGTACAATGGAGAAAAACAAGCAGGCAAAGACAAATCACATGACTCATTAACATCATCACTGCACTTCATGACACCACAATGTGGTGTTAAAACACCATGGTTAGATTGTTTTAGTAATAAATAGTATTCTGCTCAAGGTTCTGAAAACTTACTTGGCCTGCTTGTTAAGGAGTGTAACATTTACATTTCCAAGAACAAGACTGAGATACAACCTGGAACAAGAACAGGGTAAAGTATTTCAGGTTAGCATTGGTATTTGCTTGAAAAAGGTAGATTACAAGTCCACACATCACTATCCTCATTCAATTATTGAATTCTTTACCACACCTTTAGTCTACGGTTTTAATAGTGTCAACATTGTATTAGAAATGTAACAGGCAAATACAAAGTGGCATGACCTGCTTTGAATAGTAAATGCTGATAATGTGTATTTTAAGAGGGTGTGGCACTGATGATATCAAATGTCTCTCATTTGCATTACTCATTTTTCTTTGGCAGGAAGGCCTCCATCTCAAAAAAGACATTTGGTCTTTCCTTTATAGAATCTTGGATCTTGTCTATTTTATTTACATCTTCTGGATTCACTGTGGCTCTGCATCTATGAAAGAAAGAAGTTTGAATATATGGTACAGGTCAATAACAATAATTTTTTAACTGAAAAGTATATAACTTATGACTAACTCCTCCAGGGATTCTGAGAGATCCTTTAACTTTTTCCTCTGCCGTACGATAGAAGAGGAACAGCTGTCCTGTAATTTTGAAACCTCCTCCAGCTTCTGTTTGTAAAGTCGATGCGTCTCCTGTGCAACACATAGACGTTAGAATTGTAGGTAACACTTTATTTTACAGTGCCCTTGTTACATACATAATTGCATGCAACTAACCCTAAACCAAATGCTAATCCTATATTAAGGACATGTAGTTATTTAATATTACCCTGTACTTAAATGTATGTATAATTACACTGTAACAAGGACACCTTAAAATAAAGTGTAACCGAATATTGTAAATAGTTCAATGACGTAAATACACCTATTACTTGATGAAGTCATTTTTTATATTATCTGTGGAGCTAATGGACAAAACAAAAAAAATATCACCATCAGTGAGGACCAATATTAGACAACTTTTGACCCTTAGAAATATTTTGGCATGTATGAAACTATTATTAATCTAAAGCTAATATTTCTGTGACTTGGCACATTTGAGATTTAAACAAATCTGTTTTTATGATACCTTATGTTTTGTCACTTACCCATACACCTTAGAATAATGTAATTTTTTAAATATCGGAGATACTATATTTTAGTAACTAAAAATATCTGCTTTCTGATTTATGGTACCACTGTTGTACTGTTAGTTGGTAAGGATTAAATTGCTAAGCAGCCAGCTAGTGCTTAAAGCTGAAGCGTAGCTATACAATCAGCATTGAATACCGATATTTCAATAAATGTGGTAATAAGGAAAATGATGATGTAAATAAAATAGTTAGAGAGCGAAGTGTAAGATCTAATAGTTCAGAGCGGTCGTGCTATCCGAGTAGCACTGGAGAAAGAAAGACTCACCTGAACCTGTTGATAGTCTTTTTCCAGATCCTCCCATTCTTGTAAACATTCGGTCAAACCAGTCGGGTTAAATAACATTTCCAGAGAGTGTATTTGGTTAAAGTAGCATTCCAGATATGAGTGAACAGATGAACAGTCTGTTGTTCTGCCGTTATATGAGCGGCTGGCTTGCTATCTTCAGTATCTTGACAGACGTCTGTCATGTGAACAAGGCTTCACAACTCGCGTAACCAATCAGAGACAGACTTCGCGGCAATACTGAAACGCCCCTCTATTAAACTGACCAATGAGAGCTTTTAAAACAAGACAAAAACGCCATTGAGGCTGTGCTGTTGAGTAGTTAGCCCACTGCCTGTGCCTGACTTCCCACAGACGGTAGAGGGAGAGCATACCAGCTGTGAATGACCAATGTTGAGGTCAATGTTTGAACTGTAGATAACCTCTTATGTCATAGCAATGATGAATTGTTAGTAAGTTTAGAAAACCTTTAAAAAAATTACAATCCTCGTGTGTATGTGTGTGGTCACCCACCGAATGCCCCCACAAAGATAGTAATAACAGAAATTTTGACCTTGTGAGGACATTTTTTGGTCCCCAAGAGAATCATACAAAATTATGTTTTTTGAAAATGTAAAAATGGTTGGATAAAATTGATTGAATCTTGACCTTTTTAGCTTTTAATGCTTAAAATGTAATTCAATGGGTTACACTTAGTAAAATGATTTTGAAAGTTTGACAAGAAAATTCCAGTTGTTAAAGGGATTGTTTACCCAAAAATTACCCTCACCCTCATTGTTCCAAACCTGTATGAATTTCTTTCTTTAAAAGAAGATATTTTGAAGAATGTCAGTAACCAAATAGTTGTTGGGCACCATTGACTTCCATAGTATTTCTTTTCTTCCATGGAAGTCAATGGGGCCCATCAATTGTTTGGTTACCCAAACTCTTTAAAATATCTTCTTTTGTGCTCAGTTGAAGAAAGAAACTCATACAGGTTTGGAACAACTCGAGGGTGCGTAAATGATGACAGAATTGTAATTTTTGGGTGAACTATCCCCTTTAAAGCAACATTTAGGAAAAAGGAAGAAAATGCATTGCTTATGACATAAACTGATATTTTTAGTTGCTCGTATTCAACCAGACTACTATTTATGCACTGTGCACTATTTGATATATTAACACTATTTTGTACATTCTACTATTGTCCATACAATATGTTTATGGGAAGTAGTTTATTTATTGCTTTTTAATATTACTTTCATTGATGTATTAATAGTAAATAAAAATCTATGATTTATCAGTGACTGTAGCAAGTCACTGAATATGAATCTGCACAGTGATGCACTGTTTCTGTTACATATGGTTATTGTCAGTAGTTAGGTTCTGAAATATCTGTCACTCTCTTCCCAACAGTCTGAAGTTCCCAATCAGAAAGTTGCTGCACAAATCCTCGATTTGGTCTTATGCTGGCTTTGCACTGCTGAATATGAATCCAGGCCTCCTAAAAAACAAATCACAGATGACAAATATTAAAGGGATAGTTCACCCAAAAATTAAAATTCTGTCATCATTTACTCACACCCTCAAGTTGTTCCAAAACTATGAATTTATTTCTTCTGCTGAACACAAAAGAAGGTATTTTGAAGAATATTGGTAACCAAACAGTTGATAGGTCCCACTGACTTCCATAGTATGGGGCGGTACATTAACTGTTTGGTTACTGACATTCTTCAAAATATCTTCTTTTAATTTTACATGTAATCATTTAGCACACGCTTTTATCCTAAGCAAATTACAAATGAAGGGAGCATATTTTGTGTTCAGAAAGAAATTCATACAGGTTTGGAACAACTTGACGGTGAGTAAATGATGACAGAATTTTAATCTTTGGGTGAACTGTCCCTTTAAAGAAGCATCTGCTAATAACATCAATGCAAACACTAAACGCAAAAGTAAAATCATTACCTTAAGTGTGTATTTCAGGTGATACATAAGATATGCCATTGCTACAGCACAGCATCGGCTTATCCCAAGAGTAGAGAATATCAAAACAGGAGAAGCAGTATTGAGATGAGAACCTGAAATGTTTAAAAGACCCACGATCAGTTCACATTGTCATAGTTTTGTTTTAGATATTTAAGTTATTGTTCAGCCACTAAACAAAAAATATCCCAGTACTTACTAATAAAAACACACATTCTCTCAAATGAAGTGGTAAAATCTGCCTCTGCAGAATCTGCAATCCGGATGTGTAGGACAGTGCAGTTTGCCTTTTTAAACCTAGTTTGCAAAGTAAAGTTCATAGATTCATTATAAAATTCCACACAAAGGGTATTCAGGCAGTAATATGAACTAACTGAATTTTTAAAAAATTGTATGCCTACATATATAAATAAATATGAGATGGTGGATTGGCTCACATTAGACTGCATTCATCGGAGACATTGACAAGTGCATTCAGCTTCAGATCTTTAAGGATTTGGGGGTTTGTGGCCTCCCTATAATCACCCATGTAAAGCTGACCTGGTAAGATTTCCACAGGATAAGGATTCAAGCTCTCCAATTCCTATGGATGCAGGTATTTTGATCATTAAACATGTTTATAAACAGCACAAAAACTTGATTTATAATTTATTAAAATACTACCCTAATGTTGTAAAGAATCTTTTGCGTTCTTAGGAAAGGATAGAGTGCAGAAAACTTCTCATAGCCCCCAGTAAGAATCTGAACAGGAAAGCGGCTCGCTTTTTCTAAGCAGTCTGCGCAGTCTACGGCTGGACCTATAACAAAAATACAGTTAGGGGGTTTTCAGAAGTGTACTGACATTTTTAGGAAATTTCATAGCATGTTATAAAAGGTAGTGTCTTACCTGAATCTAACAGAGAATGTGTATTGCTGTCATAAACAATGATGTACCTCATACTTTCAACCTCAACATCCATGGGCATGATAAACTTTCGGTCAGAATCCTTTGTAATTAGCTAACAAAATAAACCAATGATGATCTGATATTCTAACAGTACAGGATATACAAAGCATAAACTTTAGTTTGGGAATAAAACAAAATCTATACATACCCATTTTGCATTTCTAGCTGTAATGATGTGGCTAAAGTTATATGATTCTGCTGCACGTGCATCTGAAGAGATAAGACTATTATTATTGTTATAATTAAACTTTCACTTTAATTTGTTGGCGTTTGAATTAGCATTGAAGTGAACACACAATGTACAATCAGTATAGAAAGAAGAACTTTTTAATTCTTACCAATCAGGCAAAGGTAGTTGCTCTCTGCAAGCCTTGGTACATGAGTGTATTGATTTAGGATGTTGTACAGTTTTGTTGCCTCACAGAGAACTTTTCCAGCCATTAGTTACAGCTTGAGCACAGAAAGTTTGGCTGTCTGTATGTCTCTCAACAACAACAAAAATTGGCTAAAAAATTACAAATGGTCACGCCTTGACTTACAATTATTTGTTTACTTGATTTTTTGAAGTATTGCAGCTCGAAACGTTTCTTAAACCCAACTAGACTAATTTGATGCTTACGATCAAACAGCATATTGCTCTTTGATGATTGTTTGCGCTGCTGCTATAGTAACGGACAAACCCCCGGGGTGTGATTGGCTGAAAGCTTTCCGCTGCAGATGCAAACCATATGATGTCTATGATGCAAACCCTTTCCGTCTTCCTTAACCAATCGAATAGTAAGAGCCGCCCCCTTGCACTTCAGCTGCGCTCCTATTGGATGGGAAACAATAAGGAACTATTTTCAAAAGCTGTCTGCAGCTGTGGATATGGGTGGATCCAGGGTATGTTGCTAATAATTAGTTAATTCGGTGTTTAATTACCTTGAATCATTAAGCGATGTGTAATTCGTGTTCAGGGCCTCGGTTGTGTCTTTCTTCGGCGGAGGAAGAGAAATGTCAGCAGCCGATACTGGGCCATGAAGAGCAAGAAGCCACTTGTGGCTTCTGCCACACCAACGGCCCCTGTGTGAGTAACTGCATAACTTCTATATCTGCAAATACACTGCCTTTTTATACACAAGTTGATTAAAAAATTACAGACAAAATAATAATTTCTACATATGCGTAACTGATATTTACATATTCCACAAGACAAAAAATAGCCTTATTTTACTTAGTGAAATAAGTATATTAATATTATATGTAATAATCTGTTATGCAGTATTGAAAAAAAACATGACTACATTTTAAGGCAAAAAAAAAAAAAAAAATGCACAACTTCTCACAGATTTTTACAAAGGGGTATATGCTGTAAGCCTATGAAATGAAAGTAAACATGAGCCAACTTTTTATATATATATATATATATATATATATATGTGTGTGTGTATATATATATATAATTTATAATTAGGGCTGCACTATATTGAAGAAAAATGCGATGAATTAAATAATATGAAATTCGATATATAATACGATTATGCTTAAAGTGTGTAAAATAAACTTAAATTATATAACCTACATGTGTGTTTTACATTCTTTTTGTGACAAGAAAACATCCCAACAACTTCTGCAAGTGAACATCAGTGTTTTTTTTATTAAAGCTACAAAAGTTATTTAGCCAAGAGCAATGAGTGATTTTTTTTTTCTTTGTCTTTTGTTCATGATCCCAGTTATTGCAAGCTGTTGCGATATGCATATTGCGATATATACATTTGCGATATTTTGATATATTGTGCAGCCCTTATATATATATATATATATATATATATATATATATATATATATATATAATTACTTTACTGTATGGTAATACTTCCACCCAGTCCAGACAACAAAACAAAGGTGGACAATGACATTGAGGAGACAAGTGTTCAAGCCACTAAACAACTGTCTTCAAGAGTTGTCTTCATGAGTATTAGAGCTATGTTTTCTGGAGTTGGAAGTCTCTTGCAAAAATGCAGAAAGACAATTAATCAAGTAAGATTTTATATATTTTTTCCTCTTTTTTCATTTATTAAAGTTCAAGAGAGCGAGAGCTTTCTGACTTGCTGATTATTATTATTATTATTATTATTATTTTAAATTTTTTTTAGATCTGTTGTGGATTCCTGAACGTCTTCCTCTTCTGGAGAGGCTATGCAGAAAGAGTGGAATCCCTTCACCAAAAGGTGGAGGTGCTGCAAATGGAAATGGCACTATTGCATTCCACTTTGAAGGTTAGAACATTTCAGCTGTACTGATCAAAGGGATTTTCTTTTTTCAGTGAATCAAGTGCTTGTAATGTGCATTACAAAAATATTTCTTTTTAGCTCTCTCGAGAAGCCAATAGTGCAGGCAGTCCGTGTGGTGTTCAGCACTCTACGCCTCTGCCTCTCTCCCTTGCTGCTCCTCCTCCTCCTCCTCCACCACCACCTCCTCCACCTCTTCCTCCTCAAATTCTAGTCACACTTGCTGCTCCGAAAGGGTCATTAATTCCCAAAAAACCTGCACAAACTAGCTCTCTAAAGGTAATGGTTTATTACTGCTTTGCCATATCTAATTTAATTCATTTTGTTTGTAGAGGAAACAAGCCATGAAGGTTGCCACTATTTCCAATTCCAATAGGATAAGCAAAGTGTTGCTGTGACTCTTCGAGATCTTCAAGCAGTACGACTAAAAAAAGTGACTGTTGGCCAAAAAACTCAGGTTCGTGAACGGTTGTGTCCTCAATTTTCCAAAGTGTCCTGCATTTAGTATATATATATCTGACGGTATATTCTTTTAAAGATGTCTCCAGAGAAAAGATCACCACTGGTCACACTTGCAGACTTGCAGAAAGTCCGTTTACGGCGCTCTAATTCTGACCTCCCCTTGAAGTTTAGGTCAAAGCTTGGCAGGTGATTTTCTGCATAAATAAATGTTTATTTTGCTGTAAATCAATACATTTGTTTTTGCTTCATCATTTCTGTTGTTCTCTGTAGGACACCAACCAAAAATCCCATGAGTCTTCGGGTACCGCTTCGAAAAGTCAACTTGATCAGGCAAGATCACCTTTACTTTTTAACCCTGGTTTCACAGACAAGGCTTAAGCCTAGTCCCAGACTAAGGCCTTTTCCACACTAATATGTTTTCATTTGAAAACGCATCTTTTTCTCTCCGTTTTGGCTTTCCGTCCACACTGAGACTGTGTTTTTATTAATGAAAACGAAGCTTTTTGAAAACGCTCTCCAAAGTGGATAAATTTGTGCGTTGCGTTGGTGTCGCTCATCGTCAATATGACAGTACAATGACTTGTACTGATTAATGATTAAAAATCTTTCAAAGTGATATTTAATGGATGGTTTCAGTTGTACAGTGCAGCCCTGTGAATCTTTCCTTGCATGCGAAGAGCAAGAAACAATATTTCAAATAGCTCTCCAATAATCGAGGAGTCAACAGAGATAAACATGTATGATGCCTAGAGACCACCACTAAATGTACAGTCTAATCATTGGCATGAAACTTGTCTGTCCCATTGAAGGGCAGCAAACAAACAGAGACAGTAACTGGCACATTTCTGAGAGAAAACGTTAAACGTTAAAGACAATACTTACTTTCAAAACAATACAGACCATTTGATTGACAGTCTGAATTGGAAACATCACACATACGACAGTAATGTTAAGGCCACCATAACCACTCAACCCTCAGAAAGTTCAAACACGGTTTTCTAGGTTCCAGCCTGGAGACCAGTCAATGTCATTCATATAATCGCTTCAAAATGTGATAATATTGCAGTACTGTCATTGTACTCGCGCCGTTTTCTCACGGCCCTCGTCCTGCTCGCCACAATTTGAAAACTTTGCACGCTCTTCATATCACGGTCCTACAAAGATGCCAGAAGATTTACTCACATTTGCTGTCCTGTGGCAATACATGAGAGCGGTTGTGTTTTAGACCAAAGATATAATGGTGAGTGTGACCTGGACGATCACTGAATGGTGAGATATTTAGCCAAATAAAATTATCCTGTCAGAAGAATTGCGTGAACTTTATTATTTATTTTTCCGTCTGTATCATCTGAGGTTCTGCGCATGTACAGTAAGGTGTATCAAAAGTTTCTCATCCACACTGAAACGTCAGGAAATGCCTGAAAACGTTAGTGTGAACGGAGAGTGTTTTTAAACAGAAATGCCGTTTTCAAATGTATCCGGATTAATGTTGACGTAGCCTAAAATGTATGTTTGAGCTATTTTAACTGAAACCAATTTTTCCAAGGAAAGTTTATAAAAGCTACTTAAATGTCCTAATTAAACTAAAACCTAATCCTGGCTTAATCTAAACCCTGTCTGTGAAACCAGGCCATATTGCTTGAATTTGAGCAAAGAAATGCCTAAAACTGAAGACAATCACATCTAGCTTAATGCTTGTCACATGGTATATTCTCAGGAGTCCTGGTGGCACACCACTGTATAACAAAGAGAATGATGTGACTGATTTAAGCCTGGATCCAAAGATGACCAAAGGGTTAGGAAACAAGCACCTGGTATGTAATGGCTATATCATGAAATGAATCATAGTATTGGTATTTAATTTTTAGAATTTCATTTTACTATTATTCTTTTAAGGTTACCCTCTGAGTCTCTTAATAAAATGAAACCAGAAGATAATTTTATTTAACTATATAAACAATTAATTAATGACCTGAAAAATCGTATTTTATTCTGTGTATGACTTTACAGCGTGCTTTAACAAAAGGACTATCACCAATCAAGCCTTTCTAAAGAAAGAAATGGACCATTTTATTGTTATTGCACATTGTGTTTTGCATGGCCTTTTGGTAACTGTCTTGTTGTTTTTTTTGTTGTTGTTATTTGTGTGTGTGTGCTTTTTTACATGTTTACTGTAACTGCTAATAGCTTCTACCGGTTCTCATACTGTCATGGTACTATAATAACTTGTAGTGAAAGGACAGTATTTTATGTTACTCGCTACTATGTTTATACTTGTTGTATGTGAAATGCTCCTTGATCCTTTTATATCAGAACACCCTTTAAGACACTCGCAAGAATAAAGAACAGCAAATACACACTGTATGAAAATTGTATGTACATCAATAGGAGCACGTTTTTAGATATTATTCATTATATTATTATATTAAATATGCAGCTCAATGTCACTGTTATTGAATATGATTTGTGGAATGTGTGAACTGACTCAGCTGTAAAATATAGTACTACATACTGTGTTGAAATTTGTACAGAGGTGAGAAGTCAGTTAGTGATCCATAAATTCAATATGCCATTGATATCTTACGTGTGTGGTAAAACTTGAAGCACATCTCTGGAGGTTTTATTTCTATGTTTTACTGTTTGTTTACAGGTGTCTTTGAGTGTTATACCAAAGTGATGTTTCCATGTCTTAATGTTTTATTTTAAGGGTCTTTTGCAATATTTTTCTCAAGCCACTTTTATTTTGTATGTAAAAAATATTGCAATGAATACAAAACGTTTAATAAATACTGGACATACACAAATTGTGGGTTTTTGATTTACAAGCAATTGCATTTAGATAAAGGGTTATGAAATATAGTGTTTTAGTATTATTTTATACTATTATATCATTTGATAATGCTGAATTGGCTTTTATATTTTATAAAGCATTTATTTTCATTTTAGTTTAGGTTTTAGTAGTTTTGTTATGTACTTGTCTTTTTTTTTTTAGTTGTTATATTGTGTGTGATGTATGTGTGTATATATATATATATATAATTTTCTATTCAGCATTTAGTTTGATTTCAGTTTGTCATTTTAGGATTTAAACTTATTTCTGTAAGTTTTTATTTCATTACCGCAAATGATTTAATATTTTTAGGTTTAGCTAACAATAACACTATATGTAAAATTATAATACATAAACATGATAAAATACTATTTACGATCTGGTTTTGTTTTGTTTGGTGCTTTTTGTACGGACATTAACGTGCAGGTTCATGTATCCACCCGGACTCTATTTTTTGCGCTCAGTTCAACACAAACCCCGCCCACTTGTTTCTGTCCGAAGAAAATGGCGGTGCCCATGAATATTGGAGCGCTGTTACAGTCAGAAATAATAGAAGACACCAGCGACAAAGATGAAGGCGTTTGCGTATTGGGCATATTTGGGAAAAGCGCAATGCAACCCGGATCAGTCAAAGATTCTCTCATAAACACTTTAGCAGATAAACACATTTTCTCTCTCTTTGGGAGCGACGACACTGACAGTCCGGGCGGAGGAACATCGATGCAGGCGTATTATAATCAGGAGAACCGCGTGCTATATCTCGTATTAACATCTGTTTTAGACAACCGCCAGCTTATTCGCGCGTGCGAGTCGCTGACGGCGGGTTTGGGTCATGCAGAAGCGCATGAGTTTTGGAAAACGGCAGAGAAGGATCACTGTTTACAGCTTCTGTATCTCTTCTCGCTATGCCATGTTCTTCTGCTGGTTCATCCCACATGTTCGTTCGACGTCACTTACGATAAGATGTTTCGCGCTTTGGACGCGCTACGTCAGAAAGCGCTTCCCCTGATGCGCGCTGCCATTAAAGATTCGCCCATATCAAAGGAATGGAAGTTAAACTGCCGGCCGTGCCCTCCACGTCTGCTATTCGTGTTCCAAATGAACGGAGCTCTCAGAGTGAGCTTTTCTGGCATGGGTGGGAATGGGACTGATGGCTCTGGAGGAGAAAAACCCAAAAAACACTCCCCTAGAAGGCGGCTACAGCATGCTCTGGAAGATCAGATATACAGGATATTCAGGAAAAGTCGTGTACTGACCAACCAGAGTAGTAATTGTCTCTTTACAGTTCCTGCCAACCAGGCTTTTGTATATGTAGTGCCAGGACCAGACGAGGACCCTATCAGCTCTCTCCTGGGGCACCTGCGGTCCAACTGTGTCCTGCGAGAGAACGAAGGTGGTCCGCCTGTGCCCGGGCAAAGGCGGTACCAACAGATGAGACACTCTAACAGACAGCCCTCTTTCAATGTGGAAAGCAGTCTTTCCTCAGGAGGGCAGTTAGTGGACTGCACTTTAAAAGAGTTCCTGTTTCAGCATGTTGAACTCGTATTGACCAAGAAAGGTTTTGATGACAGTGTAGGTCGCAATCCGCAGCCATCACACTTTGAGCTGCCCACTTATTCCAAATGGGTGCATGTTGCAAACAGACTTTATCAGGCCATGATAGAGAGCAGTGAGGATGATGCAGCCGAGATCTCCCTCAAGGTGCAGGGTCAGCTGAAAGTGCTGGAGGGGTTCCTTGACGCAGATGCAAAGTTTTCGGAAAACAGGTGTCAGAAAGCATTGCCCCTGGCTCACAGTGCGTACCAGTCAAACCTTCCTCATAATTACACCACCACAGTGCACAAGAATCAACTGGCACATGCACTGCGAGTGTACAGCCAGCATGCAAGGGGAGTCGCCTTTCAAAGATACGCCTTACAGCTCCATGAGGATTGCTACAAGTTCTGGAGTAACGGGCATCAGCTCTGTGAGGAGCGCAGCCTTACGGATCAGCACTGTGTACACAAGTTTCATCTGCTGCCAAAGCCAGGTGAAGATGCACATGTAATAGATTACAGTTGCATTTGGTAGATGAAGCAACTTATCCAAAAGCGGCTTAAATTGCATTCAAGCTATATCTTTTTTTTTATGTGTTCCATGGAAATCAAATGTGTTGCTCCTTGCACCATGCTCTTTCTGATTTAGATTATTCTTACTTTACTTCACAAATCTGCATTATATTTACCTTGGTTAAAAATCAATGAATAAAATTTGTTGACAACTTGATTCCCAACACATGTTGCTCATTTCATACTGTTAGTTTGACATTATTGATATTAAATTTATATTAAAAGAGTGTTCAGAATTGAACATTGTTTCTGTGGCTAGAGCATGACGTTAGTATTGCCAAGGTGGTGGGTTTGATTCCCAAGGAATGCAAGAACCGATGTATATCTGCAATGAAATATAAGTCGCTTTGGATAAACGTGTCTGCTAAATGCATGAATGGAATTATCTGTGGAATGCTGTCAATTACCACAGAAAATAATTTTGACTCTTAGCATGGTTTGTAAAAACTAACAGAAAACGCTTTGACTGACAGAAATCCAATATCAAATGGAAGTCTTTGGAGCAATATGGGATTTGACACTCCATAGATTTTCATTGTGCAAAACAAGTGCATTACTCAATATGTTATGTTACTACCATTTGTAGTAACATCTGTTGTCATGCAAATGAATGGCCAGAACACATTAAAAGTTTTCAGTTAAAACAGTGTTGTGTTAGCAGAAGTTAATAACTAATAATCTTTGTAATGGAAGTGAATCAATCAAAACTAACTTTAGCTGGACAATAACTTATCTGACGGTATATCTGACGTTTGCTGTAAAGCCAAAACAATGTTACTTTAATTTCCTATTATCACTGTAAAGCTGCTTTAAAACAATTTATATTGTTAAAAGCGCTATATAAATGAAGGTGACTTGACTACTTTCAGGTTACTAAACTGTTTTCGGTGTTAATCAACAGCATATCATGGTATATACATCTCTAAACCTCTATTTTGTTCACATTGCAGGAGAGAAGCCAGAAATGGACCACAACCCACCTATTCTATACCACAATAGTAGGGGTCGATCTACAAGTTCCTGTAACTGTGGTAAGAAGCAGTCTCCAAGAGAAGATCCATTTGACATCCAGGCTGCCAACTACGACTTCTATCAAGTCAGTAACTACAAGTTTTTTCTACCATAAAATATTCATTACATACGCTTTAAATCTTTCTGTCATTCGTTTTCAGATGCTTGAGGAGAAATGTTGTGGAAAGTTGGAGAGGATAAATTTCCCCGTGTTCCAAGCCAGCACACCCGACCCAGCTCCTGTCAGTGAAGAGGTGCCCAGACCTGTAGAAATCCCTCCATCGGGCGAAGCTGATCGTCTAAAGGAGAAAGAGACCAGCACTCACACACCTGGTGATAGCACAGGTCTAAGTCTCGCTCTTAGCTTGGGCCAGTCAATGGACAGCCTTGGAACATATGGTGATGGAGCAGAAGGACAAGAGAAGAGGCCAAGCTTGGTGGACAGACAGCCCTCAACTGTGGAGTATCTTCCTGGCATGCTTCATTCTGGATGCCCAAAAGGACTGTTGCCCAAGTTCTCCAGTTGGTCTCTTGTTAAAATCGGTCCAGCTAAGGCCTACAACAGTCTCACCGGTTTAGAGCAACCTGGATTCCTCCCAGGCTCCGCTTTCCTCTTGCCCTGGGACGTTGTCATTCGAAGCCGATCAGAGGAAGATGTGGGATCGCTTGAGCCTCTAGACGGAGGCCCAGCCTCCTGGCCAGCACCAAATAAAGCATCCGCTGGAAAGCGAGGCAGTGCTGGAGGAATTGGACGAGGGCGCAGACGGGATGATGTAGCCCGTGCTTTCGTTGGTTTCGAGTATGAGGACAGCAGAGGGCGCCGCTTCCTTAGTTCTGGCCCTGACAAAGTTGTCAAAGTGCTTGGGCAAGGTGGACCAAAGGAACCTGCAACCAGATGCTTAAATTCTGACATGCCTTTATACATTCCCTCTCCAGCTCAAGGACGAGGGATCAAGCCACACTACGCTCAGCTGGCTCGTCTTTTTGTCGTCATTCCTGATGCTCCTCTTGAAATTGTCCTTAACCCACAGGTACAATATGTTAATAAGTGCATAGCCAATTAATTAAATCTGAAATTATTAATGAATACCTCCCATATTATCCACATTTTCTCCATTAAAGTATATTATTCTGTACTTCTCTTCTTTCCTAGGTCCAGCCAGGTACCCCTCCCTGTCCTATCTTCCATCCGGAGCAACCTGAGGTGGTGCTGCCACCTGATGGACTATGGGTGCTACGCTTCCCTTATGCCTACGTGACAGATCGTGGACCATGCTACCCTCCGAAGGAGAACCAGCCGCTGGCAAACTTCAGGGTGCTGAGAGGTGTTCTGCGTGCTAACACTACTAGTTCAACTCCACAGTAACAAAAAACACAGATTCTGCACTTAAAAGCACCATTGAGACATCCATAGGCCGAGGACACAGAAGATTTTCTCTTGATATTAAGCATTTTGTTTTCACCAAGCTTCTTTGCATTTTCTTGTAGTTCTTTTTTTTTTTAAACACAATTGTACTAACAATCGTGGCTGTAAATACAAGCAATCAAATTAAGGAATGTTGTGTTTACAGTAAATAAAAAAATGCAGTGAGAAAAAACAGAAGGTGAACAATGTCATTACAAAACTACAATACGATTTTTTAAAACTGAAATTACTAAAGTTTTAAATGTGTATGCAAAAAAAGTGTCCACTCTGGATTTTCTGCAACTTTTTGAGGTTTATGCTATAAATATTTTTTTTCCTGAGTAAAATAATATTTCATAAAAAGCTTAAACACTTGTTCCTAATTAAGGATATTGCTATATGAATCTATTTTGGTGCAAAACCGTCAATTTTATATAAATTAGAGCGTAAAAACACGACACAGAGAGGCGCTATTTAGTTATGATCTGCCAAATGACTTGGTACATTATCACGGGAGAATATTATACAGACTGAAAATTGTAATATCTTAAAAATACTTTATATTCTGAGTTTAAAGTTTATCAAGACTTACTTCGCTTTTAGTTATTTATTATCATGCTTGCCACTGACACATCACAAAGATAAGGAATGTTTTGGTTTTTCGCCCGTATATTCTCTGCGCTCGTTCATTGGTCCGTCCACTTTTTAGGTTGGCCAATCAGAGTATTGTTGCTAGGCCGCTTTGTGTAATTTATTGGCTGGCCTGGCTGTCAATCAAACTGGGAGCTTGTAATGCGAGGCCCGATGCGCAACGGTGCTTTATTTACAGAGTTCTGCTATCGAGGTGCGTGGCTGATGAAGATACCTGCAAACTTTGTGTTGTGAAGAATGATCACCTGTTTTGCATGAAGGTGCCGTTTTAAAGAGGGAGAGAGTTCGACCTGCGAGTCTTTTCCATTCAAAGGTAATATCTGTACAATCATAATGCTTTTAGTGGCTCCTTTATAGGAAGTTAGACTTTTAAAAATGGAATTTGCGTTATTTTTTATCGTGCAGTATGACAGCTCTCTATAATTTAACCTTTTGAATTCTGTGAACTTATTGATTCGGTTTGGAGTGAAACTTGTAGTGAAAATAATAACTTCTGGATTTAAGACATAATAAATACATAATAAATCATTGCATAGTTAAAATGTCAATAATTATAGCTAACATCTGTGTTCCAAAAGTGTGCATTGTATCAGACTATTACATAATTAGTATGGCAGTAATGCCACACTACCAACAAAGTATCAGGAAAAATAACTCTTTATGGATGTGTCGTTCACCATGAACACAGCTTGCATTTTATAACGTTTTTTTTTTATGAATTTAACAATGCTTATTTAAAATAAGTAAATTTATATTTTACTTTTTATACTAAATTCACATTTTAATTTGCAAATATAAGCGGTTTGCATATAAGAAAGCATGAAAATGGTCTGCTACACATTTGCATATTAAACTTATTTAATTACAATAACATTGCAAGCAGCTCCACAAGATCATTGCATATTAAGTTAATGTTAATCAATGTTATTGTGTACTTAAATACACTCATGATGTTACCTACTATTTTTATACATAAACAATTGTTCTTAGATGGCTAGATCACTTAAATTAAATTGTGGCTATTTAATATTTTGCATAGATATTGTGTACTGTTTTGTTATCACAACATAAGTAAGTGACACTCAGGCTGGTTGTCATTTTAAAGCTGGATTTTCTGAATTGGTTTAGCTTTGGGTGTTTTCATGGAAGTGATTGCCAGAGGTGCTGAGCTGGTGCTGCCAACTGCACCGTCAGACTGGTGGCATCTACTATGGCCTACATAGATGCTGGCTCACTGACACCCACATACACACTCGTCTGACCTGGATCCATCCCTCCGTCTCTCCATCTGACCCTCTCTGTTTCCAACACTGTTCTTTTCAGTGTGTTGATGCTAGCATTGCACATTCATGGGTATTCCTGTAGGTCCGTGCTGTTAGCATATGATCATGAGCTTGAGAGGTTTGCATAGGTGCCGTTATACTTGGGGATGAATTCGCATTACCAGCCTTTAGAAAGCCGGCATGTTATTAAATATAAATTGTATTAATTTAGAGGTCATTTGTATTTTCTCTGTATTTGGCTCTCAAATGCAGTTTGCATATTAAAAATGTACCATTTGAAACATTTATTTTACGTTAGGTCTCTCTTTATTTGTGTTTGCATAATTAAGTGTGCATTTACTAAGCAGTACGGATTAAATCATTTTGATGAGCCGCTTGTATTTGTGTATTATTGTAATTACTTTAACAGGGAAACTGTAAAATAAAGTGTTAATCCATCAGATGTATAAACGACAATTTAGTCAGAGCTAAATATTACTGCAAATGTGTGTACGCAGCAGGGGCTTTTAAATTTGTGCTGACAGATTTCAAAGGACAGCAAAAAAAGGTGCTATTATGGGAGCAGCCTGCTGTGTATTATGTGAAAGATTGGGTGGAGGGGGGGGGGGGGATTCGCCACCTGTCCGGGGGTCCTTGTTGTCTGTTTAGATGTCTTCTTACTGCCTGAAATGCACTTTAATGATGTTCTAGTTTAAACAAGCAATTAAACAAAGCCATTTATTAACAGGTGATTTTTGTTCTGATATACCTGCTGCACCATGTGTTATTGTTACATAACAGACATTTTTATTAAAAACGGATTTGTCTGATTTGTGTTAGTGTAATACTTTGGGATGGAGATGATATTGATTTAATAATATGCAATTGAAAACAGCCCACGTTATTGGGGGGTCAGTTAATGTTTTTGTATAAAAAAAGGAAACAAAAAAACACCATTATCTCTCTAGGATTATCTATTTTTAATAGTTTGTTTGGGGTCTAACCACCATACACTCGTAAAAATAAAGGTTCTTTATTGGCATTGGTGGTTCCATGAAGAACATTAAACATCCTTGAAACCTTTGCATTGCACAAAATGTTCTTCACATTAAGAAAAAAAAGTCTTTTAAGAACTGTTCACTGAAAGGTTTAATGGGGAACCCAAAATGGTCTTTTATTGCATCGCTATACAAAACCCCCCTATTGGAACCTTTATTTTTAAGAGTATCACTATGGCAGATGCATTTCCCCTCATATTCAAGCAATAACTGTAGTCTGGGATGTGTAACAGCAGTCTATATTAGATGTGTTTGTTGAGTGTGTAGTTAGAAGAAGAAGAAAGATCAGGCATGTTTTGACACTTGATGAATGAGATTTGTTCATTATATATGTGTTTGGTTGGTCTGCTCCAGACTCGTTTGGAATGGTAAACAGACAAAGTAGACAGAGACAGAGTGGGCACCATTTCTGTGATTATGACCTCAGTAATTATATTGGCGTTTATCTTCATCTCATCTGTCGAGATCCGAATGAATTCCAGCCCCTGCATCTCCCATAAATTTACCTCTTAATTGTTTTACCTCCAATTACCCTCATACCCGCACCGCATCCATCCTTTGTGGATCCTATGTAATCGTGTTAGAAGTCGCATGAGGAAATGATGTCGAAAATGATGCTGTTGTATCATTTGGTCAAATTATACAGAGTTCCTAATGGCAGAGCAAACACAGTGGTGCTTAATTATGCCAAAGAGAGTCAAATTTCAAGTCTCAAGCTGCTGTCTAGAATACTCTCTGGCTTTACTTTTATAAGGCCTGTTTGATCGCGTCTGTGCCAAAGCAAATATAATCACAGAATTGGAAATAGCTTCCCAGGAAACCTTATTTGCAGCCCTTTTTTTGTTGAGTGGTCTAATTTAATTTGCAACAGAGTCATTGAGTTCATGTGGTGTCTAAAAAAAGAATTTATTCCTTGAGTGAGCTTAGACACTTGGCTTTATTTGTATGGTAACACTTTACATTAAGGTCTCATTTTAGAGCGTTAGTTAACATCAAATAAGATTAGTCATTAGTTCATGTTAGCTATGTAGTCAATGCTAACAAGTGAAACCTTGTTGTTAAGTGTTTTCATTAGTATTGACATTGTAAAAGACATTTAAACATTTGTCCTTTTCTAAATATATGACCTCAGCAGGGTTTTTGCTGACTTTGTTGAGTCACAACAGCCAACAAATGCTTTTGTTTATGTGATAATTACGTCGGTTTGCTGAGATGTGGTTGGAATTCGAATATCTGATGATGTCACTCACAAGGCCCTTTTTCGATCTCGCGAATAGCTGTCCATGCTTCTGGGTAATTAAATGAGATGCCTGCGGATTCTTTTAGTAATTAGTTCTGCCTTAAATCTCGTCCTAAGCTGCTGCCTCAACAGGCGAAAAGCTGCCAACGTGCCACAATGACGTAAAGGAGGGCACAAAGTAAGTCAAGATTTCAAACTCATTCATTGGATTTAGGAAATCACATCACGTTTTTGTACCCTGAAGAGTTATTATTTTTACCAAAAATGACAATTATGTCATCATTATCTCACCCTCATGTCATTCCAAACCTGTATGACTGAAAAGGAGATGTTTAGAACGATGTTCACGCTGTTCTTTTCCATACACTGAAAGGAAATAGTGACCCAGAGGCTTTCAAGCTCCTAAAAGGACAACAAAGCACCATAAAAGTAGTTCATAACCTATGACTTCTAAAGTATTTGAGAGCGACGATGTAGAGACATTTGTTTCATCATATGGCTTGGAATATAGTGCATCAACTACTCCTTTTTACCTCCCAGGCAACATTTCATCTTAATCAGAGCTTGACAATAACACCTTTTGAATGTTATACAATATATATATATATATATACATTTTTTAATTGTAGTCTTTTAAAAAGGCATCTGAAATAATAAACTAAGTGCAATGTAATGGTGAAAAATATAGATTTTTCGATACATATCAATACTGAAATATCGGAAACGCTTCCAATACTCAGTTTCCGCAGAATAGATGCACGATACTAGCTGGTCGTTCTCTCTCTCGCTCGTTTCATTTGCTCCGGATGAATATTGTTGGTGCTACAGGGCTTGAATTTCAGGGTGGAATTGTGCATTTTGCGCATCATTTTACTCATTCCCGCAGATTTTGTGCTCACATTCAAAGTGTGCGCACATAAAGCCGCCTCTCAGTACTAAATTGAGTTTTTTTATCGCTGCTTATTGCTCTTAAACAGTCAAATACACACAAAATAATGTCAAAATGCCGGCCTTGGCGAGTTTTCTAGTAAACACAGTCAATTATGTTTTAAATGAACGTAAACAGTTGAGAAAGAAAACACGTGTATCAGTTTAATGGATCCGTGCGTCAGGTTTTAAAGTGACAGCAGCCCAATATGCCTACTGCCAAATTATGAGATAATGTTAAAGTATGCACAGTATATGGCAGATTTTCCCCATGGTATCGATGTCATAATTGTGGCCAGTGAAAATGCAGAGTGGCTAGTAACTTTGGAAAACCACTAGCCACAGTGGTTGGTGACCAAAAAAGTTTATGTCAAGCCCTGCTTATAATATATGGATTTGTTATATTTAAACTAAGCACATTTTATTAGGGAATAATCGGTTGAACAGAGCTGAGCATTGAAATCTGGCTGTGTCTGTGCGTTTGAGTCCACGTCATTGGCAGGTCTCCAGCTCTCTGCATTAAAAAGCCGCCTCTGATACAGCTCAGCCCTCTTCTAACCCGAGGGCAGGATGAACACACACTCACAGTTAGCTGTCAGACAACAGCTCACAGATTCTCTGATTCATGCGTATTTGCACCGCGTTCTTGTGAATGACGTCTGCTGCGTTCACTGTCTGTGTTTCTTGCTGATGTACACATTTAGTTGTGGACATCATTCTGCATCATTTATGACACCTAAAATGTGTGAATACACCGCAGAATGTTATTTCATATTTATTCATTATTTATTTACAGCATTTTCTTAAAGGGACTACTATGCTTTCGTAACATTTGATTTTATCCATCAAAATGTTTTTTTCATGACTATTTTCCTTCCTCTTACAAATAGCTGGTTTTGCGATTGCATCTTAAATAAGTGAGATGTTATGCTTTGATATGTAAATGTTCATGTTAATATGCTTATGGTAGTAATGACATAAATATGAGGATTTCTGAACCTACACTACTGGTCAAAAGTTTGGAATAAGTAAGATTTTTATGTTTTTGAAAGTCTCTGCTCACCAAGGCTGCATTTATTTGATTAAAAATATAGTAAAACAGAAATATTGTGAAGTATTATTACAATTAAAAATAATTGTTTTCTATTTTAAAATGTAAATTATTCTTGTAATGACATAGCTATATTTTTCAGCATCATTAATCCAGTCTTCAGTGTCACGTGATCCTTCAGAAATCAATATAATATGATAATTTGGTGCTCAATTATTATCATTAATTATTAATCATGGTTATATTATTAACAATGTTGAAAACAGGGCTGGTTTTTAATGTTTTTTTTTTGTGTGTGTGGAAATCATGATAATTTTTTTCAGGATTCTTTGATGAATAGAACATTCTAAAGAAGAGCATTTATTTAAAATATATATTTTACAACATTATGAATTTATTTACTTTCATTGTGATTGTCTTTGCTAAATTAAATATTATTTTTTATTTTATTTAAATCTTACTTACCCCTAACTTTTTAATTTTCCACAAAACTATTAAGCAGCACAACTGTTTTCAACATTGAAAAAATATATATTCTTGAGCACCAAATCAACATATTAAAATGATTTCTGAAGGATCATGTGACACTGAAGACTGAAGTAATGGCTGCTGAAATTTAAGCTTTGCCATCACAGGAATAAATTACATTTTAAAATATATATGATTTTAGATTGTAATAATATTCACAAGTGTGTGTGTTCCTCACAGGTGTGCTCTCCTCTCTCCTGAAGCTTCACCACGGCCCTCACCTGTGTGCTCCACTGTTTCTCCAGTGAGTCGTCCTGGACTGCCCGGCCCTTCCTGCTCCGCCCCCGTGCCGTCTCCCCCGCCACGGTCACCATGACACGCTCCAAAACCTTTCAGGCCTACCTCCCCAACTGCCATCGCACCTACAGCTGCATTCACTGCCGAGCGCACCTGGCCAATCACGATGAGCTCATCTCAAAGGTAGTCAGCAATGTCTCTTTTAGCATGTTTCTTAATCAAACCTGTACGTCACCTCAGATCAGGACAGTTACAATTAATTCAGTGCTTCAATTTTAGACATCCTGTTTGACTTCCTGTTATTGGGATGTTTAAATTAGTTGCACATGATCGAAGACAATGTTTAACATATAACATGGAATAACAAAAGTCATTAAAAATGCAAAAGCTCATTTGTATTTTTTCAATGCTGTGTACTAATCCCTGACCATTTGTTTTTGCATTAAAGTACAGATATAAATTGGTCTGTATGTATTTGTGTAATGTGAGCTTAAATCCAGTGTATAATAATCTTTATATATTTTTATACATCAAAGGTCAGTAAGATTTTTAAGAAGATCTTAAAGAAATTAATGATTTTATTCAGCAAGGTTGCATTAAATTGATCAAAAGTAATGACATTGTTTCAAAATATTTCCTCTCAAATAAATGATTTTCTTTTGAATTTTCTATTCATCAAAGAAACCAGAAAAAATGTATCACAGTTTTCACAGAAATATTAAGCAGCACTACTGTTTTCAACATCGATAATAATAAGAAATGTTTTTTGAGCACCAAATCATCATATTAGAATGATTTCTGAAGGACCATGTGATACTGAAGACTGGAGTAATGATGCTGAAAATTAAACTTTCCATCCCAGAAATAAATTACATTTTAAAATATATTAAAATAGAAAATTGATTTTCAATTGTAATAATATTTCACCAATATTACTATTTTATTGTATTTTTGATAAAAAAAAATGTAGCCTTGGTGAGCATTTTGTTATTCCAAAAGCATTTTAAAAATATTATTAACCTCAAACTTTTGAGCGGTAGTGTAAATATTTTTAGTAACACTTTACAATAAGGTTTTATTTGTTAACATTAGTTAGCTACATTGTTACAAATTCATTGTAGCACATGTGCACAGACACCGATGGCACACTTTGAAAACACCATATGGGGCCTGTTTGTGAGGTGTGTGTCATTATGTATGTGGGTGGAGAAATATGTGTCAAGGATTATTACTAGCACCTGTAATTCATAATGTGAGCATTGTGTGTGCGAGTTTGCCTTTTGTCCTCGCATGGAGTGTGTGTGCACAGAATGTGGGTCGATAAGGCACTCGGCTGCATGACGTACATGTCACACAATCAGGGATAAATTGAAGCAGGTCATCGTTTGGGCTTTTGTGTGCCACAAGAGTAAGAGTAATCATGTCTCTGTAGTATAAGCAGATGAATACCTGCATATAGGCCTACCCATAATGCAGCACTACACTCTGTGCCCAGGGTTTTGGCTGTCTGATAGACCGTGTGTGTGTTTACAGATTGTACAGATTAGAAAAGATTGTTTTTGCTTCATTCATTAGTTGTTCACATACTGAGTTTGCAAAATAAACCCAGTGGTATCCGGTCTGACAAGGCTTACTTGTGTTTCAAGGGAAGTGAGACCGCTATAGGCGGTGCTGAGGGAGAATTGTTGAGGGTGAAAAGATAATTAGATTTCAATTAGTTCGAATCCCTCTATACTAAATATGGGTCAGAATGGAACGACATAATAAATGTAGTAGCTTTAAGTAGGTTAATAGAGTTTGTACATTAGGAGGCTAATGTTTTGCTTTAACTATAAGGTAGTGTTACAGAAAACGTAATACAGCATTTGGATAGCTTTCATTTTTAATACACAATTGATAAAATATACAATTGAAAATGCCATGTAATCAATATATCTGAATACATATTTAAATGTTATTTATAAATGTTACTTTGACAGCTCTTAAATACAAAACTAATGTAATTTACTCAAAACTAACACTGAAAACATAATTTCAATCCAACAGTCATGGCCAAATAGATTCAATGTTTCATGCAAGAGGACATAACAGAATAACAATGCATCATTTTGAATCGATTCATTAAAAAAACAGGCAGTTTACACAAAAATATTAAGCAGTGCAACTGTTTTCAACATTGATGATAGTAAGAAATGTTTCTTAAAGCACTAAATCAGAATATTAGAATGATTTCTGAAGGATCATGTGACACTGAAGACTGGAGTAATGATGCTGAAATGAAAATTCAGCTTTGCTTCATCACTGTATATACAATTTTATATTCTAATAATATTTCTCAATATGTTAACAAAATATATGCAGCCTTAGTGAGCATAAGAGACTTATAGACTCCAAACCTTTGAATGTTAGTTTTCATTATATAATATAATATTTATGTAATATTTTCCTTACACTTTAAATATACTTGTGTTTTCATGTATACATCTTATTAAAAATGTTTTAAGACATATTTGAGGTTAAAAACTATTTAAATACTTTTTAAACAATTTACTCTAAAACTGAAAATGTGTTTGAATATGTTTTTAAAAAGGAACCATCATGTAAATCTGTTGAATCATTGAATCTGAATTGTTGAATCTGAATGAATCATTTAATTCATTTTGATGTACTGGATTAGCCAGTTTAAACTGATTCATAGAAAATTAGTCCAAAATACTCTAAAAGAGTTTATGATTATGTTCATGTGTTTAATGTATTATGTTTCAAGTGTTTACCTATTGTTGCCATGGATTCAATCAGGAAGGTTATTTAGGCTTAAGATAGATAAAGAAAGCCTTCATTGCTATTCTGTTCAGTATAGCACAGCCAAAATGAAACCACCCTAATGATCTTTTGATCCATGCCCATATGGCCAAACCCAAAACACCCATAATTATGACCCTGGTCCTGCTTTACATCATACCTGGGAAATCCTATCCTTGTGAATGAAGGGAATTAGATTTTTTCAAAAGATTACCTGATTGGGCAGTCACAGTACAAGTAAATTATGTTAAATTACTCTGACGTCATTTTGTAACGCATATGCCAGCCGATTCAATAATCTTTCTGTCTGTTTTATTTCCTTTGCAGTCTTTTCAAGGGAGTCAAGGCAGGGCCTACCTCTTCAACTCAGTGTAAGTCTTGTAGTTTGTCCTAACCATGCAATACAGAGTGGTAAAGCGTCAAGCAAAATATCATTTCAGAATGTTTATGATTTTTGATGTAATCTTGACATCCTCTTGTCATGGATCAGGGTGAATGTGGGCTGTGGCCCAGCGGAGGAGAGGGTACTGCTGACCGGTCTCCATGCGGTGGCCGACATCTACTGTGAGAACTGTAAAACCACTCTGGGCTGGAAATATGTGAGTTCTGGATCACACTCATGATCGTCCAACACCGGACATGCACACTTACAAGTTAAGATATCTCATCTTGTGTCACGTGTGAACTCATCCTAGAGGCTCGGACACAACTCATCGAGAGAGAGATACTTTAAGTGGCTTTTCCACTTAACCTCATGACCTGCTTTCCACGTCACTAATTTACTCCTGAAAACCTTTGAGCACGTTGTGCTTTCCCAGACAAAACAGTATTATTTTAATATATTGGCTTTGAATTTTCTTGTCTTGTCAGCCTAGCAGATGGCCAAACTGTGAAATACATTTTGTCTAAAAAAAAAAAAAAAAATTTCACAGAGGTTCTCTATTTAATGTCAGGTTTAGGTTTGAACTAATGTTCAAAGGTTTGGGGTCAGTAAGACATTAAATAATATAGAAATGAATACTTTATATTCAGTGACAGTAAAGAAGTTTATAAAGATTTCTATTTCAAATAAATGCTGTTCTTTTGAAGATTCTATTCATCAAATAATCTTGTGGGAAAATGTATTACAGTTTCCACAAAAATAATAGCAGCACAACTGTTTTCAACTTTTATAATAAGGAATGAAGACTGAAGTAATGATGCTGAAAATTCAGCTTTGCCATCACAGGAATAAATTACATTTTAAAATATATTAAAATATAAAACGGTTGTAGATTGTAATAAATTTCATATTATATAAACATATAAATATTTTTGGATCAAATAAATGCAGCCTTGGTGAGCATAAGGGACTTCTGTCAAAAACATTCAAATAAAATCTTACTGACTCCAAACCTGGAGTGGTTATTGTATTATATAATATAATATTTATATGATATTTTCCTTACACTTTCAGTACACTTTCATGTATACAAATTTTTTTTTTCTGCCAAGTGCCTGAGGTGTAGAGTAGTACATAGTAAAGCACTACATAAATGCTTTATTCATTCATTCAGATTCTGCCTATTCAGCCTTTTAATGAGTATTTGAACACATATATTAAAATGAATGTTAATTCATTATAAAAGAGGTGTTCATTGCTATTTTCAAATGAATTAATTAACATGATTGACATTTCAATTTAAAGAATAAGCATATCGGAATAGATTTAGAAGTTGGCACTTGTTTTACAGCACATATATAGTGAAACATACATTCTAATACTGCTATTTAAAGGTTTTATATTTGATTGACATATCCAGAAAAGCTCCCCAGCAGCTGTCCATTATTTTTGGATCAACAGATCTTGACTTGATGATGACCACACGCTCGTTCTCTCTCCCTCCCTCTTCTTCTTTCAATTAGGAGCATGCCTTCGAAAGTAGTCAGAAGTACAAGGAGGGCAAATTCATCATCGAGCTGGCCCACATGATCAAGGACAACGGGTGGGACTGAAGACCCCGAGCTCCCCCTCCTCATGGCCCATAACGCTGGAAAGAGACATGCAGCAGATGAATAATTAGTTTCATTATCT
>JAPDVR010000024.1:3546990-3894490 GCA_026230005.1 Gila orcuttii
AGTCTTGTTATAATCAGATTCAGCGCGTTCTTCATCTTCATTCCGCAGCGGCGCCGAGCAGAGCACACGTCAGAAACCGACAGGGTGTGTGTGTGTGTGTGTGTGTGTCTGTTCATCTGAGCCTCATTGGTCTGTCACTGCTCGTCAATGTCAGAATATTTGAGATGACCAATCAAATTAAAGAATCGGGCTTTATGTTCACAGACGCTGCTGAGCGCGAATTTTAACAGTGCAACTCGACGCGTTCGGTCAAGTGCGAGAAAGATGCAAGTAGCTAAACTTAACATTTCAATTGCATATTTGACATTTTTTTAGGTCATAAATGTTAAACGAATGACAAAAAATAATCAGGCAAACTAATATAGTTTTGTCTAATTTCGCCATTTTGAACTGAAAATAGGCCTATGTAACGTGACTTATGTAATGTAATAATTAGTTTACTGTCATTGTGAGGGGACAAGAAACATTAACAAAGCCGTTTTCATCATGTTAGGCACAAGATTAATAATGAATGTGTACATATTGAGAATATAATACAAATTGTAGCCTTTAGTAGGCCTAAATTAAAAGAGCTCAGCTTTAGGAGGGGAAGAGAAAGGGATGAAGAGACTGAGAAAAAAGAAAGACTGATAGAGATGAGGAGAGAGCAGGTATTGACAAATAATCTACTGCCCACTGACATGGTTTTAAAGCTATTTCTTATCCTTTTTTTATCTTTTTTTATCCTTTTTTATCTTAAAACGTCTTGAAATGCACATATCAGAGAAATATGTATATATATATATATATATATATATATATATATATATATATATATATATATATATATATATATATGTATGTATATATATATATATATATATATATATATATATATATATATATATATATATATATATATATAATTATAAAGCCCTGTCTACGCCCTGTATTAGGCATAAGATCAATAATGAATGTGTAGCCTACATATCGTGAATGCATTTAATAAACTTAATTACCTAGCTTTAGTAGCTTTCAGTAAATAAACGCGTCTGAGAAAATGATTCATAGGCAAAATAAACCTATCAGTTGACTCTGTACATTCTTCACTGACAGACAAAAATGAAAAGCCTATATCAGTCAAAGCTCAGCTTTAGGAGGGGAAGAGACAGGGCAAGATAAAAACAAAGAGAAAAAGAGTGTGATGCTGATGAGGAGAGAAAAATAATCAGCTGCCCACTGACATGGTTTTAAAGCTGTTATCCAATTTTTTGGCCTTCAAAACATCTTAAAATGCACATATGTAGATCAGAGAAATCAAAATTTTCTTGGGGAAACCCAGAACCCCCCTATCTGCCCTACCTCACATTTAGGATCACAATGATTATAAAACCCTGCCTTTGCATGGTATTGAAACTGGTTAATAGTGAGCATTAGATCCTAAACTAAAGTGTTACCTTTTTTTATAATTTTTTTTAAAAATCATACCCTCATTGGGGCTTAGCCCCCCTAAAATGAAAATCCTAGTGACGCCCCTGTGTCACAGTGTCTGGTTGTGTTTCCCTGGGGTTCACTAGAGGTCCTCGTTTTCACGTGTCATTCACAATAGACTACATTTCCCAGCATTCTGTTCTGCCACTCATCTGTTCATTACACACAGCTGTTTCCCATCACCTTGTTAGTTCAGTGTGTGTATATATACCCTGTCTGTTTTAGTGTTTTTCACGGAGTCGTTGTTTTATGTCCTCACACTTCTATGCCCTGCCTTTGCCTGTGTCTTGTTGGTGTTTTATGTTTTGGACTGCCTTTTGGATTTTGAACCTTGCTTGGACTGGATTGTGAGTACGGATTACCCTATTAAAATTACTGCGTTTGGAACTTACCTGTTTGTGTGTGTGTGTGTGTACCGTGACAGAACGACTCCGTCAATGAATAGTTCCAGCAGTATGGGATTCCGGGCCTCTTCCCCAGCCACCGAGGGGGGGGAGGTCGCAAACTGGAAAGGTGCCACCTCGTATGAACATTTTCGAGTGTTTTGCACTGTGGGCTCGCATCACGGAGGAGACCGTGGTGGGAAAGTCCCCCGAGGCCCCTTCCTTCGAGAGAGGAGGATCGTTTGAGGGGACTCGTCTGGCCAAGTTCTCCGGAACTAGGGGAGGTTGCAGGGGAGGAGGTGGTCGACAAGTTCCACGACACCGTCCTCCGCCCTGCCATGTTCCTGATCCGGAGCCGCTGGTCTGGTCCAGCACAAGACCCTCGTCGCGGGTTCTGCCCAGCACGAGGCTATCACCGCGGGTTTCGGCCAGCCCAGAGCTCTCACCGCTGGCGCCGTCCAACCCAGCACCCTCTCGCTCTCATGGACGGAGGAGGAGGAAGAGACATGTTCCCTCTGCCCAGCGAGAGACTGTTCACGTCACGTCTGCCCAGTCAGAGACTGTTCACGTCACGTCTGCCCAGTCAGAGACTGTTCACGTCACGTCTGCCCAGCCAGAGACTGTTCACGTCCCGTCTGCCCAGCGAGAGACTGTTCACGTCCCGTCTGCCCAGCGAGAGACTGTTCACGTCCCGTCTGCCCAGCGAGAGACTGTTCACGTCCCGTCTGCCCAGCGAGAGACTGTTCACGTCCCGTCTGCCCAGCGAGAGACTGTTCACGTCACGTCTGCCCAGTCAGAGACTGTTCACGTCCCGTCTGCCCAGCCAGAGACTGTTCACGTCCCGTCTGCCCAGCCAGAGACTGTTCACGTCCCGTCTGCCCAGCGAGAGACTGTTCACGTCCCGTCTGCCCAGCGAGAGACTGTTCACGTCCCGTCTGCCCAGCGAGAGACTGTTCACGTCCCGTCTGCCCAGCGAGAGACTGTTCACGTCCCGTCTGCCCAGCGAGAGACTGTTCACGTCCCGTCTGCCCAGCGAGAGACTGTTCACGTCCCGTCTGCCCAGCGAGAGACTGTTCACGTCCCGTCTGCCCAGCGAGAGACTGTTCACGTCCCGTCTGCCCAGCGAGAGACTGTTCACGTCCCGTCTGCCCAGCGAGAGACTGTTCACGTCCCGTCTGCCCAGCGAGAGACTGTTCACGTCCCGTCTGCCCAGCGAGAGACTGTTCACGTCCCGTCTGCCCAGCGAGAGACTGTTCACGTCACGTCTGCCCAGCGAGAGACTGTTCACGTCACGTCTGCCCAGCGAGAGACTGTTCACGTCACGTCTGCCCAGCGAGAGACTGTTCACGTCCAGTCTGCCCAGTCTGAGACAGATCCAGAAATGTCCATTTGTGTGGCCGCCAAGGCACTTACGGACTATCTGGAGCGTCTGGCTCGGATCCTGGACATGCCCGTGTCTGCTGTTCCAGAGCCGGAGCCAGTGTCTGCTGTTCCAGAGCCGGAGCCAGAGCCAGTGCCCGTTCCAGAGCCGGAGGCAGAGCCAGTGCCTGTTCCAGAGCCGGAGGCAGAGCCAATGTCTGTTCCAGAGCCGGAGCCAGAGCCAGTGCGTGTTCCAGAGCCGGAGGCAGAGCCAGAGCCAGTGCCTGTTCCAGAGCCGGAGGCAGAGCCAGTGCGTGTTCCAGAGCCGGAGGCAGGGCCAGAGCCAGTGCCTGTTCCAGAGCTGGAGCCAATGTCTGTTCCAGAACCAGTGCCTGTTCCAGCGCCAGAGCCAGTGTTTGTTTCTGTGTTTGTGTCTGTTCTTGTGGTTGTTACAGTTTTGGTGTCTGTTCCTGAGCCGGTGTCTGTTCCTGAGCCGGTGTCTGTTCCTGAGCCGGTGTCTGTTCCTGAGCCGGTGTCTGTTCCTGAGCCGGTGTCTGTTCCTGAGCCGGTGTCTGTTCCTGAGCCGTGGCCGCCCGAGGGGTCGTCACCGCCCTGGCCGCCCGAGGGGTCGTCACCGCCCTGGCCGCCCGAGGGGTCGTCACCGCCCTGGCCGCCCGAGGGGTCGTCACCGCCCTGGCCGCCCGAGGGGTCGTCACCGCCCTGGCCGCCCGAGGGGTCGTCACCGCCCTGGCCGCCCGAGGGGTCTTCACCGCCCTGGCCGCCCGAGAGGTCTTCACCGCCCTGGCCGCCCGAGGGGTCTTCACCGCCCTGGCCGCCCGATGGGTCGTCTGCTTCGCCCTGGCCGCCCGATGGGTCGTCTGCTTCGCCCTGGCCGCCCGATGGGTCGTCTGCTTCGCCCTGGCCGCCCGATGGGTCGTCTGCTTCGCCCTGGCCGCCCGATGGGTCGTCTGCTTCGCCCTGGCCGCCCAATGGGTCGTCTGCTTCGCCCTGGTCGCCCGATGGACTGTCTGCTTCGCCCTGGTCGCCCGATGGACTGTCTGCTTCGCCCTGGCCGCCCGATGGACTGTCTGCTTCGCCCTGGCCGCCCGATGGGTCGTCTGCTTCGCCCTGGCCGCCCGATGGGTCGTCTGCTTCGCCCTGGCCGCCCGATGGGTCGTCTGCTTCGCCCTGGCCGCCCGATGGGTCGTCTGCTTCGCCCTGGCCGCCCGATGGGTCGTCTGCTTCGCCCTGGTCGCCCGATGGACTGTCTGCTTCGCCCTGGTCGCCCGATGGACTGTCTGCTTCGCCCTGGCCGCCCGATGGACTGTCTGTTTCGCCCTGGCCGCCGGCTAAACCATCACCCCCTGTTTCTGTTCCCTTCCATGGACCTGGCCCCCCATCCCTCCCCCTGATCCTCCACCGTTCCACCTCCTTCCTGGACTCTTGTTTTGTCTTCTTTTCTGTCATGGAGCGTCTGGTAGCCGCTCCGTAGAGGGGAGGTTCTGTCACAGTGTCTGGTTGTGTTTCCCTGGGGTTCACTAGAGGTCCTCGTTTTCACGTGTCATTCACAATAGACTACATTTCCCAGCATTCTGTTCTGCCACTCATCTGTTCATTACACACAGCTGTTTCCCATCACCTTGTTAGTTCAGTGTGTGTATATATACCCTGTCTGTTTTAGTGTTTTTCACGGAGTCGTTGTTTTATGTCCTCACACTTCTATGCCCTGCCTTTGCCTGTGTCTTGTTGGTGTTTTATGTTTTGGACTGCCTTTTGGATTTTGAACCTTGCTTGGACTGGATTGTGAGTACGGATTACCCTATTAAAATTACTGCGTTTGGAACTTACCTGTTTGTGTGTGTGTGTACCGTGACACCCTGATATAGGCTATTACTAAATGACTGTTGTCTGGGGCCTCAATACTTGCATGTTATTTGTGAAGCTTTATCAATGTGAGGCTTTATTTTTTACGCTTTTGGCGCTATAGCGAGCGATAATAAACTTGCGTTTATTAACAGAATAATGCGTCTTTCGGAAGAACATTGTAGCCGGAACTACATCTCTCTGTGTACGTCTATGACGAGTCACGCAGCTACTGGGCTACTCCGCAGCGGCAGCGATCCCGAACCAGTGTAAAATAGTCCCAATGTAAACACTTATTATAGGTGTACCATAGTGGTTCAGGATAAGACAAAAACACGGATTGGAAAGTGGATTCATGATGAACTCGCTCATTATGTAAATTTTGAACAGAAAAAAGTTAAGGACTTTAATTTAATGCTCATTGCTCAAACCTTTCAAAATATGACGCGACCCCCCACAGAGCTCGCTGAGGCCCCCCTGTTGGGAACCGATTAGGTGGGGTACATCTAATCAGGAAACCCAGAGGCTGTGGTCTGGGGGAAGGGGCTTGTTTGAGGTAATTATGCTGCCCTCACAGCGGCAGATGGTTTGGGAGGGGAACGGGAGGAAGGTTAATGTTAGTAACAAAGCCAAAACTGGTTTGATTCAGGAAATTGGCCACAAGAAAACCAAAAGACTGTTTCCTTTGCTCCTTCTCACTGACTTCTCCTCAAAATAGTGAAAAGCTCTTCGACTGATTCGGGTAAAAACTATGGAGGATCAAGAGGATGAGCGTATTTGATTAAATCCAGTGGTGTAGTCTACGTGATACGCAGGTATACGCCGTGGTATAGCCTACCCACTAGAAAATGTCAAGGATTTCCGTATGCCCACTAGGAAATGTCAAAGATCTCCGTATACCCACTTTAAAAAGCGTGAGGATTCGTAACAACATCGTTTTATGAAAGAACTTTCATTCATAAATTCACCCCGCCGTGACGTCTGTGTTTGCGCAGCGACACGGATCGAATCGCGGAATCCAGCAACAAATGTAACTTAGCCTACTGTAAAGCGGAACGTCACGCAACTTGGCCATTTTTGAATGAATAAATCAAAAGTAATGATACAATGAATCAAATCTCGATATGTACTAAGTGTCTATGAATATTAAAGCTCAAAAAGACTGCTATTGAAATACAGGTCCTTCTCAAAAAAATTGCATATTGTGATAAAGTTGATTATTTTCCATAATGTAATGATAAAAATTAAACTTTCATATATTTTAGATTCATTGCACACCAACTGAAATATTTCAGGTCTTTTATTGTTTTAATACTGATGATTTTGGCATACAGCTCATGAAAACCCCCAATTCCTGTCTGAAAAAATTAGCATATCATGAAAAGGTTCTCTAAACGAGCTATTAACCTAATCATCTGAATCAACTAATTAACTCTAAACACCTGCAAAAGATTCCTGAGGCTTTTAAAAACTCCCAGCCTGTTTCATTACTCAAAACCGCAATCATGGGTAAGACTGCCGACCTGACTGCTGTCCAGAAGGCCATCATTGACACCCTCAAGCAAGAGGGTAAGACACAGAAAGAAATTTCTGAACAAATAGGCTGTTCCCAGAGTGCTGTATCAAGGCACCTCTGTGGGAAGTCTGTGGGAAGGAAAAAGTGTGGCAAAAAACGCTGCAGAACGAGAAGAGGTGACCGGACCCTGAGGAAGATTGTGGAGAAGGACCGATTCCAGACCTTGGGGGACCTGCGGAAGCAGTGGACTGAGTCTGGAGTAGAAACATCCAGAGCCACCGTGCACAGGCGTGTGCAGGAAATGGGCTACAGGTGCCGCATTCCCCAGGTCAAGCCACTTTTGAACCAGAAACAGCAGCAGAAGCGCCTGACCTGGGCTACAGAGAAGCAGCACTGGACTGTTGCTCAGTTTTGCATGTCATTCGGAAATCAAGGTGCCAGAGTCTGGAGGAAGACTGGGGAGAAGGAAATGCCAAAATGCCTGAAGTCCAGTGTCAAGTACCCACAGTCAGTGATGGTCTGGGGTGCCATGTCAGCTGCTGGTGTTGATCCACTGTGTTTTATCAAGGGCAGGGTCAATGCAGCTAGCTATCAGGAGATTTTGGAGAACTTCATGCTTCCATCTGCTGAAAAGCTTTATGGAGATGAAGATTTCATTTTTCAGCACGACCTGGCACCTGCTCACAGTGCCAAAACCACTGGTAAATGGTTTACTGACCATGGTATTACTGTGCTCAATTGGCCTGCCAACTCTCCTGACCTGAACCCCATAGAGAATCTGTGGGATATTGTGAAGAGAAAGTTGAGAGACGCAAGACCCAACACTCTGGATGAGCTTAAGGCCGCTATCGAAGCATCCTGGGCCTCCATAACACCTCAGCAGTGCCACAGGCTGATTGCCTTCATGCCACGCCGCATTGAAGCAGTCATTTCTGCAAAAGGATTCCCGACCAAGTATTGAGTGCATAACTGAACATAATTATTTGAAGGTTGACTTTTTTTTTTTGTATTAAAAACACTTCTTTTATTGGTCGGATGAAATATGCTAATTTTTTGAGACAGGAATTTTGGGTTTTCATGAGCTGTATGCCAAAATCATCAGTATTAAAACAATAAAAGACCTGAAATATTTCAGTTGGTGTAAATCTAAAATAAATGAAAGTTAAATTTTTATCATTACCTTATGGAAAATAATCAACTTTATCACAATATGCTAATTTTTTTAGAAGGACCTGTAAACTCTGAATGTTCTGCGTGTTTCTGTGAATGAGCGCTCAATGTGTGCTCTACTACACACTGACGCGCACGTGACACTCGTGGTGTTTTCAGCGTCTATGAGGAGGACATGCACACATATGAACTTCATTGCAGAGCTTATATGACAGTCACTTCACAAGAATTTTACCATTTCATTTTATAAAACTATCATCATTCATTCGTATCATATACACACTCACAAACTCTAAAGTCTTCATGACAACCTGTCAAAATCAAAGTTTTGAATAACTTGAAGAAAATATAACAGATATATATTACTATTGCACAGTAGAGTATACTTCAAGCAGGCCTAATAATAATAATAATAATAATAATAATAATAATAGTTTATTAAAACACACAGAAGCTCAAATGTCTTTAATTTACAACCCACCAAAATAAAAGTTTGTAGAGATAAAGTAACTCGAGGGAATTATGAAAGAAATTGCATAGTAAGATGTACTTTTTAAAATAATAATAATCAAATCTATTAAAACATAATTTTAAAGGAATATCACACAAGTTTTTAAAAAGTACATTTTTATTTGTGCTTATAATGTTTAAGTCTTTTAATTGTCAGCTGATAAAACCTGTGCTTCAGGGACCATATCAGGGACCATATTCATATAACATCTAAGGCTAAATGTAGCTCTTTATTGGCTGAGTTAGATGGCGATTAACACTAAACAGTAGAAAATGGGTGGTGGCGGCGGCGGCGGGCCGGCTGGCGGGCGGGGGTTGGGGCTGGTATATCACAGTATACTCACTACAAAAAACTAGACTACACCACTGAATAGCACCTAACAATGAGATTAAAGTGGGGAGCCCATACTGTCTAAAGCAGATTTGCAGAAGAGGAATGTTTTACAGGATGTAATTGGCCTCTGCACTTCCTGGTTGAAGCTGGGCCACTAATCCGAGCCATTAGACCAGCAGAAGGTCTGCGCCATCTGCACTGAGCTCAGAAGAGAATAAGGCCAATGAAGAGAACTGAGGGGATGCCTGGATGTAGCCTGGCCAATCTGCGTGTGTATACATTCATGATGAAAGTGCTCAAAGCTAAAGATTCAGACCCTCCCCCTGGCAAACAGCCACACGCACTATCCGGGAAAAAAAACGGCTGAAGCACGCTGAATGGAAATGAGCATTTTAGGCCTTGGGTAACACACCTGCCCTTTTAAAATGACGGAGCAGCTGGGTAACCGTTGTCCTGCTTAACCAAATGCTAAGCTGATATCAACTACAGGCCACCTGCGGTGCAGACATTACCCACGAGCTGAAAAAGGCACTGCCAGGTGCATCACCTTTCCATGCTGTGCCTGATAGAATCTAATCAGGATTTTCCAACACATTTGCAGCTTATATATTGTAAAGCATTTTGGGGTTATTACCATCTACGAGTTGTTTAAGAATCTCTTGTTAAAGATAAACATTATTTAGACATTGTTGTCTAAAGCAGAGGTTTTCAATCTTTTAGACACCACAGACCCCCAAATTATGCACTGAAAAAGTAATATTGTACATCAGTTATTTTCTGTTAAGTTACATTATTATTATTATTTTTTACTCACTATAGTAATGTATTGTTAATTTATTTATTTATTATTATTATTTTACAGTTTGCCTTAGGAGTCCCTGGACCCCAGTTTAAAAAACCCTGGTCTAAAAGAGGAAAAGTAAATGTTACTATACCCTTTAAAAAAAGTAGCTACTATGGTACAGTAATGGTATAATGATAACTATATTTATTATGCCATGATTTACATGACACTCCAAAGTATTTCAAAAGAATATCATGACATTTTATTGTCATGGTACATGTCCATAAATAAAAAAATGGAGTGAACAGATTGTGCTGAATAGTTGTATGTATTATTTAAGTAAAGGTGTATTGATAATCAAATATATTTAAATTAGGATAGCTCTAATTAGTTGGGATATATTTGAGCACAAGCAATCTGAAGTGCCATTTAAAATGCCGGACTGCATTATTTATGAATCATGGTACACAAGCAGCCTATGTCTGAGGTAATGTTTCGTTTTTAAATGCAATTGAATTTGTAAATGTAATCTATTATCGTGTTTTATGAAAAAGACCCAGTGTGTGTGTGTGTGTTTGTGTGTGTGTGTGTGAGAGAGAGAGAGAGAGAGAGAGAGAGAGAGAGAGAGAGAGAGAGAGAGAGAGAGAGAGAGAGAGAGAGAGAGAGAGAGAGCACGCTTCTAAGAACAACGTGTGTAAGTCTGATTGGTTTGCGCCATCTAGTTGTCATTGAATTATAAAGGAAGAAACAGTAGCCTATGTGACTGCATGCGGGCACACTTTCTTTCAATGCCATGCGTTTCATAATAAAAGTAAAACAGTAATCTAATAGGCTACATTGAAATACTTTTATTAACATGTCAGAAGAAGATCATTTAAGCTACACATATTCAGAAAACAATTACAACTTTGATCACCGTATTCAAAAGTTGTCCTTGTATAAATATTCGTATTTCGTAATGTTCATTAACGTATTGTTGATTGTATATCAAGCATCAATGGCATTTTATTTTCTCACTGATTATAGTGTGTGTATTACTGATTTGTTAATATTGTAAGTAACAGTGATGCCAATAAAGTTTAAAATTAATACAAAAACTGTAGGTCTTTAACTTAGAGAAAATTGTATTAAAACTAATATTTAATAACCACTCAAAAAACATTATTTAGCATTGAGTTGCTATAAATTTGTTAGAGCATAAATTTCATTTTAAGTTCTTTTGTAATTCTCATAGTAAAAAATGGTTGGTAAGCTATAATACGGTGCGTAGTTATAAGATACAAATAGTACGGTGACTACTGTGTGTAGTATTTGTGCAATAAATGTGTAATATAAACCGAAAGACTAGTGTTGCTTTAAAATACAACACTAGTGGGAGGCAAAACTCTGTAATCAATCTAATGAGCACGCTTGGTCATGAACATCCACGAGACGTAAACAACGCGAGCGGACGCGGGGAATTATGGGATATCTTCCGTCGGCGGCGCGGTGCCGCCATGTCTCCTGAAGATAAACGGCGGCTAGTCGTTTTCTCCGCTGTGGTCTTTTCTTTATTCCTCCTTTTACTCGTTTTGAGCTACATACCAGCTTATTTGTACATACTTTTTATCTGTGTCGTGTCTTGTGTCGTTTATTTTCACAAAGCGGAGGAGCTGCAGCTCTTCGAGAGACTAGGCCTCAATCCTCGCCGTGGACTGAGCGTCCCGCCGGCTCTTTTGCGCTGGTTACCGGGTAGGACTTTGAGCGGAGTCCCGGCCGCAGGCAAAAACAAGATACGTAAAAGTGATGCTAGAAATTCCTTTGCATCACCCAGCGATAGACATTTTGCAGGCTCGTATTATAGAAGAGACCACACGCTCAGTGACTCGGTGTTCAGCCCTCGGGATATACTCATGGGAAGTTACCTCGCCAAGGCTGAAGAAAGCCCCTCCGTCGCCTTGAGGCCCGGTGGAGGCTCGGGGGCTTTCGTCCACCCCAGAGATCACCTCCGGGAGAGACTCGCCCGACCTAATCATGCTGTGCACACCCCTAACAGAAGACTGTCATTCGGGTAAGTTAAATGCTTTGTCTTGTCAGCCAGAACGAAGGCACTTTAGTTTATACCTGCGCATTCTGTTTAAGCTCTCACGGTTGATCAGAGATTCTTCTGTTTACACTACTATAGCAGTTCACATGTAGCGTCTATCAGCCTGATGTTTGTACACGTTTAGCGTTATGTACGTTGTGCCAGTTTTCCCTCCATGATTTGAAATGGTGGGAGTTCCTGGAGCTGGTCAGGCGCACTGCTCCTCCTACACCAGTTTGAACGCCTGACACTACACGTGTAGGGTTGCATTAAGGTTCCAACATATGAAACTGCATTTTGACAGTTTCGTAAATGCTAATTTCCTTAACACTGCTAAGACTAGGAATTAGAAACATAATTGATTACTTTTTTAGCCAAGCTATCGCCGTTTTCATAGTTTGTATGCAATATTACTCAAGTCTTGAATATTAACATATTAGTATAACAATTTCTCATTTTGTGATCCCCTGATACATACTGTGTGTGTGTGTGTGTGTGTGTGTGTGTGTGTGTGTACATAGCCTGACAGGCATACCCACCCACACATACGTGTGTATGTGAATATATATGTGGATTTATAAGACATAGTTACTGTGGCTGCCAGTCCATAACATTCTGCCTGAGATTAGGCTACTTTGGCGAAATGGAAATATTTGCATGACTTTCTAACAATTACAGATGGAGAATATATATCTGTGAAAGGTATTTTTAAGATGCACTCATATCAAACTATTGTATATTTATATAAATTGTATTGCCTCAATGCTATCATTAATAAAATATATTGATATATTGTACATAATCTATATACCACCCAGCCCTAATATACATAGAACTTTATGCTTTTGTTAAAGATCTTTTGAAGAACTAACTAATTGAAGTTTCGCTATCATCAGGGACCCTGTGGGCACTGCGAGTCGATTCGCCATCACCCCCCACAGACATTACCCCCTTCAGCAGATGGGGACGTCTCCCGTTGGAGTGATGCCACCTGCAAAATGGGATGGATTCCATAAGAAGAATATTCTCACCCAGCGCAATTCGCCTACTGTTCACAGTCCGGTCACAGTGAAGATCGCCAGACCAGACCCCACTCGATCATCATTGTGAGTCATTTCAAATTATGTTGAGTGGATTAAATGCACTAGCATTACAAATGCATTTGTTTCTGCTTGTAGTCTAATTAAGAAATCCAATTTGGTATTATGGCAAGATTAAGTTGGAGTGCTTTTTGCATTATCAAGAGAGATTTGCTTTGCTAATATGTGAACTCTACATTCTGTTTCTAGCTTCAATCACCTGACCTCCCCTGGAGCTGTCACATCCCCTGGGATTGGAGCACAGACAGACCCCTGCTCCAGAGAGGCTGTTCTGAGCGTGCTCAGAGAGAGCAGAAAGAGAGAGGTTGATGAGGAGGAGAAGAGTGCTTCCTCTGGGCAGAAGAGCAAAAGGAGGTATGTGAAGAAAAGAAAGCAACCAAATGAAAGTCACCTTACTTTCTCCATCACATGATCTTGTCCTTTTTGAATCTGTTAGTTTATAGCTTTCCATGCTAATAAGAACAATTTAGAACAGAAGGGTTGCTGTTGGTTTTCGCAATCTCACTGAATAATTGTCTTGCTTTTATCAGGCGACATGACAGCAGTGAAAGTTCTCAGTCAGCGTTTGAGCCACTTCTTGCAAATGGAGCTCTGTCTCAGCTTGTGCCAAAGTAAGTGAATGTTCACTTTCCTCTGTAATAGTATACTTCTACATCTGATAAACATTGAGGTTCATCATTACTTTGTCTGATTATGTCTCCTCCCCTCTGCAGACCTGGCAGTATGAAGAGAGGAATGAACTCCTCTCTCAATGAAGAGTCCATTATGAAGCGTTCTCGTACCTCCTCCATCAGCTCCATGAGTGGTGCTCCTGTTCCCAGTGGGATCCCTGGATCTGTCCGAAATCCCATTCGCAGTTCCTACAGCTCCTCACAGGGTTATCCACAGGTATCTCATTTGACTGTTTTTCTGAAGATTTATAGTGTGGTAAATTGAGGAAATGTAATGAAAATGATCATATTTAGTGATTATATCGATGGTTATTGCTTTCATTTTTTTTTAGGGATGCACCGCTTTGAAAATTTTGCCCGATAAGAACGATCATTCTTAAAATTGATATACTTTGATAGCCTGAATACAAAAACAAAAGGCTCACCATTAAAAGCCATGTCCCAAACACTTCAACATAAATCAAACATATACAGTACAGTAGCCTACTTTGAACCAGTGTAAGATTCCTTAACCTTTAAAATTAATTTTACACTCCTATGGCCAACTTTCATTACTCAAAAATGGTAACACCTTAAAATAAGGTTTCATTTTGTTAGCATTAGTTAACATGAACCAATAATTAATGAACAATACTTCTACAGCATTTATTAATCTGTTAATGTTAAGCTCAACATTTTCTACAGAATTTATTAATCTGTTAATGTTAAGCTCAACATTTTCTAAGACATTTTTAAGATCCAAAGTTGTATCTGTTAACATTAGTTAATGCACTGTGAACTAACATGAACACAAATACTTTATTAACTAATATTAACAAAGGCTATTGCTCTCTGTTAGTTAATGCATTAACAAATGAGAGCTTATTGTAAAGTGTTACCAAAAAATCTAAAACCAAAAAACTTGACTGGTCTGGTCAGAATGTGTAATCCCACAACAATGCGCTGAAACATGGCAACTAAACCCAGAGAATTCACAACGTTTTATTAGTATCATAACACTATTATTATCAATAGTGTTATGGCTAATTATTATGGCATGTACCTGACAGTCCCAATCATTGTTATAAATGTGCATTGCTGTTTGAGCTGTGCACACTAAAGATAAAGATTATCACATGAGAACAGATGAATAACATCAGTAACATCAACATCATTTATTTGGATTAAATATTTTAATGATTCTGTGTCCTTTTTTCAATGTCAATTTTTTCACTATTTACATGTTTATGCCCAAAATGCTATAATATTCAAAGTAATATTCTGACATTCTCCTCTACGCTGTGTACGTTATTGATTAAATAACCTAGCCTATTTAACATCGTTACAGGCACCTCACGAGCATTCATTCATTCAACTATTTTAAAATACTGGAATAAACACCAGCGCGCACAAGCAATCCTTTTAATAGTCAATTTCATTTAAAAATGTAAACCCAACAGGAATAATGTCAGAAAGAGAAAAAAACTGTTAATGTGAAGACGAGCATATTATAGGACTGCTGCAGCTTAGTGGGTGAATATATTTAGTCTATTTATTATTCAGAATGCACAGTTGGAAAGAAAATATATTTATAGGAACATTTCAGCAGGCTCAAGATAATTAATACAGAGATCATTATGCATTGTTTTAATCAATTGGCAGCCATAAAATATAGTGATAATCTGCATTATCATGTATGTAGGTGCGCTGAACGCTCTAACCTGAAACTCCCGAAATGTACTAACTAGAACGCAGAAGTAGTTGTGCAAGTAGTCCATTAAACGCTTTACTGCATCGTTCATTAACTCAACCAAACGCATGCTATATGAGATTAATCCGAGAGATATATCCACAAAATAAACATATTACAACTTACAATGGCACAAAATGCTGCAAATGCTCAAGTGAAATTGACTGTTTATCATGAAGGCTTTAATAATCGTAGACGTGCTCTTTCCGCCACAACGCGCCCGTCACGCGTCCGAATTCACAACATGCTTTTACAGTCGTGCTCTGATTATAATGTTATGAGGCCTATGTGACAGGTTTGTGCTGCACGTGATGCACTGAATTGCATCTTACTTTTCGAACTGATTCCAATTATTCAAAACCATCATGGCGAACAGTGTGCATCTCTCAACTGAAGTAAATAATCTATTATCAATAGGCTTTGATACATCGGCCTAATTTTACTATCTGATCGATAACATCTAAAACAGGGGTGCCCAAATTTTTTCCTATGAAGGGCCAAAAATCAAACTTGATTTTGGGCCGTGGGCCAAAAGTAAATTTTGCATCATAAATCAAACTGTATTACATTAAATTTGCTATGGGTTTATTTATTTCATAATATTTAAAATAAATATAAAACAGCTTTAATCTGATTAACTAATGCAGTTTTATTTGTAAAGTTTTGCATTTTAATGAACTTATTACAATAAAACCAACAATCCCCAAGTGTTCAATGTACAATACAGTTCAATGCCAAATACACAAGCAATAATAAAACCATGTGGTTGCAATGTCAGTGACCTAATGAGAGATATGAAGCTGGTCCTTACTTTTCAGAAGTTTTTCAAGATTGGGCTGTAGCTGACTTACAGACAAAGACAAGATATTATGTAGGTGAGAGTCAGTTATTTTGCTTCTGAGTTTACTCTTGTTCAAGTTCATCAGACTGAAGGTGATGATACACAGGGCAACTTTTTGGCAATGTTGCTGGGCAATGTTGCCGTCAACAGTCAACCAGATGAGACACAGGGTCCACGACCGATCTAAATTATCCAGATAGAAATGTATTGCCCATTTTCAATGGGAAAGTGCACAAGCAACAATCACTCTGCAAGATTGCCCGGCAACATTGCTCAAAATGTTGCCCTGTGTATCATCACCTTGAAAGTCTGCTCGCAGAGGTAGGTACTGCCAAACAGAGACAGCATCACTTGTGCCTGCTTACACATCTTTGGGTACCTGTTTGCTGGGACACATTTGTAGAAGTCTGTCAAGGGAAGGGATGTGAACTTGTGTTTCAGTTCTGAATCACACTAAGGCTCAATTAGTTCCATCTGAAGATCATCTCTGACTGCATCCACACTGATGGTGAAGGGTTGAGCAAACAACTCAAAGTCAGCAGTGTTGTGTCTGAAGTCCTCAAAGTGACTGTCAAACTCCTGGATAAGGTTGCTGAGAACAGCATCATACTCATGGACCTTCTCTTTCACCATGCCTACCTCTCCAAGACAGGGAAAATGGGCTAAATTTCCTGCATGTGGGATGAGAAACAAAAAGAACAGTGTGATACTGGGACAGGCATGTAAAACAGAGGGAGAAAAAAATAGAATAAATAACTGAAAAAAGAAGGAAATTATTATTTCATGACAATTTAAGAAACTAGCTAATTTTAAGCAAATTTTATCAGCTTGATGTACAACAAAAATACAAATGCTGACATGACTGATATAATTTTAAATATAATTAAAAATAATAATATAATTATAATTGCACAAAATATCCTGAATATTATAACTGTAAATATTACTGTTACCTGCTGAGAGATGTCTTCTGAGCAGCAGTAGTTTTTGTTTGAAGGCTCTGACGTGATCAAAAAGCTGGGTGATAATCTGGTCCTTTCCCTGGAGCTGAACATTCAAAATATTGAGCATCTCTGTTACATCCACAAGGAAAGCCAGGTCAGAGAGCCATTTCTTATTAGTGGGCACTTGGATATTACCATCCTTGCTTTCCTGAAAAACTCTGATCTCATCACGCAGATCAAAAAATCTCCTGAGAACTTTTCCACGGCTGAGCCATCTGACCTCCTGATGGTACAACACATCACCATATTGCGCATCCATCTCATTCATCAGTGCCTTGAACTGTCGGTGAGAAAGCGCCTTGGAGCGTATATTGTTGACAATTTTGACGAGGTCACGCATCACATCCACAAGCCCGACAGATTTAGCACATAGTTGTTCTTGATGTAAAATGCAGTGGTACCTAACAACTTTTCCTCCACATTCACTGACTTTCTGAGACACAAATGTAGCAAGGCCAGATTTCCTCCCTACCATTGCGGGCGCTCCGTCAGTTGTAATGCCGGCCATCTTCTCCCACTTTAATTCATTTTTTGCCAACACTCTCTCAACAGCAAAAAAGAGATCTTCTCCTTTAGTAGTACCAGAAAGGGTCTCAATGCCAGCCAGCTCTTGTGTCACATCAAACGTTTCATTTACTCCACGCAAAAATACCAACAGCTGTGCGGAATCGGATATGTCGGTGCTCTCGTCGCAGGCTATTGAATAGGCAGAGAACGCACTTGCCTTTGTCTTGATTTGCTCGCCGATGTCTTGAGCCATGTCCTCTATGCGTCGGGTAAAAGTATTTCTTGACAGGCTAATTTGTGAGAACATTCGTACCTGAGAAGGACAAACTGCTTCTGCAGCCACTGCAAGACATTCCTTGACGAACTCTCCAGTAGCGAAGGCTCTTCCACTTTTAGCAATTAGAGCGGAAATCTGATAACTGGCCCGTGTGCTGCTTTCTTGTGCTGACGAAGGACGTAGCAGATCATGTTCATGATGTTCATATCGAAGTTCAGCAAGCAGCTCGTTAGCCTTCTGTTTTCGCGCCTCGCCGCTGTACTTTGAGAAAGCTGCAGAATGTTTTGTTTCATAATGACGACGGATATTGTACTCTTTTAAAACAGCAACAGACTGTTTGCAAACTAGACATACTGCCTTTGATTTGACTTCCGTGAATAAAAACTTCTCTTGTCTGTGTGCCACTGCCTTGATTTCTCCATTATTGCGTTTAATTTGTTGACGTTAAATGACGTAAAGTGTCACAAAGCACGCGGTGCTCCACCTTGAATTGCGCATTTACAGGAAAAAAATCTAATTCATCTACATTTAATTTAAACATTTAATTTCAGTTTATTCTGTTGTAGTTCAACAATAAAACAAACAAAAATGTTATGTCAAATTAGAAATGACGATCTGTGTCGAAGGTATCACCCCCACCCCCCTCTCTCCCCCCATCTCCCCCCTCTCCCCGGACGGTATGGTGGGCCAAATCAAAGGTTACCACGGGCCAACTTTGGCCCGCGGGCCCTAGTTTGGGCATCTCTGATCTAAAATGACCATTTATCGGCCAGTATCGATATGTGGTCGATATATCGTGCATCCCTAATTTTTTGTATTCATTGACTCAGTTCCTTCAATTTTGTATTTACAGAGAAGAGCAGCATCCAGTCTCAGTCTTTCTCCTTTCACAAGCCCAGGAGGATCTCGGTGTCAGACTCCAGAGAGAGCTGCTAAGAAAGCAAGGTAAAAAAAATTAAGAAAATGTCTCTTATGCGCAAAGGCTGTATTTATTTGATAAAAAATAACTTGCGTTTTCTATCTATCTATATATATATATATATATATATATATATATATATATATATATATATATATATATATATATATATATATATATATATATATATATCTCAGTATGTGTATATATACAGGTCCTTCTCAAAAAATTTGCATATTGTGATAAAGTTCATTATTTTCCATAATGTAATGATAAAAATTTAACTTTCATATATTTTAGATTCATTGCACACCAACTGAAATATTTCAGGTCTTTTATTGTTTTAATACTGATGATTATGGCATACATCTCATGAAAACCCCTAAATTTCCTATCTAAAAAAATAACCTATCATGAAAAGGTTCTCTAAACGAGCTATTAACCTAATCATCTGAATCAATTAATTAACTCTAAACACCTGCAAAAGATTCCTGAGGCTTTTAAAAACTCCCAGCCTGTTTCATTACTCAAAACCGCAATCATGGGTAAGACTGCCGACCTGACTGCTGTCCAGAAGGCCATCATTGACACCCTCAAGCAAGAGGGTAAGACACAGAAAGAAATTTCTGAACAAATAGGCTGTTCCCAGAGTGTTGTATAAAGGCACCTCAGTGGGAAGTCTGTGGGAAGGAAAAAGTGTGGCAAAAAACGCTGCACAACGAGAAGAGGGGACCGGACCCTGAGGAAGATTGTGGAGAAGGACCGATTCCAGACCTTGGGGGACCTGCGGAAGCAGTGGACTGAGTCTGGAGTAGAAACATCCAGAGCCACCGTGCACAGGAAATGGGCTACAGGTGCCGCATTCCTCAGGTCAAGCCACTTTTGAACCAGAAACAGCGCCTGACCTGGGCTACAGAGAAGCAGCACTGGACTGTTTGCTCATTTGAAAGCAAATTTTGCATGTCATTCGGAAATCAAGGTGCCAGAGTCTGGAGGAAGACTGGGGAGAAGGAAATGCCAAAATGCCTGAAGTCCAGTGTCAAGTACCCACAGTCAGTGATGGTCTGGGGTGCCATGTCAGCTGCTGGTGTTGATCCACTGTGTTTTATCAAGGGCAGGGTCAATGCAGCTAGCTATCAGGAGATTTTGGAGCGCTTCATGCTTCCATCTGCTGAAAAGCTTTATGGAGATGAAGATATCATTTTTCAGCACGACCTGGCACCTGCTCACAGTGCCAAAACCACTGGTAAATGGTTTACTGACCATGGTATTACTGTGCTCAATTGGCCTGCCAACTCTCCTGACCTGAACCCCATAGAGAATCTGTGGGATATTGTGAAGAGAAAGTTGAGAGATGCAAGACCCAACACTCTGGATGAGCTTAAAGCCTCGTACACACCGGGACGAATATCGGCTCGCGTTATTCGTCAGCGTTTTTCAACGCGTTTTTTGTGTTCACACCCAAGCGATTTTCGCTGACGATGAGCCGAGTGAACATGCAAATTTATTCCCTGACATTAGATGGCGCTTAATGTAAAACAGAAATACCCCGGTCCACAAAGTGCTTCTGACACTCGCTTGTCGCGTTTGTCATATAGTTCTTTATTCTCATTGGTGTCTCTTTATAAAGACACCAACAAGACCAGCAGCTCTACATTCATCTGGCCTTGCATCTTCCTCGTCTTATTTCTTCCCGGCAGAGTGTAGTAGACGCTGTATATCTTCTTCGCCATTACGTATGTGTGCTCGGCAAGACCATTTTGTGTTTGAGCGCCCCCAAGTTGTGTTTTACTGTAACTTCAGAAGCTCCAGACACGTGAGCAAAAGCGGCAATCTCATTGGTCGGATAGTTTTTGACGCGGCGCGTCAAACCAAAAAAACGAACCCGAGGCGTTTAAAAAAAAAATGACGCTTTTACGAATTTTGGGTTTTCATGAGCTGTATGGCAAAATCATCAGTATTAAAACAATAAAAGACCTGAAATATTTCAGTTGGTGTGCAATGAATCTAAAATATATGAAAGTTTAATTTTTATCATTACATTATACATTATGGAAAATAATTAACTTTATCACAATATGCTAATTTTTTTAGAAGGACCTGTATGTATGTATGTATATATATATATATATATATATATATATATATATATATATATATATATTGCAAAGCAGTCTAATATGCTTATTAATGTTGTGGATTCTTTGATTAATACAGTTTGAAAGAACTTAATTGTCTTTCCTGTCATTTGGCTGATTTAATGCACTCTTGCTGAATAGAAGTATTTATTTCTTTAAAAGAACTTCCATTCCGTTGTGTAAACACACCTGCCAAATGTCAGATAAACGCATAACTAGTTTGATTATTCAGGGCTTAAGACATTGTTACTGTTATAAACTATTTTGTGTGCTGTAGGGAGGAAGATTCTACTTCACCGAGTTCCACATCCTTTGTAAAAATGGATAAGGTGACAACTGATCCTGCTCCTACTACAAGTGAGGAAACGTGTTTCATTAATACATTATTTTTTATGTATTAACTAATTATAACTCAATAATACAGCATTGTTTATTAATATAATTAAGTAGAATTTAGAGATTTACCTTTTTTTTTTTATCATGAATACTGCAATTTTAATTTGGGGGTGTTTGTACCAGCTAAACTTACTCCAAAGTCTGAGGCACCTGTTGCAACATTAACATCAGACTCTGGAGGCAGCAGTGGGAAACGTAAGCGCAAAATCCAGCTGGTCACCACAAACAGAGGAGATCAGATTTCTATGGTAAGTAACAAAGCTGCTGTAGATACACATTTCCACCACACATTTGCATCATAGATATTCATCATTGTAACATTGTGTCTGCAGCCACCACCTCCTGAACTAGGATATACGATCACAGTAAAAGATCTAGATATGGAGAAGAAAGCAGCACTCAGCCAGATACAGAAAGTCCTGGAGGAACCTGGTAAGTTCTTTACACTCTTGTTTGAAGTGGCTGTAATAGATGCAACAAAATTAAGTACTTGTAGCAACATCTTTATTTTTTCCAGAGCCAGAGATACTTCCTCCAGCATCTGAACCCACCCCAGCTCCAGTTCCCTCTTTAACCCTGTTTTCCCAACCAACTCCAACCTCCTCATTCGGGACTGCACCTGCTGTGAGCGCAGCGCCCGCTCTGGTTTCTCTCTCCACACTTTTGCCTGTGACCACACCAGTCATTACTACAACTCCTGCTCCAACTATTGACCTTACCATCACTGTTCCCAGCATGGCCAGTACTGCACCCCTGACTTTCACCTCAGCCCCCTCCATCACTACCACCCCAACTGGCCCAGCTTCAAGCATTTCAAACCCTCTGCTGGAGTCCTTGAAAAACATGAAGAATAATCCTCTTCTCAATGCTTCCACTATGAGTACTACTACTGCAGGTTTGTATAAATGCTTTTATACTACTTTTACAGATTTTATTTTAGTATTCAGTGTCATTCTTCAGAAATCATTCTAATATGCTGATTTGCTGCTCAATAAACATTTCTTATCAAAGTTGAAGCAGTTGTGTTGCTTTATAATTTTGTTGAAACCGTGATGATTAAAGAACAGAATTTACTTAAAATTATCTTTTTTAACATTATAAATGTCTTTACTGTCACCTTTGATCAATGTACTGATACATGTACTTTAACATGAACTGGTATGTGTCTCACTCCATATGCAGCTCCAGCAGTGTCTGTGTACAGTCTTTCTACACCTGCTGTTTCCTCAAACTCTAGCAGTGGATTTGTTAAATCTGAGTCTGGCCTTGCCACTCTTCAGACCTCATTCACTGCCCCATCCTCCATATCAACACCTGCCTCCAAGCCAGCCACCTCCATGCCCTCTGCCTTCGCTCAGATCTTGGCCCAACCTCTTCAATCCTCACCAAGCATGCCATCCCTGGGCGGAGGAGGCAGCCTGTTCAGTTTGATCAAACCTGTGGCCACACCTGCCTCTGAGCCTCCTAAATCTACAGTTGCTGCACCTACAACCACGGTTGCATCAGTCAACAGCATTAGCAACCCCCTTTTGTCTGGCTTTAAGCCCATTTTCAGTGCAGCAAGCACCACCCCTGCTTCCACAGCTGAGGTCAAAACCACCCAGCCCAGCTTCAAGCCATTATTTGGCAGTACCACAGGAAGTGGCATTAGTTCCTTTGGGCAGACAGCCACACCGACGACATCAACCCCTGCTGCTCCGGCCGCACAGAACAGTGGGATGTTATTTGGTGGACTAACCAGTACCCAGCCAACAGTGGTGTCCGCTGTTTCTGCAGCCCCGGCCACACAGACACCCTCCCAGTCTCTGTTTGGAAGCTGGACTGCAACCACCACATCCGCTCCTGCCACAAACGCTACGTTCCAGTTTGGAGCGCCATTGACCACAACGGCCGCCCCTGTGCTAAACACCAACACAGCTAGTGCCGGTGGCACCACCTCTGCTTTTCAGTTTGGCAGAGCAAAACCTGCACCCACACAGCAGGCTCAAAGCACGTTCGCATTTGGCCAGCTGCCCACGAACCAGAACTCCACATCTGCTCCGTTTGGTGGGTTCGGCATGACCAGCAGTGCCACCACTTCCTCGGAGGCATCCACAACACAAACCACTTTCGGGAGCTCAACCTTCACTGCATCTACAACCTTCCCAGGATCCACACAGCAGGCCCCTGCTGCTCCAAAACCTTTCACATTTGGGCCCAGTGGTGGAAGTAGCGGCGCAGCACCATTTGCGTTTGGAGCCGCTGCCAGCACAGTAGCGCCTGCATTTGGGACTAACAGTCAGCCTACATTCGGTGCAGCATCATCTGGCTTCTCTTTTGGAAACACCACCACCCCTTCTGCGGCTCCTGTCTTTGGGGCCTCCACACAGACTGTGGCCTCTCTCCCTGGCCCAGCTCCTACGTTCAGCTTCGGAGGCGCATCAACAGGCACTCAAAAGACTGCTCCGAGTACTCCAGGGCCTCCTGCCTCTGGAGGATTTAACTTTGGGGCCTCGCTTTCGGCAACACCATTTGGAACCCCTGGGCCTGCAGTTCAGACACCAGGGTTTTCCTTTGGAGCCAACAACACGGATAACAAGCCTGCTTTTGGTAAGTGTTTTTTTTTTTTTTAAAGTGACAAAGGTCAGAAGGTCATATTTGCATAGTGTATACAGGGTTCCCACGGGTCCTTGAAAGTTTGTGAACCTGAAAAAAAATAATTCAAGGCCCTGGAAAGTTTTTGAAAATAAACGTACATAGATACAGGTCCTTGTTGAAAGTGCTTGAAATTTATTTTGTTCAAGAAGTTTTCTGGAAAAAAATTCCATATAATTCCCTCCGGTCAACTAATGTTAAGTCCTTGAATATTAAGTCCTTGAATTTGAGGGTATTGGACCTGGAGAGTCCTTGAAAGGTCCTTGAATTTGAAGTTAACCAAGGTGTGGGAACCCTGTGTATAATGCTTCATTCAGGACACAACTATAGGTTTTCTGTTAACCCAGAATGCACTGTTAGTTACCGTGTTTACTACCTTTTTAGCAATGTTTTTAAAACCAAATTCAGTTAAAAAATGTTTTATTAATTTGGTAGTACTACAGGATCTGGCATTAGTTCCTCCTAGTTTAATTTAATCATATTACTATTGTTTTGCATTCATAAGTGCAGTTACTAATGTTTATTTATTGGAAATTTGACAGAAAAGCACTTAGCTTGAATTCAGATACAGATAAAAATTAACTTTTATTAACAACAGCAATGTGTAGTATTCTACTCTTATTAAATGTACCATTATACTGAACTGTCTATTCTTTTTTAAATAAGGGTTTGTTTGAGAGTTAAATTTCCTTTTATCTTTAAACTTTTAGTTTTACAAATCATCACATTTAAATGGGATAATATTGAAGTGCTGAAAAAAGTGTGAAGCACTTTAACAAGTCCTTAAAGTGCCTTAATTTCACTCTCAAAAGTTTGCATGAACCCTGAAAATGAATAATGTAAAAACATGCAACTATTTCTACGACAACCATGGTTGCAGTTAGCGTTGTTACATTAAATCCATGGTGAACGTTTGGGATTTGTGGACTGGAGAGCCTTAATTAACTTGTTCACTCCTGGTCACCATTGTTTGATCTGATATCTATGGTCTATAACAGAATTCTTTGCTGAATTTAAATGACTCCTACTAGATCTTGCAGCAATGTTATTAATACTGCAACAAATTCAAACGCTTTCTCACTGGATATCCGAGATGGTCCTCACTGCAGAACATCCATGGGGAGGAGTCGGATCCAGATCCAACTCCTCCCACCTTACATATACCTAAACCTACCCATCTCCGCCCCCCTGATCCCTAAACCCACCCCTAATCCTACCCATCTCCACCCCTTGGATCTTGATCCGACTCCTCCCCGTGGATCTCATGTACTACATTGAGGTGCTACTGGGATATCCCAGCGCTGTGTAGTAACGGTGTTGCGTGATTGAGATCGGCACAAGAGTAAACTTGTTCTGAGCTCGCGCTGCGCTGACTAGTATTGGTCCGAGCTGATAAACGGTCTGCGCAGGTCAAGCGAGAAGTGGGGTTTTGCTCCGCTTTCATTTCATTTGCACCAGCAGGCAAAAAGGTTGCAAAATGCAACCATTTGGCTGCAGTCTGGAGCCCTTTCCCAAGCCCTATGTTCTCTCATCATTCCTGATTTCTAACACAGTCACCGTGTTCGGCATGGTCTTGAGGCTATCGGAACCGAAAAGAAAGCTGCTGCTCTCCGTGTTTTTTTCCATCGTCTTCAGTGCGTTCATATGTAAATATGCACAAGCTTATTTTGTGCATTAGATCAAAAGATCTGAAAAAGTCCATACATCAGAATCAGAAAGAGCTTTATTGCCAAGTGTGCTTGCACACACAAGGAATTTGTTTATGGTACTGAGGCTTCCAGTGGACATATACAACAAGAAACATAATACTACAAATTATAAGAAAAAAAAATAAAAATATAAATATATGAGAAAAGTATCACAGTTGGGTTTAGTCAGAATAGACATTTTCAGATTTACAGATTATGAACATATTTACAATGTTTTGAATATTATAAATAAATAAATCTACATGTAAGTATCACCTGAGTTGTAGGGTATTGCACTAAACAGTGGGAGTATTGCACTTAAGGCATATGCCTTGGGAGGAGTGTTAACTGTTCAGGAGGGAAATGGCCTGTGGGAAGAAACTGTTCCTGTACCGAGATGTTCTTGTGGCCAGTGATCTGAGTCACCGTCTTGACGGTAACAGTTCAAACAGGAGGTGTCCAGGGTGAGTGGAGTCTGTGATGATTTTACCTGCTCTCTTCCTCACTCTGGAAGAGTACAGGTCCTGGAGGGTTGGCAGGGGGGCACCAATGATCCTCTCCGCAGTCCGGACTGTCCGTTGTAGTCTCCTGATGTCTGATTTGGTAGCTGAAACAAACCAGACAGTGATGGAAGTGCATAAGACAGACTCAATGACGGCTGAGTAGAACTGAATCAGTAGCTCCTGTGGCAAGTTGAACTTCCTCAGCTGGCGAAGGAAGTACAGTCACTGCTGGGCCTTTTTCACAATGGAGTCAATGTGATTGTCCCACTTCAGGTCCTGAGAGATGGAAGTGCCCAGGAACCTGAATGACTCCACTGCTTCCACAGTGCTGTTCATGATGGTGAGTGGGGGGGAGTGCTGGGCTGTTCCTCCTGAAGTCCACGATCATCTCCACTGTTTTGAGCGTGTTCAGCTCAAGGTTGTTATAACTGCACCAGACAGCCAGCTGTTCAACCTCCAGTCTGTAAGCAGACTTGTCACCGTTTCGGATGAGACCAATGACAGTGGTGTCGTCGGCAAATTTCAGGAGCTTGACAGTGGGGTCTTTAGAAGTGCAGTCATTAGTGTACAGGGAGAAGAGCAGTGGGGAGAGAACGCACCCTTGAGGGGCGCCAGTGCTGGTGGTGAGAGTCCTGGATGTGAGTTTCCCCAGTCTCACTCGCTGCTGCCGGTCCGTCAGGAAGCTGGTGATCCACTGACAGTTCGAGGATGGTATGGAGAGCTGGGTCAGTTTGGCTGTGAGAAGACCAGGCATGATGGTATTGAAGGCCGAACTGAAGTCCACAAAGAGGATCCTTGCATAAGTCCCTGGTCTGTCGAGATGTTGCAGGATATAATGCAGTCACATGTTGACTGCATCATCCACAGACCTGTTTTCTCTGTAAGCAAACTGAAAGGGATCCAGCAGGGGTCCAGTGATGTCCTTCAGGTGGGCCAGCACCAGTCTTTCAAACGACTTCATGACCACAGACGTGAGAGCGACAGGTCTGTAGTCATTAAGTCCAGTGATTTGTTTTTTTTTGGGGACAGGAATGATAGTGGAGCGTTTGAAGGAGCAGGGAACTTCACACTGCTCCAATGATCTATTGAAGATCTGCGTGAAGACCGGGGCCAGTTGGTCAGTGCAGGCTTTTAAACAAGCAGATGAGATGCCGTCTGGGCCTGAGGCTTTCCTAGTCTTCTGGTTTTTGAAGACTCGGCTCACGTCCTCCACACAGACCTTAAGCTCAGGTTGGAGGGCAGGAGGGGGGAGTAATGGGAGTGCAGGAGGTGATGGTGAATGTGTGAAGTGCAGGTCAGAGCCGGTGTGTGGTGTGAATGAGGGCTTTTCAAACCTGCAATAAAATGAGTTTAAATCATCAGCCAGGTGTTGATTGTCCACAGATCGGGGGGATGGTGACTTGTAGTTGGTGATGTTCCTCAGGCCATTCCAGACTGATGATGGGTCGTTGGATGAAAACAGTTTTTTCAGTTTATCAGAGTAGCCTCTTTTAGCAACTCTGATCTCCTTTGTCAGTCTGTTTCTGGCCTGGTTATACAAGATTTTATCCCCACTTCTGTAGGCATCCTCTTTGGCATGACGAAGGTGTTTGAGTTTCCCAGTAAACCATGGTTTATCATTAGTAAATTATAAGAATGTCCTGGTAGGAATGCATGTATCCTCACAGAAACTTATATATGATGTTACAGTATCTCTGAGCTCATCCAGATCGTTGGTAGCAGCTTCAAAAACAGTCCTGTGCACAATCTGTGCAATCAAAGCAGGCCTGTAGATTCTGCTCTGCTTCATTAGTCCATCTTTTTACAGTCCTTATTACAGGTTTAGCTGATTTCAGTTTCTGCCTGTAGGTCGGTATGAGATGAACCAAACAGTGATCAGAGAGCCCCAAAGCTGCTCGTGAAACGGAGTGATGCGTATCTTTTATTGTGGTGTAACAGTGGTCCAGTATATTACTGTCTCTGGTGGGACATGTAACGTGCTGTCTGTATTTTGGTAGTTCACGGGAAAGATTTGCTTTGTTAAAATCCCCAAGAATGATTAAAACAGAGTCAGGATACCTTTGTTCTGTTTCAGCTATTTGTTCTGCCAGCTGTTGTAGCGCCGCGCTCACGCACGCGTCTGGAGGGATGTAAACATTCACGAGAATGAAAGAGGAAAACTCCCGAGGCGAGTAGAAAGGTTTACAGTTTATGAAATGTGCCTCTAAATTAGGAGAGCACATCTTCTTCAGTGTTGTTACATCTGAACACCAACTTTCGTTAATGTAGAAACACAATCCACCACCTCTTGTTTTCCCCGTTAGCTCCACGATGCGATCCGCTCGGAACAGCTGGAAGCCCGGCAAATGTATTGCGTTGTCCGGTATGGCTTCACTCAGCCAGGTTTCAGTGAAGCACAGAGCAGCGGAGTTTAAAAAATCCTTGTTAGTGCGGGTGAGGAGAAGAAATTCGTCCGTTTTGTTAGGAAGGGATCGGAGATTCGCGAGATGAATACTGGGGAGTGCAGTGCGCAGGCCGCGCTCGCGGAGTTTAACCAGCGCGCCGGCTCGCTTCCCGCGTTTGCGTCTGACCGCGCGTTTGAACAACAACGCTGCCCCTCCGACGAGAATGTCCTGCAAGACGTCCGAATAATCAAAAACTGTAGAAAAGTTATCTGGTGTGTGTTTCCTAATGTCCAGCAGTTCGTCTTTGGTGAAACTGATAGGAAAAGAATGACTAAACGCAGAACAAACAAACAAAAACAACACAATAGCTGGAGAACCTGCGGCGCCATCTTGGATGTATACATTTACCCACCCATAGACCCTCCCCTCGAAGAAATCAGGACAGAAGTGTTTGAAAGTGGACAAAAGACCAGGTGTAAACAAGACTGTCGAGATATGGGGTTTCCACCTAAATGCGGCGATATATAACCTATAAACTAATTTATTAGGCTGAAATGTGAAGTGTATCATTTAAAAAAAAGTCATTTTACAGTTAGGATGTTACCATAGACATTGGTGGAGTTCAGAAAGAAAATTGATACCTAAACAACATAAGGGTTGTTTCTATTCTAATATTGAAATATTTTGTTTACTATTTAGTGCCATTTCCAAAATTTTTAGAAGAGAAATTCTCTATAGACATACACTCTTTATTTACAGTCAATGTGATATACAAATTTAAAAATGAATGTATTTGTTAATCTTAGTATTGGTTTAGAATTGGTAAAAGTTTTAGGTATTTAACAATTTGGCTAAATCACAGCAAAACGGTCATCTTACATTCTCTATGTTTGTTTTGTTATCTTAGGAACATCTACTCCTGCTTTTGGTCAGGCTCCTGCAGGAATGCAGATGCCGTTTGGCAGTCCTGGAACCCCAGGATTTGGAGCAATGGGTGCCTCCCAGTTTGGTAAGGAACAACTGACTTTCACATTTAAAATAAATATTTTATAATAACCTGTGTCAATTCTATCTTTACTCTTTAATACATTTAAAAAAAAAAATCTTTTAGGTGCTTCACCAGCTACCTTCTCTATTGGAACGGGATCCAAGTCCTCTGGGGCTCGTCGATTACAAGCCCGTAGGCAGCACCCGAGGAAGAAGTAACACGGCTGATGTGAGTCCTGTCCCTTTCATTATTGTCAAATGGACTCTGTTACTACTCCTCCGGCTGTCCCACCTGCCCCAGACACTGCTGCTACTGCTGCTGGTCCAAACACAACAAGGCTGTCAGGCAGACCTCATCTCTACAACCCTCCAGACTGCCAGGGCTGGTCAGGTGTGTAGGATCAAGGGTCAGGGGGTGTAGATTTTTAGAGTACCGGACGGCCCCATCTCTGCTGTTGGGTGCGCCCACCGAGACGCATCACAACCTCGCTAATGGAGTCGGTAAATGTCTGATGAGGAAGTCTGGTGTTGGGGAAGTATGGCGAACAGGAGCGAATTATACTTGAAAGAAAAAGAGACTTTCAAATCTGGACACTCACATTAATTTCAGTCCAGGCCTGTTGGATGAAACAGAATCTTATTTTTTACCTTAGTTTTTGGTCGAGAAATCCGATGCTCTTTATTTTAAATCCAGTGAAAATATATATATATATATATATATATATATATATACCTTTTTTTTCCCCTTGCAGTTATCATACATTTGTCATGCTTTTTCATCATGCTTAGCAGATTCTTCACAATTTTTTGTTAAGCCTTCAAAGCGTAAATATTTTTCCTGTTCCATTATAAAAGTTTTTTTTTTGCCTGAGTGCGCTCATAATAAACAATTTAATTTTAATCAGGTTTTTCTGCACGTTCCTTTAAGAGAAGCAGTTTACACAAAGATCTTGTCTGTTTTCCTGCATACGTTGAACTTCTGTCTGTTTAAAACCAAAGCTAATGTTTCAGTGCGAGGGTCCTCTCTCCGCCACACCATTGGCCGTTTTACTACCTCTCCATTTTAAACGTGCATCTGTGTCCCAGCTGAATTGGTTTACTGCAGTCTGCCTCATTCGAATTACTGTTAATTATATTCTTAAAGTTGGCACTTATCACAAGCATGTAGGCAAAACCTCATGTTCCTCTGTTGCACCTGCCATCAGTTTGTTTGGCTGTCAGGCACCGGATGTTGATCCCATAACGGTCTCATTTTATTTCTAACACTTTCATTGCTGTGTGCCTTAGAGTGTTTTGCTTATGGTTGCATATTAAGGATGTTGGATTTATACCCTGAGACACGGATGCCTGTTTTTCGTAATGATGTGTAAGAGCATTTTAGATGATTTAAAAGAATATGATCTCAAGTTCAATTATTTTTTTGATTACTGACTAAAGATATTTGGTTCAACTTCAACCTCTGGAGAAGAGCAGCTTTGAGTGAAAGTGTGCAAAATAACTTGTTCACATGTTTTGGAAATAAACATTTGACTGTGTGATCAATTCAAATAAAAGTGCAAAAAATATAATTTAAAGTGCCCCTAAAAATGTGAGAATTTCAGGAATGTAGAGAATGTGACGTTTGCATTGCGGGTGTTTAAAAACAATTTTGCTCATTCACCTTCAGATCTGATTTAACCTAGAGAGGGTTAAATGCTATTTATATTTAACATTTTTCCTTTTTTTATGTGCATGTATACCATTACTGAATTTTGTATGAATCATTCCTGGCTTTGTATGAATCCTTTGGTTTGTGCATGCTTGTGATGTTTTAAAATACCAAGATATAGTAAATATTCAACCTGCGTTTGAAACGGCATGTCTTAAGAACGTTCCTGAATCAGAATCTTAACATATTCTCAGGTCTGTTAAGTGAATGAGCTGTGTAATATGATTTGATGTTTTCAGTCAATATACAATGTTATAGCCTATATTCACAAAACACTGGACTTAATTAGTACGTCAATGCACAAATACGGAAGCACAAAACCACCATTTTAGGATTTTTGTATTTTTGTTCACCCCCTTAAATTTCTTTGACCCAAAATATACACTTAATTGGGGATAGCAAAAGTTTATAGCCATCCTAGTCTCCCTTGCATGCAATTCCTCATGTAGGTCTTAAAAACATGATTTATAATCACACTTTTTAAGTATCCTCATGCCCAGACTGATGCAAGGAGGCATGGGACCAGGCTTTCTGTTTATTAGAAAGCTGTACCAAATACAAGTGAGACGTGTAGACTGTTGAGAAAATGTGATTTGTGCTGGATATCTCAAGCTGTGAATGTTTGAGAGCAGTTGTACCTAGTTGTTTGTTTTTAAGATGTTGCTATAAGTCAGTGTTTATCAACCTCTCCTGCAGGTTCAGGGACCCCCTGACAGGACATGTTTTTGTTTTAACCCTGAAATGGCACACCTGATTCAATTAGTCAGCTGCACATTAAGCCTTTAATTGAATCAGGTGTGCCATTTCAGGGTTAAAACAAAAACATGTCCTGTCAGGGGGTCCCTGCAGGAGAGGTTGAGAAACACTGCTATAAGTGAATTCTCAAAGTTTGTGTGTAAATGACCCTTCCCACTAACTCTCAAAGCGTGAGTGGATTTCTGGATTAAGCGGCACACGGATTGTGTTGTGTCTGCTTAAATGCTCTGATAATGAGATGCTGGTTTTGAATAAAAATGGATAAAAGTTTATTTGCAGTAGATTTCAGTTGCACTCATTGTGTTCAATGCATGACAGGTAATTCCCACATTTCTATTCAACCACTGTATACATGAATGTATTTGCAATTAATCTAAAACTGAAATCTGACTTGAAATGAACTTTATATTGTTTATCACATTTCAATAAAAGCAGGGGTCAGTGTCCAGTGGTAGTTTAGCTGAGCAGAGAATTTTCACCATACTAAAAGTCCTCTAACTTCAGGGTTCTTGCTTTTTTTGTTTCTTTCTGTTTCTCCTTTTCTTCTTTGAGCTTGGATTTGCAGATTGTTCGTTTGCAGTCTGCGAGGTCTCTTGTTCCTCGTCAGATGGACTGGATTGTGTTGTGTCCTGCTTTTCCTCACCAACAAATGGCAATGTTGTGCTGTTACAAAAACAAAATCACATTAATATAACCAAAACAAGGCGATAAGAACATATTCAGGTCTTAGTTTACCATAAAATATAATTGTGACATTTTCATGACAATTAAGAAATTGTTACTGTAAGGTGAGAAATGTTATTTAAATTGTAATGTACATATAAACAATGTTAAAGAGGTTGGGGGTCAGTACAATTTTGTTTTGAAAAATCATACTTTTATTCAGAAAAGTTACATTAAATTGACCAAAAGTGACAGTAAAGACAGTTATAAGGTCACAAAAAATTTCAATTTTAAATAAATGCTTTTTTAAAACTATCTATTCATCAAAAGATTATCACAGCTTTCACAAATATTCATCAAAGAATATTGAAAGAAAAGAAAAAAGTATCATGGTTCCCACAAAAAATAGGTTTTCAACATTAAAAAAGTGTTTCTTGAGCATCAAATTAGAATGATTTCTGTAGTATCATGTGACACTGAAGTAATGACACTGAAAATGCAGCTTTGCCATCACAGGAATATATATATATAAAATATTACAAATACATTAAAATAGAAAACAGTTATTTTAAATTGTAATAATATTTCACAATATTACTGTTTTGACTATTTTTGATCAAATAAATGCAGCCTAAGGAAGTATGAGACTTTAAGAAATCTAACCAACCCTACACGTAGTATTTTTTATTTATTATACGTCACAACAGTATTTGCTGTACAGCCTTTAATTTAGGCTGATATAATTAAAAACAATTTGCAGCTGAACAGCATGATTCTCATCCCTGGCCTGTATTACAGTAATTGCTAATCAATTAGAATCACAACTGCTAATTCGACTTTCAAACTCAAAAGTCCTAAGTGGCCCAAAAACAGGCTTTATCTTAATGCAAAGCTTTTTTTTAAATGATTATGGGATGAAATAACAACAATAAAAATCTTCCAGATATATAGCCAATAGCCTCACATATAGTAGTCATCATTAAACTTACATCATTGGGAGGTTCTGTCCATCTGTCTGTAGGGGACGTCTCTCCAGCATGGCCACAAAGAAGCCATGCGTCCGTGTTTTTACTGTGCTCGCACGAAGGCACTGGGTGAAAGGGTCGTGACCCCTCTCGTGCCAGTTCGGAAGAAGATGGACAAGTCTACAAGCAAAGAAAAACGGTCCTCATACTGTGAAACACATATTGAATGCATTGGTGTCCCGGTCTGAGTTTCTGACCTGAATCCAGGGTTGTGCTGTAGGCAGGCCGACACCACCTCCTCGTTCTCCTGCGTGTGAACGGAGCAGGTGGAATAGACGACGCGCTGTACCTGAGGAAACTGCAGCGCGTGGTTGAGACAGTGCAGCTGAAACGCAGCCAGCGCCTGCAGACGCCCGTCCTCCTGCGGCTCGGAGACCTCATCTCGTAGACAAACCATCCCTGAGACAAACAAGCACACGTATAAGGATGAATTTACAGCACAGAACACCAATTCTGATTTTTCAGACAGACCGGATATGACCTACGTAAATGTAAGCAGCAAAAAAGCACATGGATTCCGATATTCTCAAATCGTTTTCAATCAATGATTTGTATTATCATCTTGGTAACTAAACACTAAAACAACGTTTTTTAGTTAATGATCTGTAAGATTGGAGCTTCATAAATGCTGTTCATTGATTCCAGTAAATGTTTTGACATTTGGGTTCAAAGTGTTTTAATTCTATAATATATGGTGTTATAATCTCAGGTGCACGCCCCCCTCCGCTGGGCTCTGCCCACTTTTCCAGCATTTTTCAAATATTGCCAGTGGGTGGAGTCAGGCTCTGACCAGGGATTTAGTTACCATTTAAGCTTTTCCGGGTCAGTACATCTACTTTGGGTTGTTTCGCCAAGTGTATAGTGTAAATGCAGATATCGAATATGGGTCACTTTTAAAAGGAGATGTAAGCTGGTCGTAAATTTTATTTTTATTTTTTTATATGGTCAACAAATCAGAATTGGGCATAAAGACCTGCAGTGTAAATGCAGCCCAAACGGCAAATATCTAAAACATATATCAAAACAAGATATATCACTGATGCAGTTATTCATTTATACAATATAATTACCTGATCCACTGCAGGAGGGGTCCAGAAGGATGTACTTGACTTCCTTGTACTCTGAGCTCAGTGGATCTACTTTCAGAAAATCCTGATTGGCCAGCTGATGACATGTGACCCCAGCACGGAGGAGAAGAGTGCTCATGGTGGACAGGCGTTTTGCATCAAGATCAAAGGCAAACAACTTCCTGTTATCCATTTAGAAAATAAATTAAAATATAAATTAAATAAATGAATAAAATGTAAATATTAAATTTATTTTACTATATATACACAAATATTAATTTATAATTGTATTCATTTTTAAATAAAATAAATTAAAGATTTTATATTATATATAGTAGTCAACATTTGAAATGGATCAAAAAAGTTAATCAAAGTTGTCCTAAGACAAGAATGGGTATTGTTCAAAATTCATTTAACTTTGATGAAAGGTTTTGATATACTTCAAATGTTGATTACTATATATATATATATATATATATATATATATATATATAAAGATTATGGATTGTGTCCAGACCTTTATACTTCAGTATTAGATAGTCAGATGCTGTACCCTTTATTTTTCATTATGGCAGCTAGATGGCTGGTTTTGTTTCCCGGAGCTGCACAGGCATCGATGACGTGACTGCCAACCGGAGGGTTTAGGAGGAAAGCAGGAAGACAGCTGGCCTGCAAAATATTTAATATGAACAGAGACCAAAATAACATGAGGTTCAACTCATCTTGCAAACAAATGTAGGTGTAGTATAACGTTTTACCTTGTCCTGCAATATAATATGTCCTGCTTTATAAAGGAAGTGATTGTGGAAGTCCGTTTTTGAACTGAAAACCAGAAGATCTTTGAGATGAAGATCACACAGAAATGTTTTCCCAGACAGATGATCAAGATCCTCAAGCCTGAGATGATGAAACACGAAAAAAAACAGATCAAAAATACTTCATTTGAAATGCGTTATTATAGGAATAGTTCAGGTTTCATGTTCTTCTAAAGTCATTTGCTGGAGAATTTTGAGACGTGCAGAGGACAACTTACCGCATTGTTGTTCCTTGATATGAAAATCCCTCTCTTTTTAAATAGTCAATGACGTCATCAAGAGTTGTTTTCAGCGTGTTCACTCGCACATAGCGAGGAATTATATTACCTAAAGAGACAGAACATGCAAATGAACATTGATGGTATCTCCAAAATCTATAAATAGCTTTGTCAAAGGAATGTTAATATAGTTTTAGTGTAATTTTAGGTATTTTTTAAGAATTTAAGTTTTTGAAGTTTTTTTTTTTTATATATATATAATTTGGTACACACACACACACATATTATGTAAACTTTTATGTTAGATTTGACAGCACATATACACACACGCATATATATATATATATATATATATATATATATATATATATATATATATATATATATATATATATATATATACACACACACACACACACACACACTTAAAAATAATACAATAGCCTCTACATGAATATCATGACCACTACATTATTTTACTAATTCAATCAAATGACATCTTTCATACAAATCATTACCTTGAGTCTGCTGGAAACTGGAGGGAAGAAGGTCCTGATTTCGACTCACTTTCTTTTTTACTTTGATTCTTGCCAGGGCAGATTGTAATCTGGAGCGATGCTTCAACATCATGGTCTTCCAGGCACCTCCACATTTTACCCCATGACCGATGAGCAGGTCATACACCAGCACCTGTTATACACACAATGACACATCTGTGATGCACTGATCATCACAGGCATGTGCTTCACAAGTGACGATTCAAGTAGAGTTGTTCACTTTGGCTAAATGGATCCGGAGTTTTGTTTCTTTCAGAAGCTTGGTGCTGTTGATGATCTCCTGCAGAACTGATGAGTATTTCTGTGTTTCACACACTAGTGCAAAGAGTTGCTTGATATTCTGATGAAAAGACAAAAAAAAAGTTTTGTTTTTTAACGGGAATCCATCATAATAATTGTTATTATAATTTTAAAACCATTATAGTCTGCATAAAGAGTAAACAAACATAACCATGTCATGTTTAGTAAAAAAAAATAAGAAAAACGTCTTGACTCGTGACGTCATTTTAACTCGACTATTTTGTCCGAATACGCTTTATCAAACATAAGTATACTTGATTACCAAGGAGACAACAATGTTAGTAAAACGCACGCTTGAGATAAAATACGAGACACATGTGAAGAAAACAAGGTAAATATCAATTGTAAAATAGAAATTGTACGTAAATTGTGTTCAATTAAGCCATATTTGTCACCAGTGCCCATACTTGAGACACCCAATTATGCCTTATAGTGACTTAATTATAGATTCCTGAGAGACAAATATATCAGCACTTACTTGAAATTTACTGTCATAAACCAGAGTTTTCACAGCACCCTTTTTCTGCTCCACTTTCTCAAGAATCTCTGCCGCTTTCATATAAAGTGCCATGATTAAAATAACACTAGCGCTTTATTCAGTTAACTGAACACACGTAACTTAATACATTCACATATAACTAAATCTAGTGTCTTTATCCAGTCAATTTCTCTTGCTGTAATGGAGAAAATGCACTACCCACGTTTTCATATTTGCCTGGTTAGTTTTCGCAGCGTTTTTCGACAGTACGGAACGTCTTACGATAACTGTAGTACTGATGAATGCCCACTAGGGTGCGCCGAAGACAATTGAACAACTTACTCGTAGTTATTGCCAAACTTCAAGAATTGATCTAATGTATTTATGTGATTAATAAATGCGCTTAGAAGTAACTTTTAAAGTCTTCAATGTGAACCATGCAGGTTTTTCTATGAAATTTATTGAGATATTAACATCTTCACCCAAGTGCTCTCTCTCATACACATCTGAATTGCTAATTACTAAACTGACACCCTCAAACATTACGCTTATGCATGAAACCCATTGAGCATCTTAAACTATTGTCCTCACGTGTGAATAATCATGTCTTTGGATCCACTTTAATTCTTCTTGCAGACAATAAAACAGCAATGACATCTCTAGTGAGTTTCACTTGAATGCAAATGTGATTTAACATAGTAAAAAGCCTTCTTACGAAATAGTAGTATGGCTTTAGTGGCCCATATAGTATGATATAGTGAGAAAAAAAATCACCTCAGCCAGACAACAGAAGGCATATTGAAGATTGTGTACAACAGTTTTTTCAGCTAAGTTTTGATCATAGCCTTAGAAATTCATGTATCAACTGTAAGTGGCTTTGTGGTTAAAAAGGCAAACATTCCTGTGGGTTAAAATCAACGAAATACCACCTACTTGGCTTTTTAAAAACCAGAGGGAAAGATTTGTCATTTCTTTAAGATTAATTACCTTACTTATAATCCATTGAATGGATCTTAAAAATATTCAACATGACTCACTGTTACCTGTTACCATGCATGAGAACATTGTGGTGCAAGCTCTGGTGGATGTAAACTTAATCAGGTCAATGTAAAATGAGTTAATGTTACCCTGAAGCTACAACTAAACTGTTATTTAGATCAACTTCAATTGAGTTCACACATACTTGAAACTCTGGCTAATATAAACGCTTCTATGACTAGGTTCAATGATTTTTAACATTCCACACGGCTCATTTTAGCCATATCGCATAACCAGGTCATTGTTGAGTAATCCTAGAAAACATGTATATTTCTTTAGGGGGTTAAGAGACAATCTTCACATTCTTGTGATCTCAGGTTATAAAGGTGTCGGGTGATAACCAGCATTCCTTAAGCTTGGATAACCGTGTCGAATACAATTCCCAGCCTTTCTGAGCAGAGATCTGAGATGTGTGTAACTTCTGGTGCTGCCTATATTAGATGTAGTGAAGTTGAAAAGTGGATAAACAGTGCTTTATGGGCGTCATCAATGCCCTTTAGCATATAAATGGACATATGTGTCATAGGACTAGATTGGGCAATTGACTCTTTGCCACTCTGTGTGTTCCTGGCTTAGGAAATGATGTCATTAGGCTCCTCCCTCCTCTTACCTGAACACAGGGGTAGGGCCAGACAGAAGCAGTCTGTACAGACAGGAAAAAAACAAGGAACAGTTCACAACCTGTTTGTCTTTGGCAAAAAACTTTTTTTATGTGAAAAAGAGAATCCAGATTGCACAGGATCTTGTTTAACAACTTGAAAAATGGACGTCCCAGAGAATTCCCCAGGGATTATGGGACTTCTGAAAACTTTTGACGCTTCAGAGTTTGGGAGTTGGGAAAAGATTGGCTCCGGCGGCTTCGGACAGGTGTACAAAGTACGACATATTCAGTGGAAAACATTGCTGGCGATCAAGTGCCCTCCCAGTCTTCATTCAGATGACAAGTGAGTTCATTTTTTTATTTTCACTTTCAACTCACTGAGACTTCTTTAGAAGAGTGTTCAAAGTGTGTGTGTGTGTGTGTGTGTGTGTGTGTGTGTGTGTGTGTGTGTGTGTGTGTGTGTGTGTGTGTGTGTGTGTGTGTGTGTGTGTGCGTGTATATGCGTGTGTATGTATGTATGTGTGTGTGTGTGTGTGTGTGTTGGTCAACCACAGTCATCTGAAAGGCAAATGAAGTTTGTTTTTGTGATGTGAAATCCATATTTTGGTAATGCCATACTGGAGATATGCTTTCATGTCAGTTTGTATTGACACTAATTGCTATTTATTGGTTTGTTTGTTTATTATTTATTTTGAATCAGAAATGCAATACAGAATTCCTTAACTTTTTTTGTCCAGTGTGAATTAGTGAGCATTGATATTCATCACTTCTAGGCTATTACTAAGTCTCTATTCTGTTCAAAAGAACATTTATTGTGCTTACATGCAAAAAGACGCTGTCCGTCAACATGTTGTCAGGAAACAACTGCTTCTAATATGCTGCCTTGAGTTATGATTATGCCCCCAGTCTCACCAAATATGCTCAATATGGATATCTCTCAAGACTCTGTCTAAGGACTTACATTTACATTACATCCGTTTTCCACGTTAACTCTGTCCAGACTTGACAAGGAGTGGCTGTACGTGAGCTCTGTTTCCCAGTAACCTTCCATACATAGATCTTACCCAGAGCTTTGGTATGCACACAGATGTTGCAGTCACACGCATAACATTTTACTTATGGTTATATTATACAGTCAATTATGGTATATGATATCCCTTACATGTTTGTTATTGTAAGATAGTTATTTAATGTATTCATATTACCTTTAAAAAGTACGATTTTTTTTAAATGTCACCAAGGTTGCATTTGTTTAATCAAAAATGCAGTAAAAGCAGTAACAGTGTAAGTATTATTGCAATTTAAAATAACTGTTTTCTATTTTAATATATTTTACAGTAATGATGAGTAATGATGACAGCATCATTACTCCAGTCTTTAGTGTCACATGATCCTTCAGAAATCATTCTAATATAATAATTTGCTGCTGGAGATTTTTTTTAAATTATTATTATCAATGTTGAATTATCACAGTGGTGCTTCTTAATATTTTTGTGTAAACTGTGTGTTTTTTTTTTAAGGATACTTAGTGTATTTATATATATGTGTGTGTATTTAATTAAATAATCACAAACATTGGGCCTGCACTTATTGACTTTGTGATTTTAAAAATTTCACCCTAATATTCGCACTAACAACATCATAAACCTGTATTCCCCTTTTCAGTCTTCTTCATTGATCTTTATATTTAAAGTTTGTTAAATTAATTTTAAATGACTTGTGATGTTTATGTAAGTCTCCTGGGAATGCTGACATCTTGAGCCACTAGTCAACCCATTAAACAAGCAGGCACATGCAATATTAAAGGGCTAGTTCACCCTAAAATACGTTTACTGACCCCGGTGTTGTTCCAATGCCATATGTCCTTCTTTCTTTTTGGACCATAAAAGGAAAAATTTTGAAATGTCCTGCACGCGCTCCTCCATATAATGGAAGTGAATGGCGACCAGGCTGAAACTTTACAAAAAGGATACAAAAGTATCACATAATGATACAATGAGACACGTGCCATATATAGAAATTGTTGCGGATGCATACTATAAGGTTCTGCGAGAAATAAACCAAGTTATTCAGTCAAAATACTGAGCTTGGCTGTTACTCTGTGCTTGTTCCCGAGTGTGTGTGCTCTTTGAAACTGTCTGCATGAAATCACCAATATTTACATTTAAAATTGTGATAATTATTCTAGTTTAAACTTTTTGAATTGCACTTCTGCGTGACCTTTGATACACAATTTCATGTGATGATATGGTGTGATTTTCTTTGTGCATAAATGTTTCAATAGCCTTGGATGAGCGTGAATACAGGAGCATGTATTAAGTCTTTTCCCCCACGGTTCAGGCTATTTTTATTGTTATGCAGCTCCTCTGCCCCATAACTTTATGTAGAATAGGCTCTGATTGTAGGCTCTTTATGTAGAATAGGCTCTTTATCAGATCAGAGGCGCTATTGATTTGAAGCACAATGATGTGTGACAACGGGAAACATCAACAGGTCCTTAATGTTAAAAGATTTCTTCTGGCCTGGTTATGAGGGTCACATCAACTGCGACATACATTCTTGCGTGTCTTGCTTTCAGTCTCTTCATGTGGATGTCACTTTGCATCACCAAGCTTGAGGAGGAAAAAAACAAAAGCATCTGATTGAAATCTAATGAATGCTGTTCCTCGTGACCCTAACCACAGCAGTTTATCAGCACCTGAGATCTGAAGGCAGAAGAATTCTAATTTGCCTTCCCATAAATAGGGCACGGACTTAAAAGCAGGCTTTGTCCTCCTGTGCTCCGTCAGGACTCTGCTGTAGCAGAGTTGCAGAACTGGTTGAACTGGATCCGTTTTTTTTTTTTTTTTTTAAGAAAAGAACGGCTTCTGTTGCGCTGAAAAGGGTGGCAGAACAGTGTGGGGCATTAGAATGGGTAGTTTTAAACGTTTACCTCCACACTCCCTGTAATCTTCTCACTCCTTACTTCCCATTTGTCCATCCCAGTGGGAGTTGCACCACTGTTTTCTACCAGACTTTAAGAGTTATGCTTTCCCTCAGCATTCTTAAAGCTACTTTTATATCAACACTAATCCCTGGTTTGAGCCTATAGTCCCAGAATAAAATGAATGTTTGAGCTGTTTTAACTGAATATTATATCTTAAAATATGTCAGTGCCATTGTTTTGTCTCAAGATTTACACCAGTAAGAATTGTTTTTTCTAAACCACGTTTATAAAAGCTACTTGAATGTCCTAATTGAACTAAGGCCTAATCCTGGCTTAATCTCGCCCTCTCTGTGAAACCAGGCCTAAAATTATTAAAAATAAATGATTTACTTATTTATTGATTATTTATTTTTGAATAATTTGAGTTTATTTATTGGTTTGTTATATTTGTTTAGTGTTATGCTTTCCCTCTGCGTTCTTAGATCTAGTTTTATATAGACACTAAGTGTATTAAAAATAAATTATTTACTAAATTATTGATTATTTATTTTTCGATAATTTGTATTTCTTTGTATAGCCTATTTGTTTGGAGTTATATCTTTTGGCCTCTCAGCTAGTTTTCTTTCAGTCGAAAATATCAGAACTAAGTGTATTACAAAATAAATACACTAATTTTTCTACATTTGAATTTATTTATTTATTCATTAGAAGTTATGCTTTCCCTCCCCTTCCTAAACTTCTTAAACATCAACTCTTTTATTACATTTTATGATTTATTTATTTATTTAATGCTAAAATTGTCGGAGAGAACTACGTGACCACTTTGGCTTAAGCGTTGACGTCAAATGAGTAATAAAAGACTCAGTAAACTAATAAAGTGATAAGCAAATTGCTGACTTACAGACATTGCAAACTTTTTGTTGAATCTGTGCTTGATTTCTTGAGTTGCATGGTTGAGAGACATGTTGGTGCTGTTTGCAAAGATAAACGGTAAACTTTGAGATGTCCTTTGTGAGTCCAGTTATGAAATATAAAACCTACATGTCTGACTTCTGTCTGACTTGTTACTAATAAAAGGAGTTTTGTAAGAACAAAGTACACGAGAGCCATTCAAACAACCCCATATCTGTCAATGTTAAAGACTGGAATGTAATTAAAAAGATAATGTCGGATAAATATAGCCTACTGTAAACAGCATTGTGGGAAAACGGTAAAGCTATTTGTGTACGCTTGAAAGCTGCTTCAGATGCGCTGGCTTTTTCATAATGGAAATTTAGCCAATAGCTAAAAAAAAACATTGTGTCATTGTTCATAATACGCTTCCGGACAATATGAGTGAGTCAGCTTTGTCATTGTGCTCAGGTCCAACGGGTTTTAGTACCTTCCCTTGTTGTTGTTTTTAAAAGTGCCTTGCTGTGATTTCTTTATGATCTTTTTAATTAATTGGGTGTGTGTTGCCAGTTATCCAACTAAAATCCAGCTGTATCCCTCCCATGTGAAGACATTCCTTACAAAATAAATGCTGTTTACATTCCACAGCTTTTTAACACATTCTTTTTTTTTTTTTTTTTTTGCTGTTTAGGGAGCGTGCCGAACTCTTGGAGGAGGCCAAGAAGATGGAGGCGGCTAAGTTCCGCTACATCCTCCCCGTCTACGGCATTTGCAGCGACCCGCAGGGATTGGTGATGGAATACATGGAGACAGGCTCTCTGGAAACTCTACTGGCCTCCGAGCCCCTGCCCTGGGAGCTGCGTTTCCGTATCATCCATGAGACGGCGGTGGGGATGAACTTCCTGCATTGCATGAACCCGCCCCTACTTCATCTTGACCTTAAACCCGCTAACATCCTGCTGGATGCGCACTACCACATCAAGGTGAGACCGAGCGAGCCACGTCTGGTCATGAACCTCGTCGTGACTCCTTTGCTAATGAAGTGGTGACTTTAACTGCTCATGTTTTAGACCTACCAAGGAATCAATCACAGTTGATTCATTGCATCAAGGCTTCGGTGTGCGTGATTCATCACTGCACTGCTTTTGAAAAACACCTACAGGTTCTTTGGGGCTTTAACTGCCAATCACTCACAAGGGATAGTTCTCCCTCATGTTGTGCCAAACCTGTATGACTTTCTTTCTTCTGTGGAAATGCAAAAGAAGAAAAAAAAATCCTCTATCTCTCTTTCTCCTTATGTTGAAAGTAATCATCTTCACATCTCCAATGTTGTTATGGACCCCATTAACTTTTATTATATGGACAAAAACTGTTACAATGGTCATTTTTGTGTCCTTTAAGGCAGGGATTAATTGACCTAAAATAGTTACTTGAAGTACCCCCTGATATTTTAAGTGAATAATTTTTCAATAATTTAACAACCCATTGTTCACGGTTCTCTGGTGTTTAATAGAATGACATGCTGGTAAACATTGTTTGTTTTATTTTTTATTTATATTAACTTTTTAATCAACTCATGAACCCCATTTTGGGAAACCCTGTTATAAATTATTTTAAAGGAAAGATCATGATGTTCGGATCAAAAGTGCAATAACACTTAGATTATGCTTCAGGTTCATGAAAACACCCCGTCAACATGATGATGAATTGTAATCTTAATGCAGCGCTGACTACCGAACAGCAATTTTAATCTCAGTCGTGTCAGATCAACTATGCGGGAAAATTCGTAAGCGAGGAGGGGGGAGGGTACGCCTATTATTTTCTTTTCACGGTCCCTGCATACCTTTCCAGAAAATTCCCTGAGGGTTGAAAAGCTTTCCCATGCTTTATCCCATTTATATCCAACCTTCCCATGGATGAGTAAGCAGGTGTCACGAGGGATGGGTGGGAATCGTCATGTCGGATTGAAAAGGCTGGATGTAAACATGTATCCTGGACCAGTCTGAACAAGCTAAAGCTTGGCAGTGTTAATGAAGGGTTGGCACACACACGCCTACATATGCGTGCACACGTTTACAGAAAAATCATGGCTTCCCCACCTAATAGCGCACCTATAGGCGACTCTAAACATGTTTTTTTGTTTTTGTATTTTAAAGCACAGTAAATAACACTTAAATAAAACCTAATCTAGGGATAACATTAAAACATAAAATCTAAAGACCTAACCATTTCCCTTTTCTTTCTGGTCTTCATTTTAGATTTCTGACTTCGGCCTAGCAAGGTGGAACGGCTTTTCCAGGAATGACGATATTAGCCGTGATGGGTTTTGTGGCACCATCGCTTACCTCCCTCCAGAGAGGATTATAGAAAAAGACAGAATCTCTGACATTAAACACGATGTGTACAGGTCAGCCAGTTTGGATTGTTTCCACTGTGTAAATTAAAACTCAAAAATGAGATTAGCTTCTGTTTTTCAAAACCACCTTTCCATGCTTATGTCAATGTTGACTAACACATTCAATGTTGTTTCACAGTTTTTCGATTGTTATCTGGGGAATTCTCACACAGAAGAAGCCATATCAAGGTAAGACGAGAAGTAAAATCTGTCTCTCAAAGTTGATTATGTGCGCCATCAGATCCTGTAAATGTGGATTTTTTTGTATTCATTTCAATCTGGCACTCTGTGAGGGTTGGGATTTCCAGATACAAGGGAAGAAAAATATGACACTTTTTTTATTGACTAGCAGTTACAAGAATTCAGTATGAAAGAATGAAACAGAAAAAAAGAGTCATGAGAGGCAAAACTGTTGTGTTTGGCACGCGTGAATGGAAGCAGTCGGCCGCCAGATAATCCTTCCTAAAGGAACCTATACAATATCCTGATGTATACAATGAAGTTTGAAATAACAGGACATGAAATTATCGGCCTCTGTTTGCTTTTTGAGAAGTGTTGATTTTTCTTCTTTTTCTTTCTGGTGTAATGAATAGAATATCTTCAAGATGTTGTTGATCCCCCATTTTTATTAGAATAATTTATATTATTAAATTAGTATTTAAATTGTAGTACTTAAACATCAATGTAGAATTTGTTGTTTTGCCTTTAATTTATGATAATTATCAGCATTGAGAATTATGAGTAAAACAAAAGTAAACCATTTCAGATCTGTAACAGAAATGAGAATCGAAGGGAAATGTGCTACAAAAAAAATGATGAGAATGAGTTTTTAATTTTTTAGCAATGCAAAATCTATTTTCTTTTCCTGTTGATCTTTGGGGTGAAATTACTGTGTTATTTACTCGATTAAATTAAGGTATTGTAATTAAACTACATTAACTATATCACTGCATTCTGTTGTCTGACAAATATACTGATGTTATTATTTGCTCTGTCTGTTTCATAGGAGACAATAACATCCTGCACATAATGGTGAAGGTGGTGAAGGGTGTTCGTCCAGACCTCAGCGTTGTTCCCCGCAGTCGTCCCCAGGCCTGCTCAGGGTTCCTGGCCCTAATGCAGAAGTGCTGGGTACATTCTCCTGAAGCCAGACCCAGTTTTCAAGGTGAGTGTCTCTCGCTTCCATCATACCAGTAACGAACATGCTGAGTCTCAGGAACCAGAGCTGCATTGCAACAGTGACATGACAGAATATGCCAGATGACAAGATAACGTTGTCATTCATGTTCTGCAGTACATGTATAACTTTTAAAACATGAGTATGTTTTGTTATTTCAGGAAGCATTTTCTATTAATGGGTATACCAGACTTTCTTAAATATGCTCTGTCAAGCCCAGACGCCTTTCTGTACTGGGGTTTAGGAGTAGGGATTTGGTTAGGATTACATTTTCAGACGGGGATGTTGTTCCAGGATCATGTCTTAATTGGTGGTGATCATATGAATATGTATGCATATTTATATGTTAATGTTAATGCATATTTCTATGTGTCTAACATGGTTCACTTTCTCCTCCAGAGATTACTTCAGAAGCTGAGGATCTGTGCACCAAACCTCATGATGAGTCCAGAGCTTCCATTTCTTCCGAACCAGAATGTTCCCCCTGCCCTGCCCCAGCCTCCAGCGAACAGGTAATATTAGATTGATCGCTATGCAGGATTGTTCACAAATCTTCTTCCGCTGTCATACCGTATGTGACGTAAAGCAGTGTTTCCATCAAGTTATGTTCATATGATTCATTAAGACTGACCTTCGCAATGTAGTTTAGACTTCCTGCCCCTCAGTTATTAGGCAACTCTTTGGTATTTGTTTGTTTTAGTCTAAGTACATCATGCAAATGTTTCACCAAGATGACAGTCTTTCATCAGTGACAGAGAATGCCACCAAACTGCATTGCTTCAACAGAACCCTTTTGTCATTTTGTGGGTGAGCGTATAAAACTGTTTATTTTAGGAAGAACATGCTGTCCTGCATTTGTCAAAATGCTACGTTTTTGAAGGAAATGTTTACATCTGCAGTCAGTGACTTATTCATGTGTGATCCGAGTGGCTCCCTCCATTATTTCTCAAATCTGAAAACATCATATTTAATTTTCTCTTATAAACAATCTGTTACTTTTCTTCACATACAGACTAGCAACCAAAAGCCTGTGAGGCCAAAGTCAGCCATGTTACCTGAGAAAGACTGCAGCCTCTCTGAGTTGCTGTCTCAGATCGACTCAGGCTTCTCTCGCAGTTTTAGCGATGTCAAAGAGGAGTCCCTTGAGAGCAAAGACAACACCAGCAAGAGACTGTCAGGCATCTCCTCTGTGGACTCAGCTTTCTCATCCCAAGGCTCTATTACATTGTCCTTTGAGAAGGAAAATGCTGTGAATGGTAAGAGAAAAGCAGCTTACCACTCATGTTTTTGTACAGTATACATAAAAGCATTTTATTTTATGATTTCTTTTGTTTTATTAATTTTTTTATTGTTTTATTTTGCTTTTTGTTTTGTTTTATTTTGTTAATTGTATTGTTTTGCTTTTGTTTTTCTTCTTTTCTTTGTTTTTGCTTCAACTTGTTTTTTATTTAGTTTTGCCATTTGAAACCATTTGAAGAGATTTAGACAAAAATGGATGAATCTGACAATCGTAAATGCCAAATCATGTCCCAAAAAAACTAGTTTTCACTCATTATTGTTCTCCATTTATGTACTACTTTAGAATCCATTGAGTTACAGAAGAAGAAGCTTTGTGAAGCCATTCGCACTGAGGACATCGCTAAGCTGATGAAGATCCTCCAGCCACAAGATGTTGACTTGCTCTTGGAGGGTGGCAACAACCTGCTCCACTTCGCTGTGAGTCTGGCCAATGAGGAAGCAGTTAAGTTTCTGCTGCTTAGCAACTGCAACCCTAATATGCCCAATACTCAAGGAGCCACGCCCCTCCACCTGGCTGCCGAAAAGCGGCTGAAGGGAGTATCCGAGATTCTCTTGAGCCGCAAGACGACAAATGTCAACGCCAAGGACGAGGACCAGTACACACCTCTGCACTTCGCAGCCCAGAACGGCGATGAGGCTCTGACACGTTTGCTCCTAGACCGTTCCGCTTCCATTAACGAAATAGACGCTCAGGGACGCACGCCGACGCATATTGCCTGCCACCACGGACAAGAGAACGTGGTGAGGGTCTTGCTAAGTCGCGGTGCTGATGTCCATGTCAAAGGCAAAGACGACTGGACAGCACTACACCTGGCTGCCTGGAAAGGCCATTTGGGAATTGTGAAGCTCCTGGTGAAGCAGGCTGGTGCCGATGTTGATGGTCAGACATCGGACGGGCGCACTCCGCTCCATCTGGCGTCTCAAAGAGGCCAGTACCGTGTGGCACGGATCCTGGTGGAGCTCGGCGCTAACGTGCACCTGACCTCCGACGGCCTCCACAGTCCTCTTCACGTGGCCGCGGAAACGGGCCACACAAGCACTTCAAGACTGCTTGTGAAACACGGAGCAGATATTCACGGCCGGACGGCCAATGGCTGCACCGCCTTGCACCTGGCATCCCAGAGAGGCCACCTCCCGACGGTTAAAATGCTTCTGGCGGAGGGCGCGGAGCCGGAGAGCTCCAACCATGGCCTTCGCACGGCGTGTCACCTGGCTGCCGAGAACGGCCACTGCGAGGTCCTTCGAGAGCTTCTGCAGAGCTTCCCCGACGTCGCTAATGCTCAAGACAGAACTGGATTCACTCCACTTCACCTGGCTGTACGTGGTGGCTACAAAGATGCCATCTGCGTCCTGCTGGAACGTGGTGCCGACGCAGCACCGCTGTCTCCACAGCTCGCCAGAGAGCGCTCGTTTGACTACACATCGGAATCGGAGCCAGAGAGTCCGAATCCTCTCACCCCGACAAAACTCGAGAGGAAAGTGGTTATTCTGAAACTCACCAGCCACAAAAATTTTGACGGCACAATGATACCTGTAGACTCATGGTGTGAATCGGCACCTTGTTGAGGGTCCTACTGGGCCTTTGGCCTCATGGACACCAGGAAATTTTGCCAATATGCTCCCAGACACTTTCTCCCTCTTTTTATCACTCCTACTTTATAAAGACTGATAGATGCTCCAAAATAGGGACTCTTGTTATCCATTGGGATTTAATGTACATATTGTAATTACTCAGTTATCGGAATATTGACAGGTATTTTCTCCAGGGTTTGGTCTTGTTGACTTTCCTCCTTAATAATAGTGTTATTTTGAACTAGAAATGCATTCTGTATGTATATATAGCTACTGTAAATAGAGCCTCGATATTGTACTTCTGGACTTCCTGTCATTTCCATGCCATTGTTTATCTATTCCTGTGTTTGTTGTATGTCTTTAATTTCACCATTTTCTTCTTGTTACCAGTGTACTGTGGTGATGGATGCAATGCAAGCAATGCTTTCTCCAACCCCAAAATTGTATCATAGAAATTTATTTTGTAGCATATTAGAATTAGCTCATCCTATATTAGCTTAATATTGCACTTAAGTTCAAATCTTGGCAATAATTTAAAGAGAAATGGCAATGTTGTGCGGCCAATTATATAATTAAAATGGTTCACTCAAATAGAGCTGTGCATTTATAGACCCGTTTGGCTCGTACCATGGGAACGGGCCCTGAGGGGGATCACAGGTGTGGGTAGACCGTATGGGGGGAGGACTCTATCCCATGTACCCTCATGTTCAGGCCACTGGCTCATTCCTGAGACCACTTTATCTTTTCATCACTCTGTAAAACCACTGCGCCGAGCCCTGCATTATGCGAAGGGGGGGTGTAGCCGTCATTACCTTTCACTGTCTGGAACAGATAGCCTGTTAATTGCTACGTCTTTAAACTACTGTTGAACTCTGTGATTCTGTGTTGTTGTTGTAAGTATCCATGCATCTGCATTTGCATCTGTATAAATAATCTTCCGTGGCAAACTCAGTAATCCAATGCCAACGCCTCCTGCAGGTTTCACCTTGACTTCTGGAATTAGCCTAGTTGATAAAGCTGCCTTGCCATTTCCCCTTTGTACACAAAGAAGGTATTTCTCATTTATCCATAGTGTTTGCACAGTTTTATATTTGCACACTTTTATATTTGATGAAAAATTAAAGTGCATCACATGTATGTAAAGTATCTGTTGTCTGTTGTTGCATATTTCAGCCGTAGTCAGACTTAACCATTACTATTACTGTTTAACCTTTACTCCTTTTCCCCAGTCAAAATTTGGGAAAAATAAATAAACTTTAGCATTTACCCAGAACATCTAACAACACCATAGCAACACACTGGCAACCACCCATAATACCCTAGCAATACCTGGCAAGCGGCAACCAATTAGAACACCCCAGCAACCACCCAGAAAACCCTAGAAACCCTGGCAACCACACAGAACACCCTAGCATTTGCACAGCAAGACCCTGGCAACAACCCAGAACGCCCAAGCAGCTGCACAACAACACCCTGGCAACCACCAATAACACCTTAGCAACAACATAGCAATGGGCTGGCAACCACCCGGAGCATTTTAGCAACCGCTAGTAACACCCAGGTAAGTGGTAACCACACAGAACACCATAGCAGCTGCTTAGCAACGCCCTACAAACCTCCAAGTACACATTAGCAACACCCTGGTAACCACCAAGACCACCCTAGAAAAACTGCATTACCCATGATGCTGTACAGAAAATGTTTTTTTTTTTTTTTTTCATACTATGGAAGTCAGCGGGAATCATTAACTGTTTGGTTACCCGTATTCAGAGGTGGACAAAGTACACAACTTCCTTTCTTGACTGAAAGTACAGATACTACTAGTCAAATATTACTCTGTTACAAGTAAAAGTTGTAAAGATCGATTTTTACTTGAGTAAAAGTACAGAAGTACTCGTTTTTAAAAGTAGCCTACTTCAAGTATCAAAAGTAAATGTCAATGCATTGTTTTATTATTGTTGTATGTAATACTTACAGTACCTTATGCCTCTGAATCTATGTGCCTACCTACCCTCACATCAAATATCAAATTTATTTCTAGAACACAGTTCCAGTAGTGAGATTGAATCTCAAAAGTGCACTCAATAACGTCCACAATGGTTTCGGACACCCAAATGGCTATTCCCTCAAATAGTGCCCTATTTAAAGTTTTTAGGTTTTTAGTATGAATATGTTAGACTTTTAGAAGACCAAACCCAACGTTGAAAATGAAAATCAGGTTGATGTCAGAATCCAATCTCAGATTGATGTTAATCTCCAATGTAGGACAGACGTTGTATTGTGGTTGACGTCAGAAACCAACATCAGTTTCAACAAAGATCCCTTTAACAAAGACTATTTTTAAAATCCCTGTGGGAAAAGTGAATAAAAAAAATTAAACTGCATAGGCTGTAAACCTCTTAAATTTAGCCAATTTATGAGCAGCGTCTTTTTGTTTTGTTTTGAATCAAACCATAAATGCTTTAAAATATTTTGTTTCCAAGTTTTATTGTCACAGATTCTTAGAGATTTTACTGACAAAAAAGCATGGTGTGTGGAGTGCTTGTGACTTTTATTTGAATGCAGGCCCATGCCGATTGTATCTAATGCCTGAAATGACATAATGTAGTGAGGGGAATGGAAAATGTTTTTCAAAGTTAAAACAATACCTTACTGTTCATAAGTGTATGACACACACCTCCACCACCTCATTATCTTAAAAAGACAACGGCGGGCAATGCACGATATGAATCCTCTTCCACTTTTCTACAAAACTGGTGGGACTCGTTTGGCAGGTTGTTGGATGATGATGTTTTAAAGCCAGCGACAGGCTCAAACGTGCATGAATACACACGTGGACACGTACAAACATCACTCAGTAGGAGAACAAGGGCTTGCAGAAAGCAGATGAATTCACTGATTTATGAGCGGGTGTCAGACATGTGCAGCGTATACTCACAGTTGTACTCTGTTGATCTCATGGAAAGTTACTCATTGACTAGCTCTGCAAACAGGAAAGAGCTGTATATAGTTATTGTTCCCCTAATCTGCCAGCTACTGTCTGTGGTCCAGTGCTCACTTGTTGCATAAAAATGTGCCTGAGTGATTGAACTGAAAAGTCTGAAAGGTTCACCGGATTTAGTGTATGGTGTCATAAGCATTTGGAAAAGATTACAATGGTACAAAACAAGACTTCATTGCTCTTTGAAATTCAACAGAGGGTTATGAGAAACAATTTAATACAGCAATGCAAGAGTTTTGTTTTCCATCAAATATACAACAGAAGTAAAAAAAGTATAAAAAAGCAAATTGTTAAAACAAGCTTCTGAAATGGGTGATGTCAGGGTGAGTAATGCACTGACGCCTTGAACACACAGGTGTTTCCTTCAGGACAACTTGCTGTGAGATGAGATGTGCAAGATCTGACATGAACTGCATTTTTCTTCCCTGAATACACAAATGAATCAGCCAGAACTAAACGAATCTCCCACTCCAATGCCCCACCTTGTGGAAAAATAGAAGTAAATATATGCTACTCCGTAAATGCTGTCTTCCTTAGTTTATGCATGCATTTTGGAATACATATCTTACATTTCTCTTTGTTAAAAAGAAGTGGAAGTGGTGGAAGAGGAAGTGGTGTGTGTGTGTGTGTGTATGTGTGTGTGTGTGTGTGTGTGTGTGTGTGTGTGTGTGTGTGTGTGTGTGTGTGTGTGTGTGTGTGTGTGTGTGTGTGTGTGTGTGTGTGTGTGTGTGCCTTTGTTAATAAAATTTCTGCAAAGATTAAAATATGAACTTTTTCCACAATATTAAGTTTTAAACTGTCAGTGTCCCGAGACACTTGGCATGCTTTTTAGAATTTGTCTTTTAATTTTTTTATGTATATTAATTTATGTGGAAAGTATTTTACAATTTTGAGGTGCTAGAACTGTTCAGAAGCTTTTCACCATTAATCCCATTTTTGCTTTATTGCAATTCACTTAAATGGTGCTGTTGTGTAACAAAATTGAATATTTCACATAGCTAAAATAAAGTAATAAAAATAGCTTGCATATTAATTATTAAAGGAGAAGAAAAGGCACTTTTATACACCATGTAGCCTAGTTCTGGAGGATATACTGTTGCATGCAAGGATGTAAAACAAATATGTAATACTGTGTTAAAAAAGAAGAAGTAATTGATCAAATACATTATTTGACTTAATATGAATGGATGTATTTAATGGTTATCGCTCTGGCTGCCAGATTACAGTATTCATGTGTGAACAATGTTTATGAGTAAATGTTGCAGTATCTTATCTGGCCAGATGGTGGTGCTAATGGTTTGTTTATGGCAGCAGGGACAGAAATGAGGCTGTACAAACACCTTCAGCAGAACATTTAAGTACATCTACAAAAAACTTCACATATTAAAAAGAAAATAACTCACTAGAAAAGAAAACAACAAACACTCTAAAGCCAATAAATAAATACAATTAAAATTATAAACAGACTATTTTTTTAATAAATGGACAACATTGACAAGCAGAGGAAAGCAGATTAAACCTTATCACCAGCATTACCAAAACATAAATAAAAAATCTCACATTGCTTCAGAAATGTCTCACTGTTTTTATTACTAAACCAACAAAGACAATTAAAGGGATAGTTGACCCAAAAAATGAATATTCTGTCACCGTTTAAGTTGTTTCATTTCTTACTTCTGCTGAACACAAAAGAAGATATTTTGAAGAATATGGGTAACCAAACAGTTGATGGAACCCATTGACTTGGCCCCTTATATTTTATTTTTTCATATGGAAGTCAGTGGAATACATCAACTGTTTGGTTACCCTCTTCAATATATCTTCTTTGGTGTTCAGCAGAAGAATTAAATTACAGGTTTGTAAAAACATGAGGGTGAGTAAATGATGAATTTTAATTTTTAGGGTGAACTATCCCTTTAAGAAGTGAGTACCTCAATCAAAATTGTGAGGGATTAGGATATGGCAATGTGGTTGTGTAGCATTTCCCTGCATGTTTATCTATGAAAAGAGTCTCTATATTTTAAATGTGCTTCTGATAGCTGTATTATTCCGATCATTTGCCAGAATGACTCTATTAAAGACAGTTATACACATGGACAGAGAATCTGAATGCAAGAGGTGATTTTGGCATGAACACTCACAGACAATCTGCCTATGAAGATGACACAGATGCTGAGTGCCAAATGAGGGCCCATGGAAACTGGCACACGATGAAAGCAGAAGCCATTTCTTTTTATATCAGTGCAGAATGGAGTGACGATAATGGGATCCTCAGCGGAATAACTGTCTTGATTAGGCATTCACAAAGACACATGTAGCGTTGGTTTCTAGTGCCATTTCAGTTATGTAAGGATGTAACTTCACAGACTACAGTGGAAGATGGTGGAACGGAGAATCGAAAGCAATAGGCTAGATGTGAGTTGCTTTGACGTGTTGTGAAAAGAGAAATTCCCTTCTGGAATTCCCCGAGTGCGCAGATGCTCGAGGCAATGTGATTATACTTCTGTGGTAAATTGTGATAAATAAAATAAAATAAAATAAAATAAAATAAAATAAAAAATCCGGCCTCGACCCACAGAAGACAAGTGGGCTTCAGAGGGCATTTATATTTAAATATAAATATAAAATTAATGTAATGTCATAATGTTATAAACTGCTTTATTAAAGTTCTAAAACGATTAATTAACATTGAGAAATTTACGTTTCAGACAAAAAGTGGACGGTTCGTATATTTTGGTCCAACAAAAAGAGTTTCTAAAAGAAACTAGAACATAAAGTTTGGCAAAAACACACACACACTAAAAACCGCTTTGAAACAACGTAAAAGTGGAGCGTAGCCACTGAGATTTCCCATCCCCGCTCTTCTCTCTTCGCATTACTCACAAACTCAAGTGTAATATTTATATAATAAATAGCAGCACTATTTGAATGCCATAAATTGTATAATATTTAAGGCCTACTGTATAATTTAAATTATCTGTGCCTTTTTGAATCTTATTTTATATTGAGCAGCAACTCACTCTCAACTAATTCACATGAGTTTGTATGTTTGTAAGTAATTAACAAATACCAAAAGTTGATAATGTACAGCAAAAATATTGTATCCCCCTCATAAAAGTAATGAATCTGAAATGTAACCCTCACCCACCATCTATGGGTGAACGTAATGACTAGTCTAGTCTTTCCACTCTGCTTTAGTGGACGGAGTAGTGCTAGAGTAGTAGTACTGATTGACTGTAGTACAGTAACGGTAGTACAGTTATAGTAACAGAACAGTACGTATTGTCAAAGACTACAGAAATAACATTGAAAGAGACTTTTGTATTGCTAACAGCGTGTCAGCGTGCCAAGAGCAAACAAAATAACAGAACCAATCAGAGGCGCGAATGCACAGCACGTGATCGAACATTGGAGATCCACTAGAGTGGCTTGTGTCGCGTCTGTTAACGTTAGAGCATTCTTTCTTTGTCGTTGCTGTACTTGTAGCTGCTTGCCGTTTGCTTCAATAACAACACCCGCCGCTGTACCAGCGTGGCTTACATCTAAGGTCAGCCTGGATTGTCTTGAAATTTCTTCTGACAACGTAACTATTAAGGTAATAAACGTCGACATGTTCTGTAGGTGTCGTCTGTTTTTTGAGAATGTGACGTTTTCTGGGGATTTTTTAATGAGAAATAGATACGCCGCTAGATAACGGGTCTATGCTGGTGTTTCGTATGGAGGTAACGTTGACGTTATATTCCAACGCAGAATGTCTTGAAAACTGTATTTGAAGTATTTTGTCATATAGTGTTGTGTTAATAAGGGTTTTTGTCTACAGGTATATCAAAATCTGCGTGTTTAAGTAGTCAAAATCCTCAAGCTTTGTTAGTGTTGGGTTAACGTTAACTTCTGCTCACTTTAAACAAAAATGGTAACTTTAATGATGCTCTTCTTTGTCACCATTTAAAGTTACCATTTATACATTAAACTGGTATGAAATCCATCTGAAATATGTTGATAGCTTTTTGTTGATTATGTAAATGTCAATTCTACACATTAAGTTTTGGTTTTGATGTGGTCTTGTGGTTTTCAGCTTAAATTACATTTTTAACGTTCACGTGCAGCTATACGACATACATATCAACAAATATTCACACAATGTTTTAGTCAATTTTGTGCAATTTGAGCAAATTACATAAAGTAAATAATCCCACAAGGCTGTGTCTAATAACAGTATGCTGGCGACATTTGTGGCCATTATTGACACGTGCAGGACATTAGGTTTTGAGACACAACCACAGTGTATTGTTCTTAGGTTAAGCAGTTTAAACACTTTCATAATCAGATGAAGTTCAACATGATCTCACACTTGACACAGATTTGAACTGTTCTGTTTCATCTGTCTGTGGTATAAACAAAGAACTAGAAAGGAATGTTTGATCTAAAGGAAACAATGTTCAGAAGAGATCTTTAGGGTTATTTTAAACTTGTTTGGACCTGTTGAAAAAAATAAATACATTTGCTTATAAAGGCTTCCCAAAGTAAGGGAACATACCAGAGAACTGTAAACCCTTGGGAAAAGTCATGGGAAGTAATTCAATCCTAAAAGTAGAAGAAATGTCTATAGTAAATGTAATTATTAGTTTCTAGTTAATGCCATGTTAATCCTCTAAAATATTACTGTAATGTAGACTAAAACTTGCTTGTAAGTCACCGTGAGCTAATAATATTTTTGAGTCTATTTTCAATTAAATGAAAAGGATTTTTAATAATCTTTATCCAATAATCACAGAGGACTAGAAAGGTCATTGGATAAAAAGAGTGGTGTGTATGTATGTATGCATGTATGTATGTATGTGTGTGTAAATATTTATTAATTGGAATTTTTTACAGTATGATTATGAAATAGTTTTATGCAATAGCAGACAGTGGGTTGGCTGTGATGGACATCTCCAGATTTTAACCAAATTTGTCCACTCAACAGACTGTGACATTCTGGAAGGTGGCTTTATGTAAGGCTTGAGCAAAGTTAATTTAGTTGTGTGTAAACACTGAACACTAGAGTCATTTGGCTTCACAGGAATCCAAGTGGCTCCCATGAAAGAGACTGTTGTAAAACTGTCCATAATAAATTACAGAAGCACAGTGACTTCCAGTGCCTGCTGTGTTCTGAATGTTTGCTTATCTGTCTTGTTAATATGATTTAAGTAGCAAATACTTTGTGTGTTTTTCTTTTACCTTATCTTGATATTGCGTTATGTTTATATTGGACAAAAAAATTCTCTTAATTCTTGTTCATCTGTTGACCTGTTCCTGAGACCTGAATGTGAGGAGCAAATTTTACGATTAAGAGACCTGGGTAGTAGCTATTGTCCACAGGATATTTTATGCATCAATCTCAAAAGGCACTAAAGTGAGATTAAACTTATTGAATAACTGTTTTTGTTCTGTTTGCTTTGCAGAGGCATCATGGAGGAAGAGGAGCACTTTGTGAACATAGACCTGAACGATGACAACATCTGCAGTATCTGTAAACTAGAAACGGACACAGGAACACTTTCCTTCTGCCATGTGTGCTTTGAACTGAGCATTGAGGGTAAGAATAGTTTTTGGTAAAAGCATTTTAATGTCCTCAACTTGCCAGTTCTGGGTCAGATTATGCTAATTATAAATGAGTAAAACTTCTTTCTTCATCCGCCCATGCATATCCCCCCTCATTCATGTATTAGCGAGCCTTTTGTTCCGCCGCTTCGTGTGCTGCTCAAAAAAGTGAACTGGAGCGTTTGAAGTGCCACTTTGGCATCTAATTAACGTTCAGCTTATTAGGGTTGACTAGTGTTTCCTGAGGGGCCTCATTGGAGTGGCACTTTTGTTCTCTGCAGCTGTCATTTTTTGCTCTGAACCTTCCCCAAAAGAGCTCTTAGTGTTTCAAATAGTATTACATCGTCATGGCAGGATGTAGGCATCTTGGGTATAAAGAATTTTCTCTGGAATTGCATGCCTTTGTTTGGAATTTTCTGCCGTTAGTTTCTGTAATGTGATTCTCAGGTTTCAGTTATGAAGTTATGAAGAAACTAATTAATTATAGATGAGGATTCTGAGGATTGGGAGCATGATTAGAGGTAAAGTGTCATTTTGTTTTGAGATGCTCAATATATTGACACGATATCTTGTTTTGTCTGTATTTTTGTCTGTATAGGTCAGGATTGGATGTTTATTTGTGCAATTTAATTGTTTTAAATTTATGTTGCACTTACACTCACTTAAAGTAAATAATAATAATAATAATAATAATAAATTGCAAGTAGCCTATACGCTGAGTTTCTGTTCATTTATGAGACGAGCTCCAGTTCACGTGCAATGCAAGAGATCGCACCGGCGCCTCCACGTCCTGATTATACGTCTGCTATATTTGCTTCTTATTTATTAATTCCAGGTAATTGGTTGATGAAACAGTGATTAAAATTAAGACACAATTTATACAAAACGAAATTCAATTTAAAGAAAGCCTTTCTACAAAACAAAACTTAGTGTTTTGGGGGTGGTGTTTTTAAATACCGCGGGGAATTTCTTGCTTTTCAACCGCGGTTAGAAAAAATCCATACTGCCCCAGCCCTAATTGCGTTTACCAATTAATCAGTTTCAGTTACTCACATGATTATCAGGTTTCACAGTTAAGAGTTGGGACTAAATCTCTAAACAGGATTTTTTTCATTTGTAAGAAATGATTCCCAGGTTTGTGCCTAAGAGGACATGGGGATGGAAAAAATAGGAGATGGGGAAGAAAAATTGTTTCAGTATTGCATTCGCTCCCAAAAAAGTATTACATTCCACTGAGAAACTTTGTATTTGCTCACAAAACCACTGAAATATAGTTTTTCCTCCCACCTCATATTATTTCCATCTACAGTTTTGTGAGAGAACGCAAAAGTTTTGCAAGTCAATAGACAGAATGCTTTCAAACGTTCTCGTTCATGTTTGTTTGTTCGCTCTCTTAGCGTCAAAGGTTTCTATTTATAGCATGTTTTTACAAGCATTTGTAGCCAATCACAATCTGTTGAGCGCATGAACCCAGTGGCCTATCAGATGTGCTAGTCAGAAAAGTAGTCAGCATCTATTTAACACCGCTAAAAATTCATGAGGTTTTGTTCAACACGAGCCAAATGCTCATGAATCCTTTGATTTTAACCAACTAGATTCAAAGATTCATTGTACAATTAAGACAGCTTTTTTTTTTCTTCTAATGGGATTTTTCACGAGAGCGCAGAATTCAGTGAGCTTGCGCTTTAGAGATTGACAACCTTTTGTGCTCTCTTCTATTTTTATACGCGATTTAATAAAAAACCAGACGAGACAAAATGGAACACCTTTTTAAAAAGTTCTTAATTTGACAGTTTTTGCTCTGGTACTGAAATAGATACTGAGAACTGCAGAATTTTACTGGTATTGAACATTCTGGTACCGTGAAAACCCTAGTTGAAATATGATAATTGTTGGTTATCAACTATTACATTAAAATGATAGTTGTATAGGTATCGGTCAGAATTTTCTCTATGCATCTCTAGTGTATTTCTAGTTTTGTTTTTATTGTGTCTTTATTTTCTAGCATTGATTCAATGTGTCACATCCTGCCAGTAAAGACCTGCACGTTCATTCTGTGGTTGTGTTGGGTCAATGGCCAATTTAGGTCAGGTTGTCAAAGCATGACTAGTGGATTCTATTACATACCTGGGAACTATGCATAATGACCCTTGCATTTGTAATGTCAGGTGTTTGTCTGCTGAAAGCCTTGTTGTATTGTGTAACACAGTGTGGTGTACTAACAATGTCTCCTGAGAATGTCACTTGAAAAATAAACATCATCATCAGTCTTTTTTTTTTTTGTACCTCCCTTCCTCTATTTATTCTGTTTATTTTTGTATTCTTCTACCTTGAAATTTCAGTTGAACTCCAGACCATCTCAAAAATTAGGGATCATTCAGACAGGCTGTCATTTTTGCAAATGCTTTTCTGTGATTTATCTGCTTATCTGTGACACGCATAATCCCCGTTTATGAAGCGTCTGGATTTGAGCTGGAGAAGAAATCATCTGTGACTCCGTCAAAGGGCTTGGTCCACTCACAGCACCGAGCTCACGAATTAGACACGCTGAATATTCATGCCTGCGATAGAAGGTTACCGCTCTTGAATATTTAACAGAAGAGTGCATGAGTGATCTGGCCAGGCAGCCCACAATCACCCAGCCATGATGGTGAGCTGCAGGCAGCGGTATGTCATGAGTGATTCACCACAGAATGGCAGAGTGTTGCACAACAGCACTCGTGGACCCATGAGAGGGCACTGACAGGCCTGACAGTACTCGCACACAAGTTATTCTTATTCTGATTGGCTGTTTGCCACTGAGTTGCATTCTCTTCCCACTAACAATACACTCCAACATTTCCATTGGGGTAAACAAGCACAAGCTGACTGTGCATGTTTAGACCTGAATGCTCATTTGCCCGCACCTGCATACCCTCAATAAAACATTCTGGCTTCCAAAGTAACCAAACTTGTTCGTTCTTCACCCCCCGCATTTTTTTTCTCCAAATTTGTGGTAATTTTTTTTTGGTTGAAATGTTTTGTGTTTGTAGCAGAAGTAGAGGTACTTTCAGTGGATATTTTTAACACATGTTGTCGCACATGCTGTGCAGTTCTGCTTTTCTGTTTCCTCAGATCTGGTTGTCCAAGCACGAGAAAGAAATGACGACACAAACAGTTGTATTATAACAGTTATATCTCTGCCAGAGTATGTGAGCGGAGTGGAGCGATGTGATTTTGAATGGAGCGCGGAGCGGATTTTTTAAAAGTCGGAGCGTCGTGGTTTTCACTCGCTCCGAGAGCGCTCCACTACCGCTCCATCACGAGTACAATTCATGCCAACGGCTCATTATAGAACTGCATTTTTTTAGTAAGGATTCACACGTTAAACACATTACGCTAGCATGATACAGATGGATCACTCAAATCAGGGAAAAAATGTGAAGGATATGAATATGATGATGGCGATGGACATGAGTGACTGCGGGAGGTTCTCAAGCCTACTGAATAGGATCGGACAACACGATCTAATGAAAGTGCGTATAGCACGAATTTTATTTCTCGTGCCATTTATACGCCAAAAAAAAAAAGTTTTTGCGTGCAAATGAAACACACTAAACCCCTTGGTTAGGATTAGGGATGTGAAGTGCGTGCACGCCATAAAGTGTGTATCATATGCACGCGAAAACTGCTTATCATAGGCTATGCAAGCAATAACTATTTTGTAAATGGTACAAGAAATATAATTTGTGCTATAGATACGCACTTTCATGAGATCAGGCTGGATCGGGTGAAAGCACATTTTAAACAGGTAACACTTATTCACACTCGCAATCGCTTTCTCACTAATGCATTGCATTCAAACAAATGTAATCTTACTGTCGGTATTTGATTTCGAATGAGCAGAAATCTGTAGGAAATGTAGCGACCCGTAGATAAAATAACTGATGAAAACGTAGTTATTTTCCTCTTTCCAAACAAAATGTGCTCTGCAAAAAGCAGCAATGATATTTAACTTTTAATGCTGATAACCATGCAATAAGCATAGCATGGCATAGGAAAAGTTTGCACACTATCCAATAAACCACATTGAAACTATTCTCCTAATGTTGTTTTTTTTATTTTTTTATTTAATATGCCTATATATTAGGATGAGGAGAAATTTTGTGAGATTTCAAAGCATACTTAAATACTTTATTCGCAATTTCCTCGGGGACCGAAGACGCAGCGGTGTTTCTGATATCAGTGAGCGAGGAGTGGAGCGGGAGCGGTAAATGGTGAACCCGGAGCGGAGCTGGAGCGGAGTGATTATTAAATGCTTGGAGCGCGGAGGGGAAGTTGTTGCCGCACCACTCCGCTCACATACTCTGATCTCTGCTAGGGATGCACCGATTTGAATTTTTTTTGCCAGTACCGATTTGAAAGCTGATAACTGATATATTGGCCGATAAATCTAAATCCAAATTTTATGTAATTTTTAAGAGCCTGATTAGAAAAACAATAATCTAGTAATAATCGGAGGTTAGAATTCCGCACAACACCAAACTTAACACAAGCAAACTTAACTGTGCTGGTCATGAAGGTGTAACTCTGTTGTGGATGCCCTTATCCCGTAACAACGCAATAAAGCACGGGTTCTGCGTAAAACTAATATTTTAAAATGTAATTTATTTCTGTGATGGCAAAGCTGAATTTTCAGCATAATTACTCCAGTCTTCAGTGTCACATGATCCTTCAGAAATCATTCTAATATGCTGATTTGGTGCTCAAGAAACATTTCTTAACATTGTTGAAAATAGTTTAATATTTTTGTGGAAAGTGTGATAATTTGTTCAGGATTCTTTGATGAATAGAATGTTCAAAAGAACAGCATTTAATTGAAATAAATATTTGTATGATTATAAATTGCGTTACTGTTATTTTTTATCAATTTAATGCTTTCTTGCTGAATTAAAGTGTCGATTTCTGTATTCTGTAATTTTAGCTTGTATGTTTCAGAGACGGAGAATTGGCTCTGACAGATGCAGGTCTGGCAATAGAAATATTATAGAATACGATTTCTAATGCTGCTTCCTTATGCAAAACTCGTTGCCATGATGCTAGTTTGTTCTGGGTGGTTGCTAGGGGTCAAACGAGCCTAAGATCCTAACCAAAGCCCCTTTAAGGCAAGTCATTTCACTCAGCGTCGGCGGCCATCTTTGAATTGCCTCAAGGGAGCTATTTAAGTCATGCATGTACAGCTCATATCTCTTTGAATGGGGAAACATAAAATTCTCCAAAGCTGTTAACCAAGCTTACGAATAAATGCCATATTGTGAAATCGCCAGTGATATCTTGACAACTGTCTAATAAATTGTTTCCAAACGCTCAAATCATGACAAAAAATAATAATAAGTCTGACTGTTTCTATTGCAAGCTTCTAACGGCAGCTGTGATGCAATTACTTTATCAATTGGCGCGGTTTGCTCTTTTATTTATAATGCGAGACTTATTCCACCATATCGCGCATTGCATTTTCTCCCATTCATAGTCATATGAGGGCACCGTCTTTCTATACAAGTTTTTGTCCCAACTCTCTGATATTCTTGTCCTTAGATCGGGCTCTGGTCCCACCGTTAATGAGAGTCTATGGGATTTTTTCCTCCTCACCAAGTCTATTGTCGGATTGTGTAGTAGTAGCACACCTCTCCTCACCAAACTGCAAGATTTAAGGTATCATGTTCGTCTTTGTTTTTTCAAGGCCATTCTATTTAATGGTTTTATTCTCATCACACTGTAGTGTCAGACTCTGCCCGCTCTTCTTTTCCACTGGCCCTGAAAGACCTTGATGGCTGGCTGGTTTCTTGCTCTGCCTAGCACACTCACTCAGGACTAACAGTTTCCCCGCAGCAGACACAGGCCGTCTCTCTCATCCTCTTACGTAAGAGCAGTGGAATGTGAGCTTGCGTACATCAGCCCAGTGAATGGCTGGATAATTGAATACTCCAGACACTTGGATCATAGCACAGATACAATGCTAAAACTCAATGTGTGTCGTTTGTTTGCTTGCACTTGTGTGCTCGAGATGTTTCTCGTTTTTCCCTTGCTCACATATGTATATTGACTATACTAACTGATGGATGTAAGATAGTACACTAGTTTGACCTCTTGACACTAAAGTTACATGCTGCATGGTGGATGAGAGCTGATTTGCTGACTGCGCTTTTCTTGCTCGACAAGCTTTCCATTAAAGTAATGCTTCTCCATGCTCCATAGTAATCGGAGACTTTCAGCAATATTTCTGCCCTTTGAAATGGAGGCATTAGGGAAAACGCATCCTCATAGGTAATGTAGGATGACAGTATTACCTTCATAAATTGCCTCACAGCAGGTTTATTCCAGGAAATGCACATGGGAAATGTTTTACACTGTTCTTGTTTTCAATGTTTGTATGCTGCGTGGTCTACTTTCCTAAAATAATTTATCAATGTTCAGTTCACTATTATACTCAACCTTTGTGTTCTTTATCTTTTATGTAAGTAAACACTGTACATTGTAATGCTTTTTTTATTGTTTTAATGTTTATTGCATGAACAGGCCTTTATGTAGGGCTTATGAAATCAGTTTTATTTTTTCCCAAATTCTTTTTTCAGTTTTAATTTTTATGGATTCAGTTTTACATTTTAGTAATAAAAATGGATTTCTTATGAATTTCATTCATGAAACATATACACATTTTTTATTAATGGTAATTAAATAGGCATAAAACATCCTTTAAAATGTAGGCAAATCAATGAAAAAAATCTTTTTTTTTTCTTTTTTTTTGCAAGCAAAGTGTTACACACAAAAGCTTTACTGTTTATCAAAGCATGTTTTATTTTTTATTATTATTACATTAGTACATTCTGCTGTACAATAGTAATATATTTGTCACAATTTCTTCAAGTTAAACCGAACATTTATTTTGATGGCTTGTCATAAAGACCTTTGAGTTTCTGTGTCTTTATGATATGACAATAGTTTTATAAATGAAATGGGTAAATGCTGGTAAAAGTGACTCTGAGAGCAGCTCTGGAGATAAAGTTCGTGTTTTCATGTCCTCATAAAGTGAGACAGCAGACGCTGTAAACACCACAAGCGTTAGTAGACTTTTTGCGCTTTAATATTTACAGTAATGTAATTTGATTAATTGGACAGCCCTACTTTAAATTTATTCATCTAAAATTTGCCTAATTCCGTGACATTATACTGTAGATTCCATTTATTATTGGATTCTGCATTTTCAGCATCCCTGCCTTTATGATTCTACTCGTGCCTTGAAGAGCTTTTTAATCCTAATCCAAGGGATATATTTTACTCTCTGTAGTGGTCTGTAGTGGTTCATTGCTTCTGTAGGAGCAGTATATATGATATATGAACAGCTATATTTATTCTGTTGTGGGTGATGTGATGCCTCCAATGTCAATCACTGCAGCTATTGACACACAGACACAGAGACACACACACACACACACACACACAGACAGAAGTGTGTCAAGGATCCAGTGTCCTTTCTTCATAAAGCAGAAAAGCCCACGTGATTGTGAATTAACCCGCATGAGACAGAAAGAACAGGGTGATTCAGTGGCTGAATCATTTCATTTGAAGAATTGAAACGTTTCTCAATATATGAACGACAGATTAAGAACACATTTGAAATTTTTTGCAGCGCACAATCATTATCTTTTGAAAATACTGAACAAGAACAGTTATAACTGTGGTCTGGGGAGTACGCGGTGTATTTGAAGCTTGTTTATGATTTAATTGAATGCTCTGTTTATCTAAAGTGAGGAATAAATGAAATAAGTGAAATGGTGATTTAATGGAGCAATGAAAAGTCAAATGACATAGTTTGCACTTGATAAGATTACCGTTTCCATGACAGCGAGCGACCCCCACCTTCACCTTTAGTAAATCGGCTAATCTCGTTGGTGCTGTTTCTAAGTAGTAACACGGATTACAAGGCCTCCTTTCTTTTCTCTTGTCTCAATCTCCGTTCTTGTCGTTCTTACCGAGAGCCTCTTGCTTGTTGTTGTTGTTGAGGCCAGAGTATTACACAAGCACCATTGAGTATTTCATCACTAAAGGGATTGATTCAGAACACTTCTTCTGTCTGCTTTCAGACATCAGCTAGATATGGAAATCAGTTATTTGCAAGTTGACACAGATTTTTTTGCTGAGGCGAGCATCACTTTCGTTTTTCCCAGCAAGTGTTTATGAATGTATAGCTGCCATGAGTTACATTTAAGTTATTTCTTTTATATTCAAATAAGCATTTGTTGTTTATAGAAAAAAATGATAGAATATTAATATTAGAATATTTATTCTCACACACACACACACACACACACATACACACATATATACATACAGTAGTCAACATTTGAAGTGGATCAGCCTTGAATCAGTCAGTGATGATGATAGAGGAAATTAAATATGAAAGTTGCATTTAAAATCTTATGTATTACATACTTTTTCAGGGTCTTATTTGCTAGGCTCATGATTCCCGCAGTAATGATTTTTGGGTTTTACTTGGCTTATGGTGTAGTCAAAACGCTCAGAACTCCTTGTGCTCATGTCAGAGCCAGTGTGTGTGTGTGTGTGTGTGTGTGTGTGTAACCTTCAGTACCTCTATTTATAATCACACTCTACAGTGTTCTTTCCTGTTATTCAGACTTTGCTGTGAAGTGCAGGAGATTGGTTTATTGTAAGACGGTGAATGAATTTGGCTTTTTCCTCTCAGCTGTGAGCTGCTCTGCTTAAGAAAAGCAGTGCGTCAAGCTAAAGCAAGAAACCCAAAGTATTGAGTTTAGTGGTACATTGTGTGCAGACATTACTGGAACCGTGTATGTGGTGAGGGCTCCTCAGCTCACAGTTACCTTGAAGCAAATGAAACCACCGCTTATGACTAATCCACTGTTTAATGCTGCTTCATATCGGTTTATTCTTAAAGGGATAGTTCATGCAAAAATGAAAATTCGGTCATCATTTACTTACCCTCATGTCGTTCCAAACTTGTATGACTTTCTTGGGAACACAAAAGATGATATTTTAAAGAATGTTTCTACTGTTTTTGTCCACACAGTAAAAGTCAGTGGACTCCAAAACTACACTTGACCTCACTGAGACCTTTTTTCTAAAAAAAAAAAAAAAAAAAAATGAAATCGTCCCGGACTGGATGAAGTGAGTGAGGTGAATTATAGAACCAGATCCATGTAAACTGAATCAAATGATTCACTGAAAAGATCTGACTCATCAGAATCATTTTGTTCATGAATAAGACGTCGCTGCTGCTCTCATGAAGTAGAGCTAGGGCAGATTATTAGGTTTTCAGTGGAAAAAGTTACAGTTTTCATTGATTTTGATCCTTGTATTCTTTTGACACCAAAATTTTAAGACTCCATTGGGATTCACAAATCTTGAATCCATTTTTGAAAACCACACCAAAAAAATACTAACCTATATAACTAATGTTCAAACATTATTAAAGTTAATGAGTTTGTCATTATTAAAATAAGAACAAATAAACAAATTGCAAGCAATAGCACAAATAAATACTAGAACAATTATACAAATGAGATAAATAGTGCTTTAAGTTTTTTGGGGCCTGGCCATTGGGCCTTCGTCGTGTTCCACAAAAGAAAGAAAGTTATATGGAAAACATAAGAGAGAGTAGCCTAAATAATGGAAGAATTTCAGCTTTTCTTTTTAAAAGCAAATGAGTGTGTGTCTGTCTTTGTGCATTTCACAACAGTCTCTGCTGACATGATTACAACTCAAAACATGTTTGAACAAAACTAAGCTCTGACACAAATGGCACATCCTAACGCAAAACCGGCACATAAAGGCACCCAGCAGCACTCGTTCTGTGCCTCTGTGTTTTATTTGTTCTTGGCCTACTTTAAGTTTTAGGCAGAAGTGTGTTTTTACTCTGCTTATCAAGGACCCAAAACAGGAAGTGATGTTTTCAGGTGCTGATTTGCTCAAAGATGTATAGATGCATCTGTTTCAAGCTTGTGAGTTTTACAGTGTTTGAAGGACGTTAAGATGTGTACCTCTTTTTTTGTGAGCATATTTTTGAGTTTCACAACACATTTAACACAAGAACATAACATACACTTAATACATAATACTTAAACATAACTTACTCAAATCCCTCCCCCTCCACATTATATATATATATATATATATATATATATATATATATATATATATATATTTATATGCAGATTAAAAATAAGAATTCCTTAAACATGCAGTGCTTTATATCACCCACTTCTGTTCAGCATTAAACATATACTACAACTTCACACATCAAAATTCAGAAGACTTCCCCTTGATCACATATGTAAGCTTCTCAAGAGCCAAACTGGATATCAAGTCCAAGGGAAGGATAACTTGTATTCTTCCAGCAAAGGGCTGTGTACCTCTTGTAATCTAGGAAAATGGACACAGTTGTTGTCATGTGACTTTATACTTAGAGAGGCCCATCATGTACACCTGATAAGCATTTTTATATGCTGTGTTTAGCCCATGACGAGCAGTGAATTGCAAATATCTAAGTGTGTCCTTCTTTGTGTTTTATACTAGGTATATCCAGCGCCACCCTGCTGCACTCCAAGTCTCTGCGTGGGCATAGGGACTGTTTCGAAAAGTACCATCTCATCGCCAACCAGAAGCTCTCCCGTGCCAAGGCCTCTCACAGCGCATACGAGGGCGTGAAACGGGCTCTGAGCCAACGGATCAACCGCATTATACAGTACACCCAGAACAGAGACTCCTTAACCGCAGAGGCACCGGGGCGCTGGGGGGCCAAACAGATTCTGTGTCACTCCCAGCAGGGCGGAAGGAAGCTCGTGCCCCAGTCGGATGCTCAAGTTCCCCGCTATGCTCCGCGATGGGCGGACGAGGCGTCAATGGCAGTTTCGGAGTATGGGAAATCCATGCTGGACTGCCACTCTGCAGAGGAGCTCGGTCTCGACCTGCTGCAGGGCCCACGCCAGGGATTATGGGCTGGAGAACAGCAGAACCGAGAGCAGAGAGACACAGCCAGACAGAGGAGACACAAAGGACACAGTCAAGAAGAACGTGAGTATTTATGATGTACGCTATATCGGTCAAACGTTTGGGATGGTACTTTTTTTTCCTTTTTTTATTATTAAATGGAATTAACAATAGCAAGGATGTTTTAAATTGATCAAAAATAACAGTAAAGATGTTGCAGAACATTTCTATTTCAAATAAATGCTGTTTTTTTTTCTGTTTTTTTTTTCTATTCATCAAAGAATCCTTGAAAAAATTATCACGGTTGTGACAAAAATATTAAGAAGCACAATTGTTTTTAATATTTATATGAAAATGCCTCTTGTGCACCATACCATATTAGAATGATTTCAGAAGGATCATGTGACACTGAAAACTGGAGTAATAATGCTGCAACTATAGCTTTGCCATCACAGGAATAAGTTACATTTGAAAATATTTTCAAATAAAAAAGTTACTTTAAAGTTTAAACTGTAATAACATTTCACATTATTTCTGTTTTTACTGTATTTTTGATCAAATAATAGTGCATTTGCTATGGTTTTGTTGACATTACAAAATCAAGCAACATAGTGAATGGTTTTGAGCTCACTTAAATTCTCTCGGTAACGTCTTTGACAAAGTGAAGGAGAGAAATCGATATCCTCACCATTAGGCTTTTATCTGCCGCTTTGTAGCTCTGCATCTTTCCCGTCAATACAGTCCACAAAACACCGATAAAGGGCCGAGGTCACAATCTAGACCTTGATTTCTCTCTCCGTTCTTCAATGTTTGTCTCCTTTTTATCTCACCCAAAGAAATGGCTTCAGTTAAAAACAGATATGTCATCAGGGTCACAGCACATGCTTTTCAGCGCCGCACATCTGATTAGAATGCTTCTCAAGGACTGTTATAAACTTATATGCCTTCAGCTGTGAAAGGAGATGTTTGTCAGTTTACTTTTTTCTTCTTTTTTTAAGATAGCGAGAGAATGTTTTCATACCCACTTTATTGTTTATCTTTCTGTTTCAGTGGTGACGATGAGTGTGGAGGAGCTTCACAAGCTGAACGAGCAGCTGCTGTTACAGATACAAAGTGAGTTTTCAGTTTTGAGATCTTCAAACCCAAAGCTCACCCAAAATAAGAAAAATATGACAGTTTTCATTTTTGGGGTGAACTACTCCATTTAACCTAAACGCATACTGTATGGAAGAGTGACTTGATATTAGTAATAAATAAATAATAATAATAAAATTATGTGATATACCATATTCCCTTTGCAAAATATGGTATGTCACAACAAAAAATGATGTGGTAGATGATTTATTGATGTTGTGAAGGCTCAACAGTATAGCTTTCCTCCTGCCCAGTTTGCACTGAACCTGCCAACAGTTTATCTAGCACCAACACTTACTTACTTGCCTATTTATTTGTTTGTTTGTTTGTTTATTGACTTTTACATGTCATTATTTACTTTCACATTTCATTATAATGTTTTTACATTCATTATTTATTTAATTTTACATTTTCATTATTTTCTTTACTTTTTTTTACATTTTTTTTATTTACTTTATATTTTCACTTTTATTTCTTATAAATTCATAAAAAGATTAAATGTTACTTTTAACCTTTTTCTTTACAGAGATAATTTGCAATAATAGAAGTAAATTCTGCCATTTTTATAATTATACAAGGTGCTGGAAAATGATGGCATGCATTACTGATTGGTGTGTAATTTTCAACTCGTTCTTACTGATGCCAACAAGACTATTACAAGTCTTGTAATTTTGATAAAACATCCTTCTATATCGTCCAATTCTAAAGTTTAAACGGACATTTTGCTACCAAATGTCACAGAAAGACAAATGTTTAAAGTCCCCCTGCAGTCAATAATTTTATCCCTTAAAACTCATCTTTAATGATCAAAATGACATATTTAAATGTTTTTTTTTCTCCTGTGAAAAGAATTTCGTCATGCCTTAAAATAGCTTACATGTATTTACATCCTTGCTTCATTTAGTATATGTGGATTCATGAATATGCATATTAGCCACGCCTCCACTCACTCACAGCAGCCCAGAATGCCTGATCCACTCAATCCAGTCAACTTTACTGTAGTAAACGGTGTAAAATGGCGAGTGGTTTAATTCAGCCATGCATGTTTTACAGATTTTACAGGCTTGTCTACAAGTCGATATATTAGAATGTAGAGAGCGATACATAAAACGCATGATTACCAGTGTCGGACACATAACGGTAATCGATATGATTAGCCTTTGGCTTGACTGTTATTAAACATCTAATAATGTGTTGCTAATGTTACACAAACCATGTTCCCGTTCGCATCTCAGAGTCAGACGACTGCCTTCTAAAAATCAGCATCCTTTTGAACATCATAGAAAGTCAGTGGAGAAAAGCCCCGCTCCGCATGTTGACGGGATTGGTCACATGTTTGTGACGGTAGGAAACAGGAGTGGTTTCCAACTGTGTTTTTGAGACTATCTCAGCAATGGTGTTGACTGGTGAATTTGCATGTGGTTTGTCTTAAAGCATATTAAAACACCACATAGACCTAAAAAAATTCAAGAAAATCATGCAAACTAATAATTGTAAGAGACAGTTCTGCACTCTGGCCAGCTGGCTATCCTTATTATTGAGCCCTGCTTATGCATATTTCAAGTTTATTATGTAGGTAGGTTACCATTGTTCTTGAACTAATACACATTCTTTGTTTGTCCCTCAGATGTGTTTGAGGAGCTCTCTTTAGCTGTGCAGGAGAAGGACTCTCTTTCATCAGAGCTTCATGTACGGCACATAGCCATTGAGCAGCTCTTCAAAAACTGTGCCAAGCTGCCGTGGCTCCAGATCGGGCGAGCCGGGGTCAAAGCTAGCAACAACCCAGTGGAATGAGACCTTTTTTGGGGACAACTGAGTCCCCCAAAGACCAAAAAGAAACCGCAGCTCCAAGCAGACTCTTGCGGAAGCTCAAAGCTCAAACGGACTGGAAACGCACACACTGTGCTAATGAGTTTAATGTCACCTCGCTGAATCTTCAGCTGGACTTTAAAAAGCGAAAGCGTTTTGCAGGCCTGTTCAAAGTGTTTCTATGCAGAATGAGGTGTTTTTAAAACCTTACAAAGACTTTTTTTCTTTTCCATACATGTTCATATGTTGCTTTTTCCTCCACTGTTTACTCTCTACACTTGATCATGTGTGGTTAATAGACTTGGATCAGTCTGACAATGTACCTCCTGCACATTCGGGCTTGCTGATTGGTTGTGGTGTTGCTGTGGTAACTGTTGCTTAGTTAACAGTTTTCCCTCCCTCTGCTCATTGCAGTGGAACTTGTTAATGACTATGGTTGTTCTGTTACTCTTTATTTCTCCTGTTGTGCTGAGATACGACACAAACGCTTTAGAGGAAGTTTACATTTCTTTTATTGCACTCTTAAAGCGGTGTTCTTCAAATTGACATTTCATAGGTGCATCACATCATTTCACGGGTTATGATTAAGAAAATAGCAGTTTGGACATGGACGTTTCAGCTGGAATGGTTAGTTTACACATGTTAAGCACAGGCCTAACTTTGATTTAGGCTTAATTCAGTGCTGGGATTAATATTGGAACGATAGGAATGCTTAACCAAAGCCTTTGTTACCTCAAGGTAACTATTTCAGTATTTATTTTATGACAATTATTTGCTTGCTACAAATTTTTAAAACCAAATTTGACTTTTTTTCAAGTTGTTTTCCTTTCTGTAGTGTTTAAAGGTTGTTTTCTTGTGGTATTATGGTATAGTTTCTTACATTTAGAGTCTGTGCATAAAGTGAAAGTACAGTCAGGGCAAAGCTGCCTTGATTTGAGATCAGATGGTGTCACCATCTGGTGGCCATTCAGAGAATTCTGTCCACTTGCTGCCTTGAAGTGTGTGCATGGTTCTGTGTCTATTATTATTGTTCTATGAAGTCTATTATCTCTATAATCTTTAAAAAAAAAAAATGTAAATCTCAACATTGTTTTAAGAAATCAGCTAGGTATTTTGAATTATCCGTTCTCTTTATAAGAGATACACATTCGACTGACCCCTCTGGGGTTTCTAAGAATATTTTATCTTCTATGAGTGAGTTATCTATCATTCTGGTTATGCTCTGAAAGGTAAAGTCAGCAAACTATAGCTGTGAGTTATTATGGATGAGCTGTGGAAAATAACCAATATGTGTCTGAAGTGTCAGGTTTGGTTTCTTTGTGCATTTTAAAAGCTTTCTTTTATGATTCACTCTGTGATTTGTCACAGGAGGTTGGAGTAAATTAAATGTAATCTTTGTGTGCTGTGGAGATACTGAATGAACCAGCTGGATGAGAGCAGGATGAGATTCATGTTTGTCTTGAGTGTGTTGCAAATGTAGGCCATATGTTAAACTTATGTTGGTGTTAATGATGTCTTGTTGTTTTTCTCTTAATTCATTATTGTGCTATTATTTTGCTTTTTGTTTTCCCAGTGGTCTGTGTTATGTGACATTTAAAGTGGTTTATTCAATCCTGTTTTGTTAGTGGATCTTCCCATCAGTGTGGACAATTTCTGGATGCTTTTGGAGTGATGTGTACATTTTCTTTACGGGAATGAATTAATAAAAATATTTTTCCTAAACCTCTGTGTGATTATTTGCCTTTAATTCACTGGGTTCACCAGCAGCTGTTATGGTTGTTTCTAAAATGTGCCCTGGACTATCCGATACCTGGTCTAAAAGCACTTTAAGGAAAGTGATTAGTAAAAGAAATTCATTATGCTTGGATTTTAAATGGTTTGCTGAAAAAAAGTATTCTTGAAATATTGTGCTGAACTCAATCAGATGGTTATTACTTGAATGGCAAAATATATGCATGTATACATTGATAAACATCTTTCAGTTTGAACTGACATTATATTTACATGCATACATAGTTTGAACATCAAACATTGCCTACAATGTGTTTCTAGGCACTTTCTGGCCAAGTTTCATTCATTCTCTACTTTTTACCCAATTAAAGGGATATTTCGGCCAAAAATGAAAATTCTGTTATCACGTACTCCCCCTCATTTTGTTCCAAACCTGTATGAGTTTCTTTCTTCTGTTGAACTCAAAATAAGATATTTTGAAGAATGTTGATAACCAGACAGATGTCTGTGGCATATACTTTCATAGTCTTTTTTTGGTAAGTCAGTGGCTACCGTCAACTGTTTGATTACCATCATTCTTTAAAATATCTTCTTTTGTGTCAGAAGAAGAAAGAGACTCACACAGGTTTGGAACAAAATGAGGGTGAGTAAGTGATGACAATTTTAATTTTTAGGTGACCTAACCCTTTAATAACAATAAGAATTAAATTATTGTTGTTTATAATAATGTATTATTTAGAAAATGTAAATGTTTGCTGATTTGTTAATAAGATAGACATTAAAGACCGAGCTCTGCATTTTGCCACATTTTTTACTGTAACCCATAATTTATTACTGATCTCCCCACAGAATGTTTGTGTCATTTTGTTTGCCATTTCTCTATTTTCTGGTGACATAGGTGGCTTGGCCAAGTTACCGCCGTTTTAATGTAGAAACAATATCTGTAACTTTGGTATTTCGGCGAGAACTCTGTTTGTTTACCAGGGTGAATTTTTGGTATAGTGAACAGAAATGCTTTTTTGTTTTACGTTTTTGAGCAGTTCCGCGATGCAGCTTTTTGGTTCCGCCTTCAACACGCGCGCACACCGGAAGTTTGGATTTTGTTGTTACACTGGAACAAAATGGCTGCTGTGAGTTTTTTTCATTGAAGGCACTGGAACATTTATTCCGCTTCTTGCTTTGGATTTCCTACCTGTGGTGATGCAACTCGATTGGCAAGTCAGTTTCAATATTTGTCGCCATTGTCACGTTATGCCCCGCTCTGTCAGTTGGTCGTGTTGTGTGGGTTTGTGCATTTTAAGTGAGCTGTTAGCTGTGGTTAGCCAGTCTGTCGTTTTTCTGGAGCTCCAGTGCTGAAGTTTGTCTTCTTCTTTTGGCATAATATTCCTCTGCATTTCATGAATGCATGATATTTGTTGTCATTGCATCCTTTAACACATACTTTGTCATCATCCTGCTGAATCTCACCACATTTGTTTACCAGATGTTGTGATTGCATATATACACACAGATGCATAACTGTCTTAATGAGCTGAGTTCATGTCTCATACTTTGTTCATTCGCATTCATACACTTGTCATTGGATGTCTGGGGTTAAGTTCTTAATGGCAACTGTCAGCTGACATATAAATGCACGCGTGGAGTGTGTTTCTGAACTAACTGTCTCTGATCTCAGGGCTTGAATGGTGTGTTTGTGGAGGTGACAGTGTTGGTGTAACACAGCATCGCCTCCTGTCACACAGCAACCACGATGGTAAGAACTTCAGATTTGGTTTAATGATGTTTTTATAACAGGACTGGATTTTATTTAACATTATGGCATTGATTTGATATTATTTGACATTTTCACTGACTTGTTTGGACAACATGAGAGATTTGCCCTGCCTCTAATGTTATGCATTTTCATTTATCTTTCTTCCACAGCAACAAGTCCTAGAATATGCATTGGATCGTGCTGAGGTATACTTTGAACTTATTTCTGTGTTGTTTTATACTGTACAATTTGGTGTTTATTTTTTATCCATAATATCTGTTCATATGGAAATTGATAAATAATGTATTCTACTACTCTACTATGACATTGTTATGTCTTGTTTAGTACATTGTTGAAAGTGCTCGTCAGCGACCAGCAAAGAGACGATCGTCCTCGAGCGGAAGGAAATCCATATATCAGAAACTTTATGAATTGTACATTGAAGAGTGTGAAAAAGAACCAGAGTTGAAGGTAATCTTCACCCGCTATAACACACAAACACATTTATGTTTTACAGTAACTTCAAGACTAGCATTTCAATGAAGTGGCATTCGCAGCCCTTTTTGCTTCCATTTTTGCTTAGTGAAACCAGATATTCAATGAGAAAACTATAGTGTGATTTTTTTTATACATTTTATCGAGTCGTGTTATGGAATATAATAGTGAAAATCATGGAATGATGTTACAGATTGAATATGTGTGTGTATAAATAACAAAGTTTTTACTGCCCTCTTTTTGTAGAAACTGAGGAGAAATGTAAATCTGCTGGAGAAACTGGTCTCACAGGAGTCAGTCTCATGTCTGGTGGTCAACCTGTACCCTGCCAATGAAGGATATTCACTTATGCTTAGAGGAAAAAATGGATCTGGTACTGTCCGCTTTTTATTTGTGTATTATGCTTAGCTCATCATGCTGCTTGTTAATAAACTCTAACTCGAGCTGATGTTTTTATCCCGACCTATAAGATTCAGAAACAATCCGACTTCGCTATGAAGAAGGAGAGTTACTGGAGTACCTGGATGCTGAGGAGCTGCCGCCCATCCTTGTAGACCTTCTAGAAAAATCACAGGTTAGTAGCATTACTGAACTATATTTTTAATGTGTAACAACTTCATGTATTTTTCCATCTCATTTTATGCACTTGAAAAATCTGCTCTGACTTTTTTTTTTAATTATTTAAAAATATTTATATTTTATTTACCGTTAACATTACCTTCCCTATATAAAGTTCAGAACAGTGTTGTTATTGTTAACTAAAACTATTATTAAATAAAGTTGAAATAATGTAAAATATAAATATTGTGTAAACTAAATTAAAATGTTTCAGTTGAAGAACTATAATTACATAAAAATAAGTTAAAGCGTAATAGAAATATTAAGAAAGTCCCAAAACTAATAAAAATGACAAAAAGCACATAACAAATCTTAAAATAAAATAACTGTAAATATAAAAATGAAAACAAATTAAAAATATGAAAAAAAAAAATACTATTATACTATATAAATAATGCTAAAATTACACTGGTGCAGAATTGATTCAATGTGTAATTTTAATTTCATTAACCTACATTAGTTTTTTATTACATGCAGTGTTACTGATGCATAAACCAGTGGCTTAGTTTTGTTTTTCTGCTTTTGTTCTGTCAGGTGAACATATTCCACTGTGGCTGTGTCATAGCTGAGGTCAGAGACTACAGACAGTCTGGAAATGCAAAGATGCCCACCTACCAGAGCCGGCACATCCTGCTGAGACCCACTATGCAGGTCAGTAACAGTCCTGATCCATGACCAGCAGTCTCTGAGAAATTTGAGGTTACTGTTTTTATTAAGCCGTGTCTCTTCTCGTCACCAGACCCTGACCTGTGACGTCCATGCTATGACAAGTGATCACCACAAGTGGACGCAGGTGATGCGACTGCATAGAGCATTAAAAGTGACAGATTCACGGCTCAGTATGGAGGAGGAGGAGGCATCATTCTCATGTGTTTTGAATGTGTTTACAGGATGATAAACTTCAGCTGGAGAGTCAGCTGATTCTGGCTACAGCAGAGCCTCTGTGTCTGGACCCTTCCATCTCTGTCAGCTGCACTACCAACCGCCTGCTCTACAACAAACAGAAGATGAACACACGATCCATGAAACGGTGACGCAGCTCATTCAAATGCCAAATACTGTTCAAAAAGTTTTTTAAAGTCTCCTGTTCTCACCAGGGGTGCATTCATATTTGAGTATATTTTAAAATGTAATTTATTCCTTTGAATTTTTAGCATCATTACTTTAGTCTTCAGTGTCACATGATTCTTCAGATATCATTCTAATAATATGCTGATTTGGTGCTCAAGAAACATTTCTTATTATCAATGTTGAAAACTGCTTTGAATTTTTGTTGAAACCACAATACATTTTTTAGGATTCTTTAATGAATATAAAGTTCAAAAGAACAGCATTATAAGAACATTATAAGTGATTTTACTGTCACTATTGATTTAATTTAATGCGTCCTTGCTGAATAAAAGTATCAATTTCTTAAACAAAAAACAAAACAAAAACATTCCCTGACTTTTGAATGGTAGTGTATATTTGCATTTTCCTTTCATCTGCTGTTCAGTGTACAGCATGATAGTTAATAACTGCATTTTACATCCAAGGAATTGCACATACCCACAGAGCTTATGTAGACGTGCACAGAGTAGATCTTTTATTGTGTGTTTGTGGTTAGTCACCACCTGTGAACTGAAAACCCACTGCTGTTATGATCTCTCTTTGTATTGTTGAGACCTAAAGGAATGTGAGTTGGGTTTTTTTTCACCAACCGCTTTTGTCCTCGCTCTGTGGAGCCAACAAAAACGCTAAAGTTGAAGTTCTTTTAGCTGCTTGAGTTGAGTGCAAGAACCTGAACCTGAGTCCCTCTGTACTGACAAGAGCTAAATAAGAGAGTCATTTCATGTAGTTTTACCAAAGTTAAAGGCTTCAGAATGTTGTATTTGATACAAAGAGATCCTGAAAACTTAAAAGCAAAGTATCAAATCCATCATATGTCAGTTATGCATCATTCCATGCTAATGGAAGTCATGTTTCTCCCCTCCGCAGGTGTTTTAGGAGGCATTCACGAGCAGCTCTGAACAGACAGCAGGAGATGATGAGTCACTGCCCCGCACTGCCACAGCTCCGGCTCCTGGACTACCTGCAGAGGAAAGAGAGGAAACCTGCTCCCTCCATAGACCTGAAGATCTCCAAAGCTGGGAATGTGAGTCAAAGATGCAGACATGTTTTCATTTCTGTGCTGATTTGGGGGAAATTAATTTAAACCTGGTAAAATATAGTAAAAACTTCAAAAGTTTCGGGTCAGTTACAATTGTTTAAAATGACTTTTATTCAGCAAGGATGCATTAAATTGATCAAAAGTGACAGTAAATGCGTTTATAATGTTACAAAATGTTTCTATTTAAAATAAATGCTGTAATTTTAAACAATTCGTTAAAAAATCCTGACATTTTTTTTCACAGAAATATTAAGCATAAGAATAACAAGATATGTTTCTTGAGCACCAAATCAGCATATTACAACAATTTCTGCATGATCATGTCACAGTGAAGACTGGAGTAATTATGCTGAAAATTCAGCTTTGCCAGTACATGCAAAAATTACATTTTATGTAATTACAAATGAATTTACAGCTATTTTAAATTGTAATAAAATTTCACAGTATTACTGTTTTTACTGTATTTTTGATCATATAAATGCAGCCTTGATGAGAATTAAGAGACATCGTTCAAAAGCGTTAAAACTCTTTTGAACGGTAGTGTATTTATTATTAATCAAATGTCCTGTTTAAACAAATACTTAATATTTATTCTGAGTTTTGGTAAGATCTTATCGATCTTTATCACTAGAGTGGGTGTTTTAGGTGTTTAAATCACTCTTTTTCTCTTGTAGTGTGTGGACATGTGGAAACAAAACAGTTGTCAGCTGACCGTCCCAGCAGAAATTGACGTGAGTTGCTGTAATGCATTTAAATTAACATATAGTATCATCTCTCTTTTATGAAGGTCCAATAATATTTCATCACAGAAATAACTTCAGAAAAATTACTTGAAATGTATAAATTTCACTGTCTTGTGGCCTTCAGTGTTCTGTTGTGGGATGTTTGGAGATTTTGTCCTGTAGCCAAGTCTGTGAAAAAGAATTTTTCTCTCTGCCATCAGGTAGAGAAATATGCAGTGGCAGAAAACTCAGTCAAAATAGATAACACTCAGCCCACTGTTTGGCCTGCACAGGTAACAAAAATGTGTGAATATTACATAGGAACTAGACTGTACGTGAACCCTGTAAAATGTTGTTTTATCTGTGTGACGTGTTGTGTTTGTCTCTGAACAGGACGTGAGGGACGACTACATTTTCGAGTGTGAGATGGGAGGCCAGTCTCAAAGAACAAAAGTCACTATCTTCCAGTCTATGGGCGACCCGCTGGTGTACGGGAAAATCTACAGCGCCAAAGACTCCAAATCAGAGGGAGACGTCACAGACCTACACCTCATTCACCCACCGTAAGAAACAACTGATGACATTTTTAGTATTTAGCTTACAAGTACTTATTTCACATTTGTATTATGTTATATATTCAATTTTCTTATATTATACATTACATTTATATGCGACCAATGGGAGATGGGGAAGTGTCCAGGAAAATTACTTTTACTCTCCGATGAGAGTAGTTTTGCTTGCTCAAGTACCTTATCCTTTTTTCTTTCTTTCTGTGATTTGTAGATTCCTCATAGGTTCAAAGACAGACGCTGATCGGTAAGTTTGGGAGCTTAATTTTTTCGTTTGGTGTTGTTGGGTTTCTGGTCTTAATAATAATTATAAACTTCATTTTCTATAGCGCCTTTAAAAGCTACATCTCAAAGCGCTTCACAAAAATAAGAAAAAAGAAAATAAAAATGCAACACTATAAAAGAAAAGCATTTACCATAAAAGAGAAGTACATATGTTATCAAAACAATTCCATAATTAAATGGTATAGAAAAAATAGTTAGAAGTAATCAAATAAATGCTAAAGTACGTTTTTAGGGTAGATTTAAAAACACTTAAGAGATTCTGCTTGCCTTATCTCAGAGGGCAGAGAGTTTCTATACTGTAGTTTTGAAGCAAGTGAAGAGAAAGCCCTATCACCCATAGATCTTAAAAGAGTTGGCGGGACAGTTGAAAGACCAGCTTCAGAGGAGTGGAGATCTCACGTTGGGATGTAGGGGGATTTAGAGTTCTGACAAATATTTAGGAGCCAGACCATGCAAAGCCTTATAAGCAAGCATGAGAATTTTAAAATCAACACGAAACCTGACAGGGAGCCAGTTTAAGGACTCCAAAATAGGAGTGATGTGATTCCTTGTCCAAGTCAGGATTCTAGGATCCTAGTCTTGGTTGTTTTCAGCCACCATGTGAACATTCCTGTGCCGCAGGTTTCTGACGCAGTATAAAGAGGTGTATGAACGGGACGTGAAGTGTCAGGTGAAGATGTTGCACAACTCGCAAGGCCAGCTCTCCCCCACCAGGGAGAACGAGGTGAGACACTTTGTATAATGTATATATCTTACTGTTCCGACTATGGTTTTAATTAGATTTGGATAAGGTTTGTAATCATCTAATGTATTTATTTTGCAGTTCATGCTATAGAAAAATAGATATGAGGCAGATATGCTCTTTTTCTGCCTGTCTAAACTAAACCCAAAAGTGATTGATTATAGATTTATGTGCCAGATATAGAAAATGGGCACATTAAAACAATTGCATGTGCCTGAAAAAAAAAATCCATGTAAGTTTTATGAGATCCATGCATCATCCAAGATCAGACCATTTTGATGGCAGTTTGTTGTTGATGCAGGCCGATGGTTTCTCAGCGCTGGTCCAGTCTTCGGTTTTAGGAAAGGGTGTCAAACACAGACCTCCTCCTATCAAACTGCCAGCCGGCTCAGCTTGCGCCGCCTCAGGTGAGATAGACTATTTTATATGTTCATGTATGTGTATAAATGTTTAAAAACATTTTCCCTGAAAGTTCGAGTTATAATCGTTTGCAAGAGCATGATTATAAACACAACGGGGCTGTGAAAGTGGATGAGTAAATGAGTTTACCTGTTTGGATGATGACGTTTTATGTCCCCGACAACCTCTGTTGTCCCATTTAGTCACTTGTTAGCAACTACCTTTTAGAAGACAAGTAAAAGCTTTTAAAACATCACGAGAGGGTATTACTGATGTACTTTATATCGTAGAATAAAAAGTGAAAATATCTTGAGCATGTTCACCACAGACCTTATTTCAAGCATTCAACCAAAAGCCCATAAAAAATATATAAAAAAAACCTTGACATGAGAACGATGGAACTGGAAGTGCTAAAATGCTAATTAATTTCTGGGTTTTGGCGCACAAACAATATGTCATCCCTGGCACCCCTCTATAAAAGACCTTAGTCAGGTTAGACAACATATGGATAAAAACAAGGCTGATTCACAAATCACAACTTTGACAGCTGTTTTATGGAGTTTTTTGTCCACTGAAAGTTTTTTTTCACAGAGACTTTGTTAAACGGTTACTCAGTTCACCCAAAAATTAAAATTCATAAAACATTCATCAACACATCAATTATGGTCAATTGAAGCTCAAGCATGATAGTTTGACAAGCGAGAACCAATGAGGTTTATTCTCGTGTTATGCAGCATGTTGAAGCTTTCACAAGAACCAGTCTCAGTCTAGATTGATGAAAGTCAGGTCAGATCAGGTCTTGATCTCATTCCCTTCCTTCTGTCTGTCACAATATGTTTTTGTTACTCAACTTTAAAAAGTGTACAAACAAACAGTCCGTCCTGTTGTCTAGGAAACCTGTACAGTACACAGGCCTCCAGCGGTCATCTCAAGTGCCCGACTCCTCCACCCTCGAAGAATCAGTCGCTCTCCCGGAAACACTCCATGGAGCTTAGCCTGCTGTCCCCTGCTGCTCTCTCGCCCATGCAGAGTGAGTAACTGAGTATCCCTCCATCCACAACCACAAAGCTGTTACTGACCACGGCTGCATGATATATAGAAATAAAATCGATATGGCTTAGAGCGATGGTCAAATCCAGCAGGCTGTGATATAAAATGTAATAAATATATATGCCCCATCAACTCGTCAAAATAGAAGCTCAAAATTTTATGTTTCAAAAAGAAGAAATTAAGAGGTATTGTAATTTTAAAGTAAAATACTATTTTGAGTAAAAAGTCATTTTTAAGCTTTGAAAGAAAATATGCAGAAAACCACAAAATTACCCTATTCAACTCTAGAATGATTAATTCTTTCCAAATTTTACCTTTTAAGCAATCTTCTGAAAATTTGTAGCCTGTATTTTTTTTAATACATGCAGTCCTATCACTGCTTGCTGAGGCATCACTCGCTAGCCATATATTTGTTTATTAATTTTTCAACCCTCTATTTCCTCTGATTGTCATCCATAGGATCAGGTACTCCCAAGCCCGCTACACCCACACCCACCAACACACCGTGTTCTACGCCACAACCTGCCGATGTTCAGGGTGCCACGCCCTCATTAACGCCCACCCCTCAGGACCCCACCCTCCCACAGCAACCTACCCTGCTGACTCCCTTCCCCCAGCAGCAGATGGCCCTGCCCGTCATGACGATTCCCCTGCCCACGTCCAGCACCACATCTTCACAGGTCATGACCAACCCTGCAGGGCTGAACTTCATCAATGTGGTGGGCCCAGTTTGGTAAGTGACATGAAAAAATGGTTTTATATGAGGCATAAAAAAATATTGTTTGGTTCCGGTTTCCGACCGACCCTGTCAATTTATGTGCGACCCAAATTTATTTTATGAGCTTGGGGAAGAAATAATACAAATTAAATAAATACACAAATTAGGGATGCTCATTTGGGTTAATTTTTCCGACCGACAACCGCCGCTCGTTGATCGATTATTAACCTTTAACTGATAAGACTATAATATTGAATTGGCATTAAATAAAAATAAAATTGACGCGTATCTGTGACCCGTTAAAAATACAATTTTTTTTTATTTTTTTTATCAAAGGGTTTATTTTAACGTGCAAAGTGCAAACAGCAGCATACAGATCAACAACAGAACCTGGATTCAGATCAAATTTTCACGCACCTGCAGCATTTCTGACAGTGACACTTTTTCAATTGAAAATTTCTGAAATAATTAACAAATTAAGATCCGTTTGAACAAAGCTTTCAAAAACCGGCTATTTTTTCCGTTAGACTAAGATTTTTCGTTAAATAAAAATAGCAGGCCTACCTCAATCCACACCGTGTCAAATTTTTATTTAAAAAAAGCAATATGTCAACGTGATGTGGGGTCTGGAGCGCAGCCTGTTGACAGGTCACACACTGGACGAGAAACGCAGCGCCGTGTCGCGTCGCGTCTAGGTCAACTCGAGGTATCGCACACCGGACACGCACTTTCTCTGTTTATGGCCAACAATATTGTTATGTTTAAGGACATTATGGAATTAAGATAATGTCTGTACTATGTAATGATTGTACTGTACAATTAAATACAATCATTGCTAAGTCTGCAGTCTGAACACTTTACCTCAGAGCGTCCGTTAACTGAATGTATTGAGAATCTCGTCTGAAAATCCGATAACATCAGCAATTTTCATTCAAGCAGCTGATTTCTGTAAATGAATGTAAAACTAAATGGATATTGCAGCACAGGGTGAAGTCAGTATATACATTAACGACGATATGAGACAAATAAATGTAAATTTAATATAAAACTATGTAAATGGCGCTCTGTGGCGCGGCAGGGTTTTGAACAAGGTCCTGAGCCGTAGCTGGGCACCGCGGACAGATGCCGAATGGCGCCGCCGGTGTGTGTACACTCATAGAGAATAATGTGTTCGAATTTTAAAGACATGGCACGCTTCTCGTCCGGTGTGCGACCCCCAGACCCGCGGCTGAAACCACACCCTCTCCGATGGCACAGATATCCAGGGATTCGGGAATACAGAGATAACGTCTCGCTAGAGTGGCCAGTTTCGAGAAGCGTCTTTCATTTGCTTTCATGGAGAGCAAAGTTTGTTGCCCTTCATCACTCGATGCTCGTGGATGTTTGCTTCGCAAATACTGCATCGTACTTTTACTACTGCTGTATTTTAATACCGCGCAGCATATTTTACAGGTAACTTTGTCGCCCTTTCTGTTGAAATGGTCCCACACAGTGTAGGCCTACTTATTTTTGCTCGCTTCATTTTGCTTGCTCGGAAAAAAAATGTCTGCACGTGTGTGGTTGCGCTTGTCGACGCGCCCCGTGAGTTCATAAATATAAGCTATAGCCTATAGTATTTTTTTTTTTAACCATGCAGCAGCAAAAAAAAAAAAAGAGCTTTAAAAAAAGAAGCTTAAAAAAACTTTTCTGAGAAGGTTTGTATTGAGGTTAATACTATAAAGGAATTAGATGAAACATTGCTTAAGATGTCTGTTTTTTAGGAGTAGAAAAAAGTACACACATTTAAAATCAGCGTGTGTTTGTGTGTGTGGTAGAGTACAGGTAGGCTATGTTATGAAAATAATAGAGTATCCATTGCTCCTGTAAAGTAAAATTTTAAAAAATTATAATTTCCTACCCATCCCTTGCTGCCACTGGAGAAAAAAAAATTCCTTACCGACCCATGACCTCAACTGACAACCAACCGGAACCAACATTTTTTTTTTTATGCCTGACTAAAGCTGGGTGCACGCTGTATGATTTTATCCACAATTTGGCCGTCTGAGACTAATTTTACAAATCCTAAAATATTCTTCTGATCCTAGGCTAAAATCTGTAGTCTTTGATCGCTAGTTTGACATGTTTGCCGACAGCCGATTAATGACCATTGCGATCAAATTTGACCTCTATAGAAATTCTGCCAGTGTCAGAAGATTTGACACACAGTCCTGCAGTGAATTTTCTATGAAAACATCAAATCAAATACCAATAGGAGCGCAGAACCTAACGACGCAATTAGTGCGACAACAACAAACCACCACTTGATCCACACAGTTTGTTTTCTTCTTCTATTATTATTATTCTTCTATCTTCTATTTTTCTTTAAAGACAAGCCATGACCAACATTAAAGCTAGAGATTGCTTTTCGTCGCTAGCCACCATTTACATCACGCATGCAGCTCAGTCATCGAACGTGTCATGGTTTGATGATGTAAAACTCCAAATAAGTTTTCGTGCGTTTGTCCATTTTTGACTGTCGTACAGTCCGACATTGACAACTGAGATCCTACTGTGTGACATGGTTTACAACAGGGATCATGTTCATACAGTCTGACAAGCAACACTTGTAAAGGACTATTATATTCACCCGGCTGAACCTCTCTTACACACAGCAGTCCACAGACCCTGATGAGCGGTTCTAACCCGATGCTGGGTTGTAGTCCTGGGACCCTGGCGTCTGGTATACCCCTGAGTGGACTTCTGCCCTCTGGTGGTCTCATGTCTGGAGCTCTGCCTGCCATGCAGCCTGCAGCTCCAGCAGGTAAACTTCTCCGTCATTTGCTCCCTGCATGGTCAGATGTTCATCAGTGACTTTTACAAGTTATCGTCACTATTGTGAAGATTAAAATGTAGGGGTGTAACGATACCATCATGTCACGAATCGATACATATCACGATACTGAACTCACGATACAATATTATTGCGATACTCCAAGATATATGATAAAAGGTTAACAAAAAAATGTACTGTTGATTTAAAATGCTAAGTTTGGTATTAAATTGTGGGTGTAAATGAATAGGGTTAGACTTGGTGCTGGAAACCCAATGCACAGGACAATAGAGACACCAGAATAACAATATTCATGATTCTGATTCTTTAGATGAATATGCTTGCACTCTGTCACTGGCTAGATATATTTAAAATTATGTAGGCCACTTTTTACTGGTAACATAAGACATTTGGCATTATCAGGACCCACAAATATTCCCCCATTGCATTATTATACATTATAGTTGAATGTAGTACTGACTCTAAAACTCTGACAACTCACTGTAATTTTTATTTTTGGTGAACTATACATATCGTCAGTATCCACGATACATATTGTTGCATTTTTGTATTGCGATATATTTTGACACAATATATTGTTAGACCCCTATTAAAATGTTCATGTTGTCCCAGCAGGGCCTTTCGGCCTGAACAACAGCCCGGGACTGCGACCGCTCAACCTTCTTCAGGTGAGGGAGCTTTTCCTGCCATGTAATGGGTTTTGTGGAGATAATTCTCTCATTCCCTCCCATTTATTTTTGTGTTTCCCCTTCTTTCAGCTCCCTACAGGACCACTGATTTTTAACTCTCTACAGCAGCAGCAGTTGTCTCAGTTCTCCCCCCAACAGCAGAGCAGCCAGTCGGCCACATCCAGCCCCCAGCAGCAGGGGGAGTCTGTGAGTCACACACAGTGTCCATCGTTTTACACAGCTTTCATTATTCTAGTAATCTTGTGATGCGGAGGTGTGAAAATCTGAATAGTAATTCAGTTGTCCTCTTTGCATCAGACTGACCCGGGTCTGACGACAGAACAGGGACTGACCGCACAACAGACGGCAGTCATCAATCTGGGGGGATTCATGTCCCCTCAGGCAGCAGGTACAGACTCATGCACCGGATACATGCGTTTCATTTCTCTGCTACTCCTCTTACTGTTATTCAAGTACACCTCTAGTCCAGATATCTCTAACAGACACTAACACAACGAGTAGACATACTAATGAATTTAGATTTTGTAGTGTCATACTAATCTCAACGTGGATCAGTCGAAGTTAATCAGACCTGTTTTTTTGACTATTTGGTTTGTCATTTGATTGACATGATGGTGGATGCCACTTTTCCTTTTTGCTACATTCTACCTTTTATTTCCTGTTACCTCCCTCCCCAACCTATTCTTTCTCTCTCCCCTCCTCCTCCACCCCACCCCTCTGTCCGTGGTAGTGCTGTCCCAGCTGGGTTGTGGTCTGGAGGGGTCCGGGCCCAGCCTACCGTCCCCGAGGCTCCAGCAACAGCACCAGCCACAGATCCAAGTAATGCAGCAACCTTGACCTCATCCACCCATAGACATGTGTATATCAGACTGACCTTTGACCTCTTGACGTGAATTCAAAACAACCCTATTTACTTTCTTAAAACACCTTTCTGGTCTTATTGTGCATGATTTGTCAATTCATATTATTCCAACGTCATCAAATTATAATAACTTGTTCCAGCTCTGAAACATCTTCTCTTTTTGTCTGACATCACTTATGCACATTGTACGCACCTACTTTTTATAAACCAATCAGTTTTCAATGGATTAAAAAAGGTGCCGCCCTACTTTTTTCCCCTCGTTAAATATTGTTATACTCTGAAATACGTTACATTACACAATTATAAAACATATAAGTATCACTCTAAAATATCTAAAGGTTGAAAAAAGATCTATTTTTAAAATTATTTTCAATGTTTTTTCTACAAAAGTTTGGGGTCGGTAAATTTTGTTTTTGAAAAGTCTCTTCTCACCAAGGCTGCATTAATTTGATTAAAAATACAGTAAAAACTGTAATATTGTGAAATATTATTACAATTTAAAATAACTGTTTTCTATTCTGATATAATTTAAAATGTAATTTATTCCTGTGGTGGTAAAGCTGAATTTTCAGCATCATTACTCCAGTCTTCAGTGTCACATGATCATTCAGAAATCATTCTAATATGCTGATTTGCTGCTCAAAAAACATTTCTTATTATTATCAGTGTTGAAAACAATGGTTTCCACAAAAACATTAAGTATCACTATGATTTTTTTTAATAGAAAGTAAAAAAAAAAAAAAAAGCATTTATTTGAAACCTCTAACTATGTGTCTTTACCCTCACTTTTGATCAATTTAATTGTCCTTGCTAAATAAGTGTTAATTTCCTCTTTTTTTTATATCTAACTGACCCCAAACTTTTGAACAGTAGTGTGCACAATATTGTGACATCTAAAGACAGAATCACAATTTAACAACTTCTTTTTTTTTAACATTGAGTTCAAAGGTCTGGTGCAAGACTGGATCAGTCTGTTATATGATGTCTATGCATTCATTCTTTAGATTAAATGCTCAAGTCTACACAGCTGAACACTGTTCATCACATCAATAGTTTCTTTCCTGGCTACTTCTGACCATTGTGTGAAGCTTGCCGTGTTTCAGTAACCATTCTTGTCTAAGCCTTTACCAACATCTTTGCATATAATGCTGAGCTTGTGGCATATCTTCTAACAGCAGCTTGAAGCATGTTTTTATAGCAAAACTTCATAAATGTCTTATTTAGAAGGATTCATCAGATTTCATTGATAAACCTGACTCATTAGTTTTGTGCTTGTGTTATCCATCACACACTTCTGACCAGTAACAGCCGAACCCTTGCATTAGTCCCAGCTGAGATGCAAGTTGAAGTTGTTGTCTTACTGACACCAAACAAGAGCGTGTGTGTGTGTGTGTGTGTGTGTGTGTGTGTGTGTGTGTGTGTGTGTGTGTGTAATACAGCATAGCTGACAAAACAACAGTTGCATTGCACTTTTACTTTTACCGCCTTCCTTTTCCATCGCTACTGCTTGATCCTTTCCTGTTCTTCACAGTTTGTCGTTCCCATTATTTCCCCATTGAATATACCTTTCCTCCCTCTTTCTGCTCACCCAGCTTCTGCAAACACTTTGATGTCTGTCCAGCGCGTTGCTTCCATTTTCACTGCAGTTAAAGAATGGTGGTTTCCCTTCAGCAGTTCTGCTTTAGTTGAAACTCTTCCATTATCTGAGCCAACGGGAGGGGCGACACAAACATGTTAAGCATGTAATATTGTATATAATGTACATTAGTAGCTAAAGGTATTTTCCAAATTGTAGATAGGGATGCAAGATATCAGAACCATATCAGTTATCAGATGATGGTAGAGATGTTTTTATCAGTATGTCGATATTTGCTAGTGCATGCTCATTTCCCTTTGCTGTCCGTCTTTAAAAACATGACTAATTTAGTTCTTTAGCAAATCTCAAAATTAATATAATTTTTTGAATACTGTACATTTATAATGATGTGATGCCTAAATTCACTTGTTTTATTTTTTTTATTTTAGACCTAATAGAATTTATCTGTCTTTCGACATTTGTCTGTTATCACTACAGAACTGGAAAATAATTATTAGCTTATCGACTAGATTTTTAATATTGGTGCATCCCAAATTTTGCAATAACAGTAAAGGCATTAAAATTCATGTGCAAGCACAATATACACTACTGTTTAAAAGTTTAAGCTGAGATTTTTGTAAATGTTTTTATCTCTTATTCTCACGAAGGCTACATTTATTTGATAAAAATACAGTAAGAACAGTAGTATTGTGAAACATTTTTCTTATTTTTTTACTGTTTTTCTTATTTTAAAATGTAATTTATTCCTGTGATGCAAAGCTGAATTTTCAGCATGTTTTCTCCAGTCTTCAGTGTCACATGATCCTTCAGAAATCATTCTAATATGATGATTTGCTGCTCAATAATTTTTTTTTTATCAATATTCAAAACAGTCATGCTGCTTAATATTTTTATGGAAACTCTGACATTTTTTTCAGGATTATTTGAATATGAAGTTCATTTGTTTGCAATGTATATATATATTTTTTGTAACATTTTCAATTTCTTTACTGTCACTTTTGGTCAATTGAATGTGTCCTTACTATAAAAGTATTAATTCCTTTCAAGAAAAAAACAAAACATTTAAACAGTAGTGTATGCCTCTTTAAAACAAATAATTATTTGATATTTGTACTATTTAGAGGGTGTCAGTTTGATGATCGTCATAACGTTGAACTCCTTGGCTACATGTAGGAAATGCTTCTGAGACACAGCTGCTGTGAGAGGAGACTCTTGGTACGTTTTTACCTGCACAAACTCATTATCCGTTACTTTCCCTTTCGCACAGTTGCAATTCTTGCAGCACCAAATGCAACAGCAGCAAATGGGTATGGCAGTGGGGGCAGCGGCACAGTCGGCGCTGCCACGGCAACATTCCGTCAACCAACCAAGAAGTAAGAGGAAACGCAGCACGCCACAGCCCCTCCCCAAATCATGACCTCTGGCCCCGTCCACTGACCCACAGCGAGGACGTCAACAAACGCCACTGTGCTTGATCCGCAGCTTTTTATGGACTGACTGTGGCTCAACCGGACTAAAGTTAATTTTTTTTTTACGTTCATAGGGGTGCAGGAGTTACCCACCTGACCTCAGGCCAGAGGACTATTCGTATTACATCGAGGACATTTAGAGCAGGGGACCTTAGAGTATTACCATATTTTTTAAAGAAATACAAGACATGAAATGAGACAGTTCTTCTTGTAGGGTTCCCTATGGCATGCTGTCTTTATTCTCCTTCCAAATGGCCCTTTCAACGAGAGCCTGTTCGGCTCAAGAGGGTGGACCCTACGCACACTAATAAGGGCCGTACAGATGTGCCTCAATCACCTGTTGCTCAACTTTACCATTATGAGAAAACCTTCTCTCTACTGCTGGATGTCAGAATGATGGGCTGCCTTGTCCCAGCATGCAATTACATGTGCGTTTTTTATATGGCACATTTTAAAATGGCATTTTGTTATACTGAGGGGGGAGTTGATGTATATTCTTATGGAGAAAAAAAATCTAAACCATGTGAGTGGATGATATTTCTGAACACTGAGGCAGAATTTTTGTAAATGATCTTTGTCGGCAGTTTTATTGTGATAAAAAAGAAAGTATATATTGACAGTGAAAAATACAACTTTTAGATAAAAATGTCACGACTGTGTGTGTTTATTTCGTCGTCTTCATGCTCCCAATGACTTTGTCCACTAGTTTGCTGATCTCTTTGTTTCTCGTTATGGCTCGATTGATGCAGTGTTGTAGTTTCTCACCGGATAACGACGTCCCACCTAAAGCAAAACATTTATATATTTTTTTAAATCTACAGACCTCAAAAATTCAATCTGATGATACTCATCTACAATCTTGACACCTTTGACAAAGTGACACTTTGGATCCCAAATAGGTCATTTATGTGATCCGTGTAGATTTGATGATATTTGTTTTAAATTGATATGGGAATCATTTATTAGTCTGTTGACAACAAAAGAGAAGCTTTGAGGTCTCTCAGCAATTTTTCCTCCAAAATAAAAGCTCTATGGTTTAGTGTTTCAAAGCAAAGAAATTAAGACATTAATTAAATAAAATTATATTATTATTAATTACTAATTATACAGTACAATAGCATTTCATTTATATTAATGCATGAAATTGTTGCTGAAATTGCTGCTATGCTCTCTCTTTGTCATATGGAAGCTTGTTTCCCTGATGGAATAGTTTTCTTTAAATCTAGTTTAAATCTGAGTTTATATCTCGCAATTCTGACTTTTTCTCACATTTCTGACTTTGATTCGATCTAGATTATCTCAAAATTCTAACTTTTTTCTTACAATTCCGTGTTTTATATCTCGCGATCCTGATTTTATTTTGAGCAAATCCGAGATTCACACAATTCTCAACTTTCTTGCAATTCTGACTTTATTTCTAGCAACCCAAGATGCTAAAAATTCCAAAATTTTCATCTCACAATTCCGTTTATATCTCTAGTAATTCTGATCTAGCAACCCAAAATTCTCATATATTATATTCACAATTTTTTTTTAGCAATTCTGAGATTCTCACAATTCTGACATTTTTCTCACAATTCTGACTTTATTTCTTGCAATTCCAAGATTATCTCACAATTCTGACTTTTTTCCTCGCAATTCCGAGTTTAGATAGATGAAATCACAATTGCAGGTTATAAAGTACGAATTGTGAGAGATGAACTCACAATTCTGAGAATAAAAGCCTAAATTGTGAGAAACTCACAATTGCAGGAAAAATTCAGAATTGCGAGATAAAAAGTCACAATTACCTTTTTTTTTATTCCATGGTGGAAACAAGCTTCCATAATGTTGCCTTTCACCCCGATGACATTGCATCCCTGATGCTGTAAATAACCTGCAGTTTTGTGTCAAATGTCTTGATGTTCACCTGGTTTGTGGACGGCACAGAGTCGATCCTCCTCGTCTGTTACCACAGTCATTAATGCTGTAGACAAGCTTTCCTCTTCCGCTGTGGGGTCGACGATAATGATGGAACTGCGAAAGGAGGAAATGGAAAAAGTGTCCGTGAACTCATTCTTGTGTCATTTTTTTTTTTAAAGAATTGTATATTGATCTGAGACCAGTGTTCTCGTTTTTAATGATTATTAAGTTAATTTGGCTAAACTAAATAGCATGTTGTGTAATGGAGAAATATGTTATTTACTCATCAAATACTGCAAACGATGAGCCAACTGGGTGCCGGCTGATCTTCAAGTGTCTCTTCTTCTGGATGTCAACTTCTGCTAAATCTGTCTCTTTGTTTACAGTGACTTCAGGAAGTTGGGCTGAGAAATTGGAAATGTGTTTATTAGTCATCATAACAGCAGGAGGATGTTATATTCAGATGAAGTGCTCACCGTTCTTTAAAGCTGCCAGCAAAACTATGATGCAGGCGTCAAGTAAGTTCCCATCGTAATCCAAACACATAATATCACAGTACAGCACCCAACAAAGCTAGAAAATAAGTGATAAATGAAATGCAAGGATTTTTAAATGAGCAATGTTATGGTATTTTTAGAGTATATTTATTAAAGATTCTATTACTAACATATATATCTTACCTTAGATTTTTCAATGCACAATTCCTCCATATTTATTAAATCTGAACTGCAGAGCAGAAGAGAATAAACAAGAATTAAGTAATGATAACAATGATATTAATGTTTTGGCTTGACCAATATTATTTGCAGGCTCGTTAAAATTTATAAGGAATAAATGTTTCCTCTTTTGACAACCAATCACGTTGCTTTAACCAACAATAAAATGTTTTTCTTGAGTTGTACCTCTCAATGACATCTGCGATAAATTGGCTGGCTGCCTGAGCCTGTTCTCCTGGTGGTCCGGTTCTGAATCTAGACGAGCACAGTGGAGGCAGATCTACATTTGGGACTTGGAGACCAAAGAGGAACTTCGTTCGAAATTTCATTCAACACCCCAATGTATAACATTTGTCAGTTACCCAGTTATAATTTACATTTACCTATATATCCTTTATTTGGAGCATCAGAGGGTGGCGTAGTTAATTCCTGCGAGAAAAAATGCTGTAATTTCATTATCCACCGCCATATCATAGCTTTTAGGAAAATAAAAATGATTCTTACAGCTTTTATCCCACAGATTACTGTGGTGTTTCCAATTTTCACCATTGCTGATCCATCGGCTGTAGATATGGAGCCTAGAAAGACACATTTATCCAATTATATCTAATGCCACCTCTGTACTTCTAAAGCATTGAAAATTACTCTTTTCATTTTAATGTGTTATTTTATAATATGCATCTAATACTTACTAATATTTAAGGTTGTGGGTCTAAACTCTCCCAATTCTCTTCCATCTGGACGACAATTTTCTTTCTGTTGAATATTAGATTAAGATAATTGATTATTAGATCAACATTTTTACCTGTGTTATAAGTTATAACACTGATTCAACTTCATAGCTGACAGAAATCAAAACGTTGATTAACTCACCAAAAAGCTCCTGTGATATTCAAGAGGCTCTGCGGTTCTAAAACAAAACACACACTCAATATTTACGTTAAATACAGCGAAATCACAATCTCGCTGTCCTGCAAACCTCAAATATATTAAATAATAATTAGTTATTCAGATAAAATCTACATATGTAATTCACGCTGTATTGTAATTGACTTACTTGAAACCAGCCGCCATGATGTTTAGAAGCACCACGTGAAACCGAAACCTGCAGTGACGTAAAAGTTGAATCTCGCGTCCTCCGCTCCAGTGGGGGCGCTAGTGCTGTTTTCATTTCGCCGCTCGGCGCTTTCTTCGCCCGCTGTGATGATGTGGTTCGTCTGGACAACTTCCGCGTTGGTGTTTCTCTGTGACTGGAAGTAAAGTTCAACAATGGAGATTTAACTACCGGTATTTTTTCCGTAAATTAGTACGACACCCATTCATATATGTCCCGCCTCACGGAGTCTCATTTTAAGGCTGCTCTGTATGATACTGTAGGGTAGTTTAGCTGTAAACTGGTGAGCTTCCCTGCAGTGATATGTTGACTGAGAAATGGATGATGGATTTCTGTGTATGTGAATTATTGCAGTGTTCGATGATCCTGGCGCTGATCGTCTTACTTTTGGTAAATTTATATCTTATTTTGAAAGTTTTTATAATTTTTATATTATTGTGGATTTTTATTTGTTTCTGATTTATGTTTGTGTTTAGTGACCTATCCATGCTGTTGTTCTTGTTATTTGTTAATGAAAATGAATTTGCAATGGAATTGTTATTTTGAAATACTTGAAAATATGTAGTCACACTTCTGTTAAGCTTCACCGATTCATCCAGTTGAACTAGTTACTCGTTTGTGTCACACCTGTTTGTTCTTGTCTTTAGGTTGTTGTGATTGCTCATGTCAGTGCTCAGATGGTAGATCAGACTCGCCATGAGAAGGAGAAGCACTATTTGACTGCAAAGGGCAAAAAAGAGTCTTTTCCCAGTCTGATGGACCCTCCCTCATTGGAGCTGTCTGTGGTTGTCCCTTCATACAATGAGGAACTCAGATGTGAGTTATTTTGAATATGTATATATATATATATATAAGTTTGGTTTAAAACCCCCACTGAATCCCTATCCCATTAAAGGTGCAGTGTGTGATTTTTAGCGGCATCTAGTGGTGAGGTTACGATTTGCAACCAACAGAAGTTACTGTGCCCGACAGGAAAATGTCATCGTCTGAGACAGCAGAGAGTAGCCAGTTCAGCAATGAGGTTTCTTTACAAGGATAAATTAAGAAATTATGTTTACTTAATTATTCAGTAAAACTATATGTTATTGCGAATATTATTGTTACTTGTTCATCATTCATTGTGTCAGTGTTTTAGGGCGTTTTCACACCTGAAAGTCCGCACCAAGGTCTGAACCAAAGTTCACGTTTTGATAAATTTTATACTTTCAGAAAGGTTTGGTTTCACACTGCAATTATGCGAGCGCACTAAAGAACTTTACGTGACATACTTGCGTCCTGTCGTCATAATCTATGTGGGCTGCATCTCGACATTGATTGGTTTGTAAATGGACGTGCGACTGACGTCAGCGTGTTGTCAATTCGGCGGGTAACTTTGACAACATGAATGAACAGACGCATATCGTTGCAATTGTATTATTTTTTCGTCGTGTGAACATTTTATCGTCGCCGGCAGGAAAGGAGGAGAAGACTGCAAGCAATCATGCGATTATTATGTCATCAGACCATACTTCAATTAAAAACCTTGTCTCCTCCTCTCCCCATGTGCTACCACGGCTCATTTTTCCTGCCACCTTCTGTTTTTTCGGCTATGCGGGAACCACCGGAACTTCCTGTAAAAGGTCTGAAAGTCTGAACCATACAGAAATGTTTTCACACTAGAAACGAACCAAACCTTTGTTCAGTTTGATCCGGACCGAGACTACCTCTTTTCGCCAGACCAAATTTCATCTGTTTGGTCCGGACCGTGGTCCGGGGTAGGTTTCACACCTGTCATTTTGATTTGGACCAAACTGAAAAGTCCGAAAGTCCGGACCAAGCAAGGTAGGTGTGAAAGGGCCCTTATTCGCTGAACTAAGCTTGCTTCCTTGCACGAAGAGCAACATAGTAACGAAACGCGTTTGTCCGTTTAGGGCCACTGTAGAAACATGTTGGCGCATTTCAATGTAAGGGAACCCGCGGTGTATGTAGACAGAAACTGCTCATTTTAAGGTAATACAAATATAACGGTTCATTAAGTAAGGTCTTTATACACCACTGAAAACTTATTTTTCAAGGTAGTGAGGAAACGCGCTCTGTAGCGCTGTGTGTTCGCTGTCGGCTACGGTAGAAACGTGAAGACACAATATGTCGACCTCCATAGAAGGGGGTGTCTACGGTTATGGAGATATAAATGTCTCATTCTAAGGTAATAAAAACATAACGGTTCATTATGCAAGGTCTTTATACACCACTGAAATCATAGTTATGGATCTTATATTGCATTTCTGTCAATAGATCCTCAGAAATATTACACAATGCACCTTTAACCTCCTCTTGGCAATAAGAGGATTTATTTTGGTAATGTTTGTCTCTGTTTTATCACACAGTGCCTGCTATGATGGATGAAGCCATGGAATACCTGGAGAAAAGACAGGTGCTTTATTATTTTTTTATTTTATTTTTTTACATTTCTATTATGAAACAACAGGCTAGCTAGAGTCATAACTGACTTACTAGTTCTGTTTTTCTGACTAAAATGTTTGTGATAATGATTGTATTATAACATATGTACTTTAAATACACCTTTAAAAAAGTATACATTTATAAATAAAAGTGTAAACATATCTGAGTTCACCTATGAATCCAGGAATGATGCCACATGTTTTCTTTGAATCCTTTTGGATGTTACTGCAGACTGGTTGTTTTTACAGCATGTGTGAATCTTTCACCACTAGATGGCATTGCTGTAACTAAAGTGACTCTCTTTAACCCAATTTGTCCTCTTGTTGATTTTACAGAAGGAGAATCCATTATTCACATATGAAGTTATTATAGTAGATGATGGCAGCAAAGACAAAACTACAGAGGTAGTTTTACGTCTTATTGTTATTATTCATTATAATATATAACAATGAATAATATAAAACAATCAAACTGAATGCTTGATCATATGTATCCCCAGGTTGCTATGAAATACACAAAAAAGTATGGAGCACAAAAAGTGAGAGTTCTGACATTGGTGAAGAACCGTGGAAAAGGGGGTGCAGTTAAAATGGTAATAATGCAATAAACACCCAGTCCTCCTTGTGCATTGTCATAGAGGACGGTATCCACATTTCTGATGAAATCTACTGAAAGACAAGTTGGGAATGTCTCAGTTGGGAATGTGAATAAACTCATTAATTAATGATATGGCTTGATGCCTGAAGCAGTTTAAATATCTGCTCAGCTAAAAGTCTTGTTTTGCACCCACTTAGTTCAACAGTTGCTGTAATGTTGTTGTGTTTGTCTCTCCTCAGGGAGCACTAAGCTGTCGTGGGAAGCTCATTCTTATGGCTGATGCTGACGGAGCCACTAAATTTGCTGACATTGAAAAGGTGGAGGAAGGTCTTCAGAGCATCAGTGAGAAGCCTGTGAGACACCACTTATCGTAAATATAAATAGACATGCAGCAAATCTCAGAATAGTTGGTATGTGGATTACATATTTGTTTGAAGCTTAACCAGGAGTTGGATGAATAATAGTATGGATAATAATAGTATATCAAATTACTTACAGACCTTTCCTTGTCAAAAGATCTCAGAGCATCTAAAAATGTTTTTCTTTTATGTCAATGCAGGATAACATGGCGATCTCCTGTGGATCCAGAGCTCACCTGGAAGAAGAATCAGTGGCTCAGGTATTCAGTGTTTCTCAAAAATATTGGAGCATAATGGCTAATGTTCATCAGGAAATTGCCAGTACTTTTGCATTTTCAGTCTTGTGTTTCTTCTTGTGACAGCGGTCAATGTTCCGAACGTTTCTGATGTATGGATTCCACTTCTTGGTGTGGTTCTTTTGTGTGAGGGGGATTAAAGACACACAATGTGGATTTAAGCTCTTCACTCGTGAGGCTGCCTTGAAAACTTTCTCCAGCCTGCATGTGGAACGCTGGTAAGGACGCTTAAAAGTTGAAGAGCTTTATAATAAAATGCCCCAAATATGATAAAAAAAAAAAGAATATTACCTTTGATGTAGTGTAGTATATAGCTGTTTGTCAATGTAAAACGTCTGCAAAGTTTCAAAGATCAAAGTGCACGAAAGTTGGAGTTCTTGTCTCCCAAAAGAAAGAACAGATTCGGAACTGCCGAAACGAGTCCTCAGTAATTCCGGTCTTACTGCCTGCTCGAATCTATGTAGGATTGTAACAAATTTGCATAATGCCAGCCTCTTGTCTTTATTGTTTGCTACTTTGACCCTCCCTCAAACACTGTAGCTGTAACTGAGACCTGGAAGTGTTTGATTTGTGTTGTCGACATGTCGATGCGCTGCAAAAATTTTTTGCTTGCACTTCTAAACGAATGAGGACTTTGGCTCGAATTGATGCGGTAAAACCGACACCATCTTTACTGTTCGTATCACCTATGTATCAAGTGTTGAGGAAGCCCGGAGGCCTCAGGGCTGTTTCGTTTCCGTGATTGTAAGCGGTAGGCCAATCACAACAGACTGAGTCGTCTGACCAATCAGAGCAGAGAAGCCTCTCAGAAAGGAGGGGTTTAGAAAGACAGAATCTATTATCAAACCGTTTCAGACACTGTGATAAAAAGGTCATGTTGCTTTGTATATTATGAGAAAATGTTGTTGTTGTTTTGGCCTTGAATGCATAAAAACCCATTGTAGACTCCAAAACTAAATTAGGAAACTTTAAAATAGCATAATAGGGGCATATATTTCCAAAAAGCACTTTTACTTTTCTTCTTTTTTTATTTTATTTGAATTTTAACCTCTTAATTAAAATAAAAAAAACGTGTCCTACAGGGCATTTGATGTGGAACTTCTCTACATTGCTCAGTGTTTTGACATCCCTGTATCAGAAGTGGCTGTTAACTGGACAGAGATTGAAGGTTTGTGCTGTCAGTTTTGAAATATAATGCACTTAAAGCATAGGCAATTAAAATAATTAATACTCTATATCTTTTTTCTAGCAGTATATGTCTCAAAAATGAAGGTTATTTCCACTATGAGGTAATGAAGACTTGTTTTATTGCACATTTAGGGTCAAAGTTGGTGCCGATCTGGAGTTGGCTACAGATGGGCCGGGATCTAGTCTTTATCAGACTGCGTTACTTCACTGGTGCCTGGAGGCTGGAGTCTGAGAGAAAAACTCAGTAGCTGTTGTTATTGCCAGTGTGCTGCTCGTGAGCTAATGGGCCGTTGGCCCTTAACGCACAGCCCTTTGCCACAAATGAGTGCACTGCATACGTAACCGGTGAACAGCATTAGCGTTTCATTATCACTGACCGTGCCGTGACCACATAAGGGGATTGTCCTTGTATTTTTATTTTTTTAATGTAATATCGCTGTTTTTCATGTTTTTCTTTTACATACTATAGGTTTGGTTTTGAAATGGGGCAGATGGTTCTTGGCCAAATAAAGAGAAATTATAATCAGTTTCTGCATTTACAACTAATTTGAAAATGTTGCACAGAACCAGAAGACAAAATGATGAGTTTTTTATTAAACAAGCTTATTTGAAAAACGATTTGATTCATGCAGAGCATCAAAGTATAATTTCTGGGCTTGATTTGTAGGTTTTTAAAAAAAAAAATTATGTGGTGTGTGCTTAAAATGTGATGTTTAAAATCAGTGCCACCCAAATCCATTTTTAACACACTCATCTACACATATAAGGTTTAAAAACACAGTTGACCAACTGAAATGGTCCATGGCAGGGCCACAGCTGGGGTATCCGGGGCCCTGTTGTGGGTTGTTCTTGTGGGTCCCCCCTCAGTTGACATTGCAGGGCCCCCAAAAGCCGGGGGCCTAGAATCTTCACCTCCTGTCGGCCCTCTAGCAACAGCCCTGGTCCATGGTCTGGCATGTACTCAGTCCTTTTTAATGTGGTTTACACAATGGGTTGCTCTGCACCCTGGAGAGAATATCCTGTTTATCCTCCCTTTCTCTCCACCAGGAAGGCATTTGTTCTTAGTCATCCCCTCTATCTTGTTAGCCACTCTAAAAGATGATGTATTTCAATATTTTCACTGATAAATTATTTTTTAAAATCAGTTATTTAAGCAGCTATATATGTATTGTATTTCTCCCGTCTGCTAAGCCCTAAATATAGAGGCTCGTCAGTAATTTATATGATCCTGTGCACCTTGATTGAAGAGGATCATTTTGCGGTGTCCTTTATTGGAAGCGAATTCCCCCTGTCAAACTCATTTGATCAAAGAGAGCACTAAATATGCGAGCTGTCATTATTGGGAGTATTGTTACGTTCCCCTGCAGTTGTTGTAAACTGCGAAAATGTCAAACTTCTAGACTCTCTGTCGCCATCCTGGCTTGCGTCATTAACTGGACAAGTCACTCTACGCACACAATCGAAGTGTATCCATCCGCGCCGAGGAGCGCAAGAGAAGTAGGGCTATCGATCAGCACTGGCGGATCACCAGTCTGTCACTAAATATTCTACTACTTTCTTCTTTAACTTTATCAATATTCTTCTTCCAATTTCTAAATATATAACAGGTAAATATTTAGAGAGAATAGAGCTTTTTTGTTATTAACAACTTTTTATTTTGTTTTGCCTAAAATGATTAAGTAATTCGAAAACGGTTCGTTTTAATCACAGTGTACCGTTGTAATGACCAGGTTGTAAATTGGGTTGACCCAAAACAATTCTAAACCCCTTCAAAGGTAAAAAGGTTAGACGGTGTCTTAAATGTACGTATTTTAACGCATACAGACAACGTTTCTGTCGCCATTAAAATATTAGAATTTAGTGAGAAGGCGCTCGTGATCAGAAGTTGCGTTCCCTGTAACCATAGCGACATTTGGCTGCTCGAGCGTTTCTATTGGGATCGATATCCGACGGCACATCGACAAAACGTACTACTGTCACTGTTTATCACCAATTTTGATACAAAAACGTTATATTAGTAATTTTTTAGTTTGAAGCGTTTTTGAACTTTAAAGCGCGCGAATTCCTCACAAATTCCTTTGAAACGTCGACCGCTTGAAAGTCACACTGGGAATGACTAAAAATGAAATTCATGAAAACTTCAATAATAATTAAGAAAAGAAATACTTTGACACAATGACTTTCCCTTTACAACTTATGCCAAAAAGGTGCATTCACTTCCTGTAAAAGAAAAAAACAGCTGTCTGCGCTTGTCATCTGTCACTGAAAGCAAATTAAAAGTGAAACACTGCTGCCCACAATGACCTGTTTTCCCTCAATAATGGGCCTGTGAGTGAGTCCCAGGCTGTTCTTTTGAACGGGATGATCCCTCTGTGTCTGACGTCCTGGGAGAGTTCCAGGAGCAGCGGATGAATTCCGCACGAAGGCGCTGAGGCTCCAGTCAGACTGACGCCGCGGCTCTCGCTCCATCCAAACACACACGCGCTGTAGCTACACCTACGATCGGCGCGAGATTCAGCATTCGGCTATTTTGCGGAACTACGCGGATTGTTATTCGACTTGTCACAAGAATAAGGTAATGAATAAAACGTGTTATATATAGCCTACCACTTCTGATATTATTTAGAATTTATTTTAGGACTTAAAAAGTAAAAGTTTTATAAATGATTAAAAAAAATAAGGCATGACAAGTGTCTTTTTTTTTAACTTTTTGTCTTGACGCTGTATTTTTTTCCTTTTCACGTTAACTTGTTGCTTCTCGCATGTTAGTCCATATCACGCGAGGCTGTAAACAGACATTATGCCACTTGCTGCTTAATGATGCTGCTCCAGTGATACGTTTGTGACAGTTGTGTATACCTGGAATACTTTTTTTTATAAATAAGTGCTAAATGTAGTATTTGAACATTCCTTAAAGCAAACAAACAAAGTGAAGTTGAGGGAAAGGATGTGTATGTGCGTTTGCGGGGGAGTTAGGTGATTAAGCCTATCTCAGCACTCAGACTGCCAGACGCCAGTTTCATAAGGACACACTGCCTTTGAGAACAGAGCAGATGTATTCACCCTCAATTGATCTGCCTGCCTGTTCCTATTTGAAAATGAGTCGTGATTTCATACGCTGCTATTAGTCCTATATGTCCTCATTCATCTCATACGATTATTTAATTTAGTTAGGGGTGTGTTAACACTTCTGGTATCGCATGCAATAATATTTTCAGAAGCTGTTATTTGAATAGACTTGGCCAAAGATGGAAGCAAGCCTCTCTGGTTTCAAATGCTCAAACGGAATTGATTTTTAGCAGATCATTTTCTGCATGAGAAAGCCTTGACAGGAAACGGAGAGGACGAATAGGTGGTCCAGTGAGAAACCGAAGGACCTGTTGACTCAATACCTCAGAAATCTCTGCATGCACTGATGCATGATGTAAAAGATCTTGAGATCTGCACATGAATGTGTTGTGATTACTTCCTAAAAGGGTGAATCTCACAAAACATGTCAAGAATATGTTCATATCATATTTCACCCCAAAATCATAAGAAAGAAGTATTATATTTTGTTTAAAGAAAATGGTGCCATTTCGCTTAAAATTTGTTTTGATTTGGACATTGTTTGACATTATTTTTCATGACAATTAAGCACATTTTCTTCCCTAATTGTTATTACTGTAATGCAAAAGGTAGGCTATGTTTTACCAAATGCATAAATAAAAAATAATTAATAAAGATAAAAAATAAATTGACGAATTGTAAATTATTTATGTAAGTATTTTTCAAATATTTGTTAAATATATTTTTTAATTTAATAAAAAATGTTTTTTAAATAAAATAATGATTTGTATTAATTTAATCACACACATTCACATACATAAAATTGTGTGTGCACATACATATATATATACACACACAAATCATTTTTGTATTTTTAAAAATCATTATTTTAAATTCTTTAAAAATGAAATAACTAAAAATATTTTTGGAAAATACTGACATAAATCATTTACAATTTATTTATTATCTTTATTATACTGTATATATGTAATTATTTATGTTTATTTTAATAAATACAAATTAAAGGCAGTTAAAAATACTGACACAAGCAATTTACAGTTTTATTAACATTAAAACTGACATTCTTCTTTGTTTTTTTCACCAGATAAAAACTGTTGACAGCCTGACGAAAACATCCCTGTCTGGGGGTTTATTTTACACCCAGCTGTAAAGTAATAAACTGAGGCTCCGGGATTGAAGGGATATTAGACAGATCTGCCTTGCTTTTAGGAAAAAATCCAGTCCCCAGTGTCGCCCCATCCCACGATGCACTCCACCACATCCATCACTTCCCTCTTCTCCTTCACCAGTCCAGCTGTGAAAAGGCTGCTGGGCTGGAAACAAGGAGACGAGGAGGAAAAGTGGGCGGAAAAGGCCGTCGATTCCCTTGTAAAGAAGCTCAAGAAGAAGAAAGGGGCCATGGAGGAGCTGGAAAAGGCTCTGAGCTGTCCTGGCCAGCCCAGTAAATGTGTGACCATCCCTCGATCCCTGGACGGAAGGCTCCAGGTGTCCCATCGTAAAGGTCTGCCACACGTTATCTACTGCAGAGTGTGGCGCTGGCCGGATCTTCAGTCCCACCACGAGCTCAAAGCGCTGGATTGCTGCGAGTTTCCTTTCGGCTCCAAACAGAAGGATATCTGCATCAATCCATATCATTACCGCCGCGTGGAGACGCCAGGTGGAAATCAATACACAAACCACTTTTTCTTGTTTTCTTCCATATTGATTATAGCTTTATGCATTAGTAAAAAATCTGTTAGTTATCTTCTTTCTCTTTTTTTTCCCAAACAGTTCTACCCCCAGTCCTTGTGCCACGTCACAGTGAGTTCAACCCCCAGCACAGCTTGTTAGCGAAGTTCCGGAATGCTTCCATTCACAACGAGCCTCTAATGCCTCAAAATGCCACTTACCCAGACTCCTTCCCTGCAATGCCCTGTAGCTCGTTTTCTTCATCTCCTTCCAGCTCTTTAAACCAGTCCCCCACTGCACACAGCTTCCCAAACTCTCCCAGCAGTGGAACCGACCCCGGGAGCCCCTACCAAATCACAGGTCATTATTAGCAATGATTTCTCAAGCATTGATGATTTTGTATATTAGCTCTCTTATAACTTCCTTGCATGAAATGTAGTGCCATTGAATTGCATACTTTCATACATCTTGGTCATTCAAAAACGTTGTTCTCATTGCACAGCAGAGACACCTCCTCCACCCTACAGTATGATGGAGACCACTCCGTCTAAGGATGTGAAACCAGAAGAGTCCTCCAACCCCAATAAACTCATTCTGTCAGCCCCTCACAGAGGTGACACTAGACTTACTGTGCATTATGTATGTACTTTGAAATGTGCAGTACCAGTTAAACGTTGTGAACACACCTACTCGGTTGTTGTTATTATTAACTGAAACTAATAAAAATAAGTTTTGTTAAGTGAAATAATGCTAAAATAAAATATGAATATTAAATGAAAAATGTAAACAAAAATTAGAAATATTGATTGAAATATAGTCATTAAAAATGATAAATTACTAAAATTGAAATAACAAAAGCTAACTAGAAAAAAATAAAATGACAAAATTTAAATGAGAACGGAAAATTCAAAATAATAAAAACTATAATAGTATATAAATAAAACTAAAATAACACGGCTCATTTAATAATATTACTTTTTTAATTTAAAGAAGTTTGAATAATCGTTCTAATTCTATGAGAATAGGAAAGTCCACATCACAGCTATAATGACACAATATCATTGGAAGCATTTTCAGAACAATGTTTTTTTCCAGCTAATGAACCATAAAAACATTGACAGCCAATCAGAATCCACACGCCTTAAACCTCAAGATAATCCAGTTATAAATGAAAGACCTAACCATTGTTTTCATTTTGAAAATAGAAATTATCAGACTATATATACAAGATGTCAAATTGGTCACACAAGACTTAATCATGTTTTTTTTTTTTTTTTGAAAGTGGAAGATTTACCTTTTATGTGATTTTTTTTTTTTTTTTTTTTTGTATAAAGTCTTCCTTAACTATAAAGCTTTTTTTATTGGAATGTCCTGCTTTAAATGGTATTAGGCAACATTCTTATTCAGAGAGTACATTAATGGATGTAAGATTTTTTAGGATAAACATTAATCTAGTCTGGTGTTTCCAAACAATGAAAGTGTTGAATCACAATGGCATTTTTGATTATTATATTAAAAAGCATCATAAATATGGTATGAGACCTGAATACTATGAGGTATGATACATGATATTTAACACGGTTTTATGAATGCCTTTTTTTTCCTCCAGACTTGAGGCCAGTGTGTTATGAGGAACCAGAATACTGGTGTTCAGTGGCGTATTACGAACTGAACAACAGGGTAGGTGAGACATTCCACGCCTCTTCCCGAAGCATCCTGGTGGACGGCTTCACAGATCCCTCCAACAACAAGAACCGATTCTGTCTCGGATTACTATCCAACGTCAACCGAAACTCTACCATTGAACACACTCGCAGACACATAGGCAAAGGTTTGTTTAAAGTTTTACTCTTTTTTTTGTGTGCATGGCAACGATTAATCACGATTAATCGCATCCAAAATAAAAATTTGTGTTTACATAATATATCTGTGTGTACTGTGTATAATTATTTTGTATATATAAATACACACATATGCATGTATATTTGTAAGAAATATTTGCATGTATATATATTTGTACATAATTTATATTTTATAGAAATATAAATATTTTATGCATAAAATAACACATTTTTCTTAAATATATACATGCATGTGTGTGTATTTATATATACAAAATAATTATACACAGCACACACATATATTTTGTAAACACAAACTTTTATTTTGGATGCAATTAATTGCGATTAATCGTTGCCCAGCACTACTTTTTTTGCATTCTTGACTTTGTTGAGGGTTTCTGGATCTGAAATTGTTGCTTTGAGAAGATCAAGCTGATAATGGCCTTCCATCAGTTGATGCAATTCCAAGAGAAAGTAATAAAAAAACAAAAACACACTGTTTTTATGGCGCCAGATTGTGCTGGTCAGTCAACACTGCACTTCAGAAACCCAGCGAGAAAGATAAAGTCCACACTATCCAAATGTTGGTTTTTCTCAGGGTGCTGGATGAGCGTCACTGTGCCAGTGTTGGAAAGACATTAAGCGTTGCCATAGGTTACAGCAGTGACAGAGAAGTATGCAGACACACACCGGGCACAGAGTCTCATCTACTTGTGTGAGAGATCCTAGATGGAAGAGCGCCAAGGACAACGACATAATCCAGATCAGGATGCTTCAGGAGAATGGAGATTATTAAAGTTTCCGCTTGGCACGTGATAAAACATGATGAATGCTGGGTTTGTGAATAATGATTTCTGTGATTTACCAAGTTCAAAGGTGGTCATATACTGTTTTATGTGTGGACTTTGCAGTAGTTCACAGTTGTGTTATAAAAGCCACTTTAGAATTGTTGTTATACTGTATGTTATTTTTGATTCTTTTTGTGGACCTGTAAGTGTAACTAGAAACATGCTTCAAACCCTTTCCTCTCTTCTGTTGTAGGTGTGCACCTGTATTACGTCGGAGGGGAGGTTTACGCAGAGTGTCTGAGTGACAGCAGTATTTTCGTTCAGAGTCGGAACTGTAACTACCAGCATGGTTTCCACCCCACCACCGTCTGCAAGATCCCGAGTGGATGCAGCCTCAAGATCTTCAACAACCAGCTGTTTGCCCAGCTGCTGTCGCAGTCGGTAAATCATGGCTTTGAGGTGGTGTATGAACTCACCAAGATGTGCACCATCAGGATGAGTTTTGTCAAGGTAAAGAGGTTTATATAGAATATGTGGCATATAATGGCATATACAGTAGCCCATACAGCCATATAAACCCTATTGGGCTGGTAATAAAGGTTATGTAAACGCCATTACTATTGATTCACTAGAAAGAATCGACTCACATTGATTAGAGTCTTTCCTTTGGGAACCAGTCTACAATGGTTGTGCTGAATGCATTTGATTCACTTAACCCTCTGATGGTCTTAAAAAAAAAATCACACTTGTGGTCTTCGGGGTCTATTGGACCCCAGACAATAAAATTTAATTTTGTAACAGAACAATATATTTTTTTTTAACAAATATAATTTTCTCTGTTTATTAATGCTTTTTACTCAACATTTGTGCAGTTTTTGGAGGATTTATGATTTATTTTTAATTTCTATAAATAAATAAATATTTATTTATTTAAATAGGATTTTTACAAAAAAACAGCATTTTACGTTAAATTAAATTTATTAAAAACCCAGATTTCAAAATTTCATTCCTGGGGATACCATGGACAATTTTACAAGGTTTAATGTAAGATTTTTGCCCATTTTTCTTGAAAATACAGGTTAAAATTTGTAATAAATCACTTTAACCACTAGATGGCTATAGAGCTCCATAAGGCCTATATGCTATTTGAATTACTGAAAGATTCTAAAGTTTCTAAAGTTGGATTCAGTTGGATTCATATATAAAAAATTTAAAACACAATTATAACAAAAATAAAATACTTTTTGTCAAAGTTTAGCATTTTTTTTTTGTACTGAAAAAAACAACAGTTTTTCAATAATGTTACAGTATGATTATAATCAAACCTGAACAACATGTTACAAAAATAAATGTTGAAGTCTTAAGATTTTATCATTTATTTCAACTGAACTACAATAACAAATTAGCAAATAAAGCAGTAAAAAAAAAAATTGTAAAAAAAAAAAAGATTTGCGTTATGTTCTGCGTTGTTTCTGATTTTGATTATGAATTTTGTCTATTTTGAGTCCAACGATAAATAAATATGTATTTATTTATTTATAGATATTTAAAAGATATAATAAATCCTCCAAAAACTGCACAAATGTTGAGTAAAAACATTAATAAATAAAGTAAATTTATATTTGTAAAAAAAAAAATTTGTTCTGTTACAAAATTAAATTGCATTTTTTGGGGTCCAATGGACCCCGAAGACCACGAGTGTGACTATTTTTGTCACGCCTACATAAAAACAGATAACGTTCCATTTTAATTTTTTTTTTGTAGATCTAGGAAGTGTTGAGAGCCGTAGGAAGTTTCATACCATTTGGAAAAAGAGAACATTTTTATTAATTCAAGCAAAAGTCATTTGGTTGTGGACCCCACAGACCATCAGAGGAACCAGGTCATAAAAGTCCTTGGTTTACACCGAGAATCAGTCTACACTGGTTTCGCTAGATGCGTTTGATTCACTTTAAAGAACCGTCTCATAAAAGTCCTTAGATTGGGAATGAGTCTAAACTAGTTGCACTGGATGCTTTTGATTCAATTAAAAGGATTGCCTCATAAGAGTCATTCGTTTAGGAATCGGACTACTCTGGGTGCATTTGATTCACTTTACACAACCGGCTCATAGGAGTCATTTGCTGTATGCTTTTGGTTCACTAACTAGAACAGACTCCGAGTAATTTGTTTGTAAATCATACTGCATTGGTCGCGCTGTATGCTTTTGATTCAATAAAAAGTATTGAATCATTAGAGTCTTTCCTTCGGGAATCGGACTACACTGGTTGTGCTGTTTGCTTTTGCTTTTGATTCACTAAAAAGCACAGTCTTATTAGATTTATTTGTTCAGAAGTTTTCTATTTCTCTATTTGTTCGCTTTTTAATTCAGTAGTGGTGCCATGTCGATTAAGTAGGCTAGTGTATAACTATGAAACTCTGTCAAAGAATTTTTTAGTAGAAGTGTTTTAATAACGTTTTTTAGAAAGAATGTTAGTACTAAACGGTTCTACGTGCGAGAATTTTATATAGAACCAAATAAGTACCTGTTCTTGATACCCAAATTTCTTCAGAAAATGCAAAAATCTGCTTGATTTTATAGTTTATTCTAAATATAAATATAATAATATGCAGTATTTTATATAAGACTGTTGTCAATTTTATAACCTCCGACAACAAGGTTAAAAAGTTGCTGTTTAGGACTATCGCAAATACAGAGAGTTCATAAACGTCAATCACAGGCCAACAGGTCTCTAGGTGCTTAGCAGTTTCAAATAGAAAATCTTCTAAGTGTTGCTATGCAAATGTAATATGTAGTTATTCTAATCTTTGGCTTGCTGTTTTATGGATGTTGCTCTGCCAAAACATGCAGATCCCGTAGCTCTGGAGTTCTTTGGTTACCGACTGATACGACATGCGCAATATTCCCTGCTTGATTTTTGTGCATGCAGACACATAACAAATCGTTTGTGATAATTTCTGTTAAAATACTTTATGAATGACAGGCAATTGCAAATTAGTTTTTGGAGAACTAGTATGCATTTATTTTTGCAATTCCTTTTGGTGCTGCTAGTGGATCAGAAATACTTGTATTATTGTAGTTTTTAAAAACATGTTTCGTGCGTCCTTAAGATGTTTTGTAAAGATGCTCAAGTATTGAGGATCAAATGTCTCCTCTTCTCAGGGCTGGGGAGCCGAGTACCACCGTCAGGATGTCACCAGCACCCCCTGCTGGATAGAAATACACCTGCACGGGCCCCTGCAGTGGCTGGACAAAGTTCTGACCCAAATGGGCTCCCCACACAATCCTATTTCCTCTGTGTCCTAATGCATTACAGGACAAGGGGAATATAGTTCCCCAAAAGACTTTTATAGCAACCCAAGACACATAAAGCTCTCTCTCTCTGTCTTTTCAGTGGATGTTTATGGTACTGGCATAGAATCGGCCAGGAAATATCATGCTGTTAAATAAGCAGCTGTGTGGTTAGATAAGTGTTGCATTGTTTTAAAAAAAAACAAAAAAAATGTTGCTATTTCACAGTATGTAGTAGCTGAGATCAATTCAGATAAAATCGCTGTATTAGGAAGCCAAAGAAATATGTTAGTTGGCAGGTACTTGTTCTGGAAATGTTTTATTATTTGTGTCATATTTGTGCCTTCTATAACATTTCATGTTGTTGTTTTTTTCACTCGCGTTAGCTTTCTTGTTTTTGTAATACAAAAACCTCTCTTATATTTTTGCCTGATTATTTTATGGCCCAAACACAAATATGAAATTTAAAAACAAAACATCAGAAGTCAGAAAATCCACCTACTTTGTGTTAATGCAATTAAAGTTTTAAAACTACAGGTTATCAATTTTCACAAGATCAATAAAAACTTCCTTTGCTTATTGAAGGATTTGCTTATCCTTTGCCCCATCTTTAAAATAATAAAGCTGATCGAACAATTCTGTGTCTTTCAGCTACACTGTCAAGATGTGGCTAAAAAGGTCAAACTAAATTGTAGCTTTCATTGATGACATTATGATGACATTAACAAACATTACAGGTTAGATTAAGATCTCTAAAAAATGAATTTCTACAGCTGCCGTTTCTATTTTCTATCATTAATTTAAAAATACTAAATGACACAAATGAGGCTAGGATGGCTAGTCAAACGCATTATTGATATACAGTAGATTTAGCTGCCAATTTCAATTTCATGATCTCAACGAGCTTGATGATGACAGCAGTATTTTAGATCGATCGGGTCCTTGTCAAACATCCCAGTTTTCAGAATGCAGTGTTGATAGTCTTCACTCCATCAAGGACAGCTGCAGGTCACACATATAGAATATTCCCCATTTAAAAATTCTGTGAAATTGTGACCGCATTAAATCCTCAACAGGACGAGTAAAGCATCTTCAGACTTCAGAAGTTGTGCTGTGTTTGAGCTCGATTCTGTGTGGTCAGTAAACGCTGCTGCTGCTGAAGGAAGCTGATGACTTCAGGACTCCTCAGAAGAGACTGAAACCCCAAAACAACATACATTACATTTACATTTATTCATTAAGCAGACGCTTTTATCCAAAGCGACTTACAAATGAGAACAATAGAAGCAGTTAAAACTAACAGTAGGTCAACAATATGTAAGTGCTATGACCCCTCTCAGTTTAATCTAACGCAGTCCCCTTTTTTTCTTTAAACATAACATCAACATAACATCAGCTAATGCTACGTCACTTTGCTAAGAAAGAATATTCAGTTAATATAAGTATGAGTGACATGTCACATAAAATATGCATATATGTGCAGAATAATTGATATACAAATCAGTCAATTAAAAGTAAAAAAAAATGGAAGCTAGGAGGAAAAGTGCAAATGAAACTTCACAGTATATATATATAAATATGTATATATATATACACACACAGACATATAATATATATAAATATAATAATATACACACATTATGTAAACAAAACCTTTGTTAGATTCGATTTGACAGTACATATATATATACATACATATATACATCTATATACATAGATTCAAATTGAATCTAACAAAAGTTTTTGTATATATATATATATCAGTCCTGTCAAATTGAATCTAACAAAAGTTTTTGTATATATATATATATCAGTCCTGTCAAATTGAGTCTAACAAAAGTTTTATATATCTATATAGCCTATATGTAAGCAACTGGCTGTCTTTACCCGTGTTTGCTATATGTATTCGCTATAACAACCGCCTCGCTCTACATTATCCCGCTTATTACATGGCTACCTACCAAATAAATCAATAATTTGACACAAAATATTGATTTAAAAAGGAGTTTATTATTTAAAAACGATTGTATTGCTCCAAAGTGAACAGAACTGTGTCCATGGCAACGCTCTGTTTTTCATGGCAAAGGTGTGTTATACTTTGCAGCGGTCTGTTATCAAGAAATAACAGACCACATTCTACATTAGAATTCAACCAAGCCATGTAATATATATATATATATATATATTTAGTTTTTTTGTATTGCACATAATTTAAAATTCAGCCTTTTTGATTTTGACACCTATTTTTTTACATGCCTATTGCCTACATGAATTATGCATTATCTACTCTAATACTGCATTAAGTTACCAGGGGGTGTACGAGTAAAAATCCTCTAGCTTAATAAAGTGTTTTAATACACTCACCAGTCTCTTCTGGTTCAGCACCTGCTCAATGAGGGAGGGTCTGGCCGGTCTGTCTCCTATGGTACCCAGCCGTTGCTTAGTAACGGACACAGGCCTCTCCTCCGTTCCCTCCTACACATCACGAAAGACAAACAATTTGAAATTAAGCCTATAAAGTTGGGAGCTTAAACTGAGACTATTGTTTGACCAAACGTTTCTTACGTCTAGTTTTCCAGTCGACATGGCCTGGTCGCTTTTCTTCTTCTTATACTTGTCCTTGTACATTTTATTCCGGTGTTTTTTGCACATCCAGGGTTTCCTGGCTTTGGCCACCTGAGTCGTGGTCTCCGTGCAGCCGTCATAGATGCAGGTCTTGGACACGTTCTCGCTCTCTCCGGACGTCTCGTCGTCGTTGAGCTCGTCGTCTCTCGCCTCCGGCACGTCGCTCTCGTCGCCCGGGTCTTCCGCGTCGTACGGGAAGTTCTCCTGGTCGGACGGGGTGGTGGTGCTGCTATCCGCGGGTGCGGGGGTTTGGCTGTCTTTACCCGTATTTGCTAAACTAATATGAACGCTGTCGTTCATGATGTCTTTCCTAGAGTCTCACCTGTCATTCAACCATACGGACCAGACTTGGCACAGAATAGCCTACTTTAGTTTATAACGGATTTGATCTGTCTGTCATTAAAATACCGCATTGTAAATTGCAGTAACCCGATAAATAAAATCTACCTGCATAAAAACGGAGGAAAGGAATATGAGCTTTAAAGGAGGTCACAACAAAAACAAAACAGTCATGGCCGCTGCAGAAAGAGACTCGACTGTGTGTGTGTGTGTGTGTGTGTGAATCAAATGGACGTTTCGCCCTCTACCGGCACCAAACTGCGATGCAGATTCACAGATACTCCCAATACACTGGCCCTAAACTACATTTTCATATGTGGGCGACACTTAAAAATATGAATGTCAATGCAATAGATAACAAAATATCAAACAAAATTGCAGACGATAGCGCAAAAATCCAACATGGTTTACTCCGCTTATGGAGAGCATTCTGACATCGTATCCCTGTGTGGCAATCTGTACTGTCCCCAACAAATACCAGAATACATCTCAAGTTCATGTAGTTACTGTTCATCCAATATGTTACAGGCATGCTAAAGAAACCAGTAAGGAACCATCTAACCCAGCACAACTGCTGAGATCTCTAAAGCGTTGGGATCTCAGCTCTAGTTTCTTTCCAACAGATGTCAGACAGCTTAGTAAACTCCTCAGGACCACTTTATGATTTCTCCTTATTTATCTGCGTTGGATCTCAGTTTGGGTGTTGTATTGTATTGCAGATTGAATTTTTTATATTGTATGCATCATCCATAGTATCTATTAGTTCAAATACATCAAATTGTTTTATTGTGTTTTACATGAAAGCCCCTTTCCGCCACTTACAAGAAAAAAAATAATGATATGAAAACTTGATTTCTTTATCATAATTGACTTTTGAATGTAACAATTATGACTTTGTCTCAATTCTGACTGTCAGTTTCGACATTAGCTCATGATTACAGCTTAGTTTGTCATAATTTCGACTTTTTATCTCATAATTATGACAGTATCTGATCATTTTTACTTTTGTCATAATTATGAATTTACCAAAGCATGTTTTTTTTTTCTTCTCAAGGTTCAAGGTATTTTATTGTCATTTTGTACATGCTGACACATGAAATATGTACTCAAGACCAGCAGTGTAATAAAAAAATAAAAATATATAAATAATTTACATACAATAAGTTAAAAATAGTTTAATAGACTAAATTTAGAAATAACTTAAAATACCTGAAAAATAAATACCTGAGTAAACTAAAAATACTTGAAAAATAAAACCTATATAATAAATAATAGGCAGCAAGTTTTTAAAAGCAGTGCATTAAATTCACATATAAACCAGAGCATCATTATGACAAGGCACAATAAATAAGATATAAATGAGAAGGAGAGATCAGTCACTAAGGCAGGGATTCTATAGTAAATGCATATAGTATTCTTATGTGGCAGACATGGGGTTTCATAGTTTTATTCTGTTTTTTTTTTTTTTTTGTTCTAAAAAAGCCAATATAACAATAAATATTTTGCTTTAAAAAAATGAAGACATAGTATTTGGACATTTTCTGGTTATCAAACATTAGTGGACCCTGTCCATAGTTAGTGTGACATGTGTGAACTTGAGTGAAACTGGCTTCATAAAAATCATTATAAGAGCTTAAGTTGGTTAAAAGTGCATGCAAAAGTACAGATCTATATTTCTATTTTAAAAATGGACAGCATAATTTTTATTATGCTAATATAATTATATAAAATATATTTTTATTACACATTTTCTAATGCATTTTTACTAATGATGTTTCTGTTCTGTAACTGTTTTGCCTGGTGAATGAAAGACATGTTTCTTATGCATATTTTATGAGCAAATCAGATTTTATTCAAGCCATTCAGATGACATGTTGTATTCTATATATTATAAAGGATATAATACTTATGTATATGTAAGTAAAATCATATTTTCAAATATATATATTTTGAAAATACGAGAGATGGTATGGCAGCTTTTCTATTTACAGTACTATTGACAGAATTATTTAATGTAAAACCTCAACTTAATAATGAAACTGATAATGAAATTGATAATAATGATAAATATTTAATTATACATCAAAATGACCTCTAAGATATCTCTAAATGTGTAGTTTATCAGTACATTCAGACGTGTGTGATGCTTCTGTCTCTCTCTGCTGTCAGGACAGCGAGGACACCGTTGATCTCTGTGAGGAAACACTGCAGATCTCCACGTTAGTGAAGGAGCTCCCGGCCTCACTGCTGCATTCTGGGTATGAAGAACTAGAGGATATGATGTTTTTCAGCCTGTGGAGAGCAATGATCAACAGGGTGAGCAGGAAAAGCAGCAAGCTGAGGAAGATGGAGACATAGATATAAACACTAGGAGTTTGTCCATATGAAGCAGCGGCCGCGCCGGTAGAAACAGATGTAGGACTGAACCTCAGGAAACTCTCGCTGTTTACTCCCGTACCATTCATCTCCTCCACCGACCCATCCATCCCAGACATGTCTGATGGATTTGGGAATCTGTTGGGAAGATAGGATAGATCAATTATTATTAGTCTTATTATTGCTGACTTAGTTTGCTATTTTGTAATTGAAATTATCACTATTATTATTTATATTCTCTTAAACTTCAGGGGTTAGGATTGTGTGAACATATGATCATACAGAAGATATTTGAAAATATTACTGGACACATTAATGTTCTTCCATTCCCACTAATTGAAATCATTATAGTTAATATAGGCTAGGTAATTGTAATTAATAATTTTGTAATCATTATATTATATAATATTTATTATATTATATTACAATATCAAAATATATTATAATATATAAATATAATTTGTTTATTATTTAATAATTAATTTTAATTTTAAATAATATTTATAATTAAATAATATATTAGACTATATAAAATAATATACATCTATATTAGGATTAGGACTTATTGCCAAGTTGTGTGAATATATGATTGGGATCTTAGATTAGATATTTGAAAGTATTACTGGACATTTTAATTTTCCATTCACACAAATGGCCAACTGCAGCATTGATAGGTCAAACTTTAATATGTTTATTACATTTATGAAATATCTAATAAATTATAAATGGGAACAAACAACAATTTATTAAATATTGAAATTTATTTATAAAATTACTTTATTATGATAACATTATATTATAATATCTATTATTTTACTATATAATATAATAATAATTAGTGCTGTCAAATCGATTAATTGCGATTAGTCACATCTAACATAAAAGTTTGTATATATGTGTGTGTGTATGCATATACACACATATATTATATATTTTATGTTAGATTTGATTAATTACAAATAATTCATTTGACGGCACTAATAATAATATAATCTTAAGAAATACTGAACATACATTATAATGTTGTTTTTGAGAATATCTTACAGCCGTCAAACTATTTTTTCCTAAACATTTTCCAAAGTGCAACAGTGTTTATTCCTCTAACAGGCCAGTCATATTTAATGAGTTGAACCACCAGAGTTCACTGACTATGTCTTTTTCTGACCTCTGTCTTTGATTAATGTTGAATATTTACTGTTCAGAAAAAACAACAACAACCAGAACACTTAAATACTTCAGATTGAATGTGAAGAGGATGATAATCACATTTGATTATGCTTTTTGTATCCAGGCAACCTGCATATCAGTGGGCTCATAAGCTGGTGCAGCTTGTTGTTAGGCCATCGCCGGTCCATTAGGACTTTGGGGTTGGTCACAGCGGCGCAGTGGTGCACACAGAAGGTCAGTCTGTTGTTTACACAGCCTTCGTACTCACACCTCATGAATAATAGATTGAGAGGTGCCTGAGCAGGAAAATGTCACAGAGTTTCCGAATTTAAAGAGAACAACGTGCCAAATCATTTGTTTGACAGGCTATCGGTATCAACAGTGGTGTTTTACAAAGCTGGTTTATTTGTGGTCTACAGTACATTCTGAATCTGATCTAGAATTGGAAGCTTACCAACAAACATTCAGCATTGAGCATAAAAGTCTTTCATATTTAAAAGCTCATATGACAGACAGCGTTACATGATTCACATTTAGTTCTTCCCCTGAGACGAGCACAATTTAGTGGAGGTCACTTCAGCTGTGCGAGAATCCTATTCATATCAATTCATATGAGAGCATGTGTGCATTAGTGTGTAAATGAGCTGCAAATGAGCTGTCACCATCTGATTTCAAGACACTTTTTATTATGTGTTTTTTCACATTCATAGTTCTTAATCATTGGATGATTCAAGAATATGCATTCTTTTTTTATCAACACTTGAATATGGGTAAGTTTCATTCAAAAAAGCTGAACAAAAAGCTAAGGAAATCAAGTCAAATGGGGGTCAACCTCAAAATGCAACAGAAGCAAGCTCAACTGATTTTGTATCCTCAATATGTCCTGAGTTAGGGGAAAAAAGCCCCGAAGAATCCCATTAGGGAAAGTTTCGAAAAAGCCCCAAATATAGCCTATTCATACGCCTATTCATTCTTTTTCTCACGTGAATAGGGTAAACATTTTAACCTTTAGATATCATCATGAAAATTACTCAGTTGATTACTTGCGTCAAGACAAACAAAACATGTATTACAAGTTTTTTTAAATTGTTTGTTAACATGAGCAAACGGTGCATAATCTAATTACGTATGTGCTAATTTGCATAAATACCACAACGCTTATTTCAAGCAGCTGTTATTTTCAAATCGAAAGCGAGGCTCCGGTGGGAAGAACCCCGGAAGTACAGATAAACAACAATGCCTTGGACTACCAACCTGAAGCTGCTGCCGCGATTTACACTATTGGATGTTAATATCCAATATAGGATGTGTATATAGTTCGTTCCTGCTTCTTTTTTTACTTTCTGAATTATATATTAAAAATATATATTTTATTTATAAATTAATTTCACTGTATATAGTCTAAAGTATGAAAGACATGTATGTACAGTTTTAGAATAACTCCTTTCTACATTAAACACAACAACACACCATTGCATTCGTGATCTGTGATTAAAGGCGACACTTTCGGTTTTCTTCCCACCAAAATAACGGCTGCGTGAAATAAGCGACCTTATGTAGCCACGCCCCTTTTCAGCGCTGAGCTCGTTGTCTTTTGACTTCCGGTCTGTATTTTCACAGCGATCTTGCGTAGTTATGAATGAACGGCTCGTTTAAAAAATTTACAAGGTCCATTTGTTAAGACATATGCTTTACAATGCTTATGATAAACATTACAATGCTCATGATAACTTTCGTTAACTCTACAATAAGTAAATCAACTTCACCAGCTAATTACTCCTGGACAGCGATGCCATAGAAATATACAGAGCGACCGCAAAAACGGAAGTTCAAAGACAATATCTAAAGATGGCGGCGCCCTCGTTTCTCTGGCACATAAGGTCTATAGCCAGGGCAAAATGTCTTGTAGAATCTTGTAGGCCTTAAGACTGGCGGGCTGCCACGTGCTTGTACATTCAGACAACATGTCAACGGTTTTCAATCTGAACCACCAGGGGGGCACAAAGTCGGAAGGCTTGTTGCGGCTCACTCACACTGTCCTCATCTGGTCACTTCCACGGTTTGCATCACAAAGGGCTGCTTATCTGCCAGAGGTGGTCAATCAGGCTGCTGATGCTCTGTCCAGGAATTGGATAGGTCAGGGTGAGTGGAGGCTCCACCCGAATGTATTTCAGGACATTTGGCAGGAGTTTGGTATGGCGGAAGTAGATCTCTTTGCCCGTAGTGGTTTGCCCAGATGGAAGCGTCCAGTCCATTGGGGCAGGACCCACTGTCACAAAACTGGCCAGATTTTCTTCTGTATGCTTTTCCTCTGTTTCCTCTGTTATGGGGGACACTTCACAGGATTGCTCAGGACAGACACAGGGTACTTCTATCTAAGCAGAGGCTGTCATGATGGGTTGTTGAGGTTATTGCTTTGACCTACAATAAGGCTAAAACGAGTCGTCATCAATTCCATTCTCACTTCCTGTTATATACCTACATAACAATGTAATACATTTGCATAATGCCAGCCTATGGTCTTCATTAGCTGCCATTGAACAACATCTACTTTGATCCGTTTGGTTCATCAAGAATACTTTTTTCCGCGCTGCAAATCTACTTTGCGTGCACTTCCAAAGGATGAGGACTTGCTCTGGAATTGATATGGAAACACAGACGCCATCGTTCATATCACTGTGTATCGAGCGCTGAGGAAGCCTCCGAAGCTGAAATTCAGATTTTTCCGTTTCCGACACGCACTGTAAGCAATATACCAATTACAACAGACTGTGCCATCTGACCAGTCGGAAGGGGGGATTACAGAGACAGAATCTTCAAACAAACCGTTTTCATTCTCTTAGAGAAATTAGGTGATGTGCAATGTATATTATGAGAAAATTAAAGGGATCTTGGATGCATGTAAACCTATTGTAGGAGACCTCCAAACAAAATTAGGAACCTTTAAAATAGCATAATAAGGGCACTTTAATGCATTTGACCTAATGAGACCTTATTGTAAAGTGTTACCATATTAATTTTAAGAGTTGCAATTTTGCAAATCACTGTGACATTTCTCACGGTGTTCAGAATTTGTTTTTGAGAACCCTAAAAATTGTACACATATGCTGGACAAAACAAGTGAAGTATTTTTAGGCTGCGGCTCAGCTCACAACACTAAAACTTGCTTTTTGTTTGTCCGCTGGCATATTTCAGTCCCCTAAGCTTCATTGTGTGGGACGACAGTCGTCTGAGCCACAGCACGCCCTGAGAGCCTGTGGTTAGAGTCTCATAAAGAGTCATGATTTATGACCACTTCCTTTTTTCTGAGTTGTGAGATGAATTCGTCTGCTGAAGCAAACGCTAGAAGACATGCAGCAACAAAGGGAAATCACACTTATTTTCCTGGACGTTTTCTCAGTGAACTTTAACGTTCCCCTCACCAGCTTTTCGATTTATGAGTGAGATGCGAATCCCTGCGGCAACATAAATCATTCAATCCCTCTTGTGGTTTGCCTGGAATTTCAGGAGAAGTTCAGCGGGTCATTTCAGTGCGCGGCTCTAATCTCTGTTTATGGATTTCTGTTTAGGGAAGCTTGTGGAAGGAGAATTTGGCTATTAAGAAAATGACTCAAAACATAAAGCACTACAGAGGATGTCAATGAATGAGGGGAGCGGGGGATGACGAAATACAGAGGGATTTAGAAAAAGACATTTGCACTGACTGGAATGGCTGATGACTATCCATTGTGACTTACCACAGGCAGATTTATCTCTTTAAATCACTTACTATACGATTACATAAGATAATTTAAATTAAGCACATTTTAATGACACATTTAAGTCAGTTTGAATATTAAATACTCCATGGCATTCCAGACACTTGAGTTTTTTGACATTCAAATTGAAAATAACTTCATCTTTTTTCTAAGTAATGAACATTGACAAGGAGAAATTCTGACCTTTCTGATGCAAAAAAAAGAGTCGTCGGCACTAAATCACAGAGCTGCCCGTCACGCTCATCTCATGGTCCCGGAGTGAATTCCTTATGGGATTCCTTAAGCTATAGCACACGCTGAAATAGATGCCACTCGTAATTGTACTGAGAGTGAGAGGAAGAGCGTGTCTGAATGCGCTCGGTCTGGTGGGCTGATTCTCAACAGTGGGCTGGATATCGACTGTCCAGCTGTTGTACTCTGAATCCCCCTCCCTCTCCGTTTCATTCCTATCATCTCTCTCCCTTTCTCGTCCCCCTCTCATCTCACTGACGTCTTCTCGGTTTCTTTAGCAGCTGATTTATGTTTCAATTAAAGACGAAAAATGTCTCGCTTAACTCATAAAAGATGGTACGATCGTTCTCGCTTTAATTGCTGTAATTGGGATTTGATTATCTCAGTGATATTACTCAGCTCAGCAGCTTAGACTAGATGACAGGCTTCTGTCTTGTCTTCTCCCATGGTGCCGTGCTCAGTCAATCATATCAGACAGAGCTAATCACCGCTCTCATCAGCATCATGAGCCGAGAGACCTCTTGTAGACGTCTTTGTGGCGTTACTCTCAGATGTAATGAACACTCAATGAGACCTTTAGCTAGGCGACATCACGCTCATATATTGTATGAAAGGGCTGTTCTGCTTTATGAATTAAGCATGAGGGGCTTTGTTGAATTTATAAATGATTTAGTCAAGTTTAATCTTAAAAATAAAGGTTCTAAAAAGGGCTTTTAACACTATGTCATAGAAGAATGTAACAAGGACACTACAAAATAAAATGTTACCATTGTAAAGTCTTACACATTTTAAAAAATCTAAAAGAACTTGTTTTGTCTTTGTTAAAATCTGAGTTTGTGACGTGTCGGTCTGTCTGTCTATAGAGAGTCTGGCGCAGGCTGGCATAAGGATGGAGCTGTGGATGCAAGCGGTGGGGCAGAGCTATGCATGTCAATAGGACAGAGGCGTCATGCCTCCTGCGAAGGTCTTATCTCTTCTGCTCTGTGCAATAAAGACACGCAACACAGATTATGGATCCGCGCAAAGCAAAGCATGACTCTCTGGCGCAGCTTGCTTTTGCTATCGTTTTGTGAATCATGAATGGGAATTCTGTTTCGGTAATAACAAAAGCTTGTGTTCTTAAGGCTCAGTGATCGTCATTGATTCATCTTGAACTAGTAGAAAACTCTCTATTCCTCTTAAAGGGACAGTCCCCCCCCCCCCCCCTAAAAAAAAGAAAAATCTGTCATCATTTACTCACTCTCATTTTATTCCAAACCTGTCGTTCAACTGTTTTTGTCAAGTCAAGTCAATCTTTATTTGTATAGCGCTATATTGTTTCAAAGCAGCTTCACCGTGATAAACAGGAAAATAACGTAAATACGTAAATAACGTAACGTAATAACGAAAATATCAAAAGTAAGACAATTTCAAATTCTGCTTTAAAGCAGCTCAAAATAGACAATGGTGTCATTATTCAACTCAAGTCAATTGATTGAGTTAAGTATTGATTAAGTTAAGTTCAATAACTGTTTAAAATTCATCAATTATGAAATGAGCTCTACACAAGACAATAGTGTCGTTATTTAATTTGAATCAATGCTGATTCAATTTAGTTAAATATCAGTGCTGATGTTTCAAAATTCATCAATTATGAAATGAGCTCTACACAAGACAATAGTGTCGTTATTTAATTTGAATCAATGCTGATTCAATTTAGTTAAATATCAGTGCTGATGTTTCAAAATTCATCAATTATAAAAACAAAGTCGAATCGGCTATAAAGCAGCTCTGCAGGAAACAGTGGTCTCATTCTCCAGCTCAATTCAGTTCAAGTTTGTTCTCATCCAATTATTTTTGCCCATGCAAAGAAGGTCAATGGGGTCGAATACATTGATCCTCATTGACTTTCACAGTGCACTGTAGGAACACTGAATGAAATGTCCTTGTCAGCATTTTAGGTTTAATGGATTGAACTTACATTTACAGCATATTTCATTAACTGATATAATGTTAATATACCAACCTACTGAAAATTTAAAATCTGTTTTGTACCTTTATAATACACTGACAACCACCATAAAACAAAGGTGGCAATGAGAAAGCCACATGTAAAATCAAAGCTCATCACAAGTAGCTTTTCCACAAGCTAAGGAGATCAAAACTAAGATACAGTAAGTACACACAGTGTCATGCACACAAATACAAAACACTATCATGGTAAAATGCATGTCATAAAAATAATGCAATAAACATTCATTTAAAAATATAAGATGCAACATAAAACCCTAATGTACAAAAATAAAAAGTTATCATGCATCACACAGATAAGTCTGGGAATGTCAATGTGCGTTTTTCACTGCAAATTATAAGACCTGTTCTTTTGAAATGTCCCGTTAAATTTATATTATAGTTTTTCACAGTATATAGTAAAGGAACTTACCAAGTAACAGGTAGCATTTTTACAGCCTTTTACCATAAAAATATGATAATTTTTTACAGTGTATGGAAAAAACATTATCCTATTTTTTTTTACTTCTTTTATGTTCAACAGAAGAGAGAAAGTCATAAAATATGAGGGTTTGGAACAACATGAGGGTGAGTAAATGATGACAGAATGTTCATTTTTTGCTTTTTAACATTCATCTGAGTATTCGCTCTCCTCGTGAGATGTGCAAGGACGGGAGTTGAGGGTATCTGCCTCTAGACATATATTGGCGGCGTTCCACTGCAGTTTAGATGCCCACGGGGGATTGTGGGTACCCTTCCTGAGTCCTGCTGTGGCGCCTGTCTTTTGGGTCTTTATAATTGCTCCAGCTAATGCCAGCGCTGAGGCACATGAGTGAATGCTGTTGGATTTTGATAAGAACAGTGCCTTGGCTGATTTTTCCTCTAATCCATAAAACTGTAAAAATCGGAGAATGTTTGTTATTCCCCTGATACAAGCGATTCAGCCCAGCTTTGGTGCTTCTGTTCCCATTGCACACAAAATAGTTTGAATATTAACTCACGGCATTTGACGGCATGAAGTGTTTTTGATTAGACTGTGTGCTAACTTCAGGAGGAAAGGGTCGAATTGATAATGAATCATCCTCTCACCCCCGGTCTGCTCTACTGGTTTTGACAAGAATGGCATGTTTGAAGAACCTTTGTGGCAGACAACGGCAATGTGTCAATCAGGATTATCCTGTGGAATACTCTAGGCACTATGGAGAGGTTTACACAGTGGAGCATGTCAGAGGAGATGGCCCTCTCTCTTTCTATTTCCCGTTTTCTCCCAACTGAGATGATGCTCTTTGCATAGTAATCCAAGTCTCAGAGGTCTCTGTGTTGCTCAGACAGTATCACCTTTGAGTAGACTAACCTCCATCCTGTCATACAGGCACATACATGCTACGGTCATTTACATTCATAGCAGATATGGATAAAAACTAACTAAAAAAGCAATAATTATAAGTTCCAATTGAATTGAATTAAAAACTTAATTTAAGTGACTTAAATGGGTCTTTTTATTTGAGAAGTTGTAGAGTTATAAAACATTCAATAGAGAAATGTATCATTTTCGACATTTATTAACTAAGATTTTAAAATCAAAAGACAAATACTGTATGTTCAGGAATAGACATTTATGGATATATAGTGGCCAAAAGTTGTGCCCGAAATTGTTTTTTAATGACCCCACATGTTTGATTTAAATCATCAAGATTTTAGAAAAAGAATTTATGTTTTTAAATATTTTAAATATATAAATATGAAGGAAGAATAAAACACTAAACTTGGTTAAGGTATTTATCTGACAAAATTATTTGGCAAAAAAGGCAAACTACAGCTACAGGTTTTAAATGAAAAAAAATGCATATGAGCTCAAGCATACATTAACAACAACATAATATTTTGTTGGTTCTCTCTTGTTTTTGCATGTGTTCATAATTTCTTTGTATGACAGCCTGGCCAAAAATTATGTCCGCACAATTTGGCATGTTTCATTGCCTTATCACAAATAAGCACAACTAATATTACAAAATCTTTAACAAATGTTGAATTTTTTAAATAAAGGATGAAGGCTGGACATCACTTTTGGCCACTACTATGGATAAAAAAACTAAAAATAGCAATAGTAAAATCAGATTTAATTCAATTTAAAACTAAATTAACATTAATTAAGAGTAATATTCAGAGAAAAACATTTTTTATGAGGTTTTGGAAAGAAAGAAGGGAGGATGCTTGACAGATGTCTTGAGGAAAAACATTACACAACCTGGAAGCCACAACACTAAAAGACCTAAAAATAGTAATTCCTCCTAGGTTGTATAGATCTATTAAAAAATGCTTTTTTAATCACTTATTTGTTTCTTTACACTACATTTGTGCAGACAACTTTAACCAAAGCAACTAGCATCATGCCATTTGAGCTACAAGAATATGTTAATCTCCATTATATCTGGCTGCAGACTTTTGGCACCATACAGGAAAATTTGGTCTTAGCTGTGAACTGGCATCAACATTTCACAGCATATATACGAGAACTGGAAATTTGTCGCTATAACTCAGCAGTCGGTGGGCTGTCAGATGCAATACATCAAGATAATAGAATGGCAGGGATCCAATTCAATCTGCCTTACAGCATGCAGAACACTTCTGAAATTTACAGTCAAACTTCAGAAACTGTCCATATAGAAGTTATCTATGTTATAGAAGCTGATTCCTTTCACAAATGCTGATTTTTGGCTAACACACGTCATAACCCCAAGTTACATACGTCAGTACCGTGAGTGTTCATGGCGGTCCAGGTAATTCATATTCTCTGAATATTTTAGTGTTGATGTCATGTGTTTCTTGAGTGGGAAAAGAATCCTTCTGAAGTTTATATTCTCCTGAACTATAAGCACAAACCTAATCTCCAGCTCTGGGTTTGCTGTTTGTTTATACGCACATCACCTTATTTGAATCTCAGCATCTCTTCTCTAGCACAGTTTACCCTGAGTGTCAGCACTCTGTTATTGTTGAAATTTCTCTCTCTGCAAGACAAAGACAAAACAACAGCGCCAGGCATGGAAGAATTCATCAGTTCCAGACGGAGCCTGTTAGCCATGTCGAGAGAGGAATAGTTCATCTTATTCTATAGGTCACAAATGACTGTAGACATTCAACCTGTAACTACTTTATATATTTTCACTTGAAATGCAGAGTAAGCGGTTCTCCTCAGAGATAAAGGTTTACATTTGCAATAAATTTTCTGCTTGTGTTTGTTCTCAGTAGAGGTTCGGTGGGTTTTGAATGCTTCTTTTCATGTGATCTTGTAGTGAGATATTTGTGCTTGAGATATTGAATTGAGCCCTGCTGTATTTTATTGTAATGAGTTTTTTAATTGGATTTCTCGAGGCTTTGTATCGTTACACCTGCAGAGACTCGCATTTCTCAAAAGGTCCCTGGTCAAGGCCCATGCAGTGAATTGTTCAGTCTTACATCACATATTCAGAGCGATCTTCGCAGGAGTCGGACTTAAGAGAGAGCCCACGCTGTAAACATCCCCAATAGTGAGAAAAGTGAAGCACATCTACAGCATTTCTCAGCTTTGAATCTGGGTTGTTAAGAAATATCAAGCAGTGACAGCTGTGTCCTGCAGTGAGAAATGCTGCTATACTTCCTAACATACACACACACACACACACACACACTGTACATATACAGTGTGTGTGTTTATATATATATATATATATATATATATATATATATATATATATATATATATATATATATATATATATTATAGCTATTATAAAGTATATATATATATATATATATATATAACACATATATATTTACAAACTTTTATGTTAGATAGGCTATAGGCTATTATACGATATGATATTCGATATAGCTATTATAAAATATATATATATATATATATATATATATATATATATATATATATATATATATATATATATATATATATATATATATATATATATATATAGTACGTGTATTTACAAACTTTTATGTTAGATATGATTAATCGATTTGACATAACTTAGTTAATTGTGACAATAATTCAAACCGGTGTATAAATTCTTTACGTCGAAAAATGTTTGTGTCATCTACGCATCATCAATACTGTCACTGAACAGCCAAGAAACGCGTTTCCATAGTTACGTTGCCATGTGAAGATTTTAATTAGCTTTTATTTACAACACCTGGGGAAAGCAGCGGATCAAAATTAAGCCAAATGTTTTAACTAGCCACATGTCGATTGGTCATGAATATCGACATGCACGTATAAAGGGGTTAGAGAGACAGTCGTAGTCAAAATACTGTGATCCATTTACTGAGAGTTTATTGGTTCTTTAAGAGTTTGACGCGGTGACAAAAGGTTGGTTTCGATCGGTTTCGTTTTTAATGTCTTTGATTCAAATAGTTGTTTATAATTTGAAGTGTTGAAAGGTATCTTCTTTTCAGAAGTGATAAAAATGGCTTCCCGTAGCTTCGCTCCTCTTTCCAGTCGTCAGGAAAACACGATAGGCCTGGGAAGAGGAGCGGATGGCCTGCGCGCTCACAAGCCCGGCCAAAGGCTTGTACTCGGTGTTTTGACAGAGAATGATCAGCATAATCGAGTATTTGGCCAGGTTAGTGTCAAGGGTTTACATTTCTTACCCTAAAAGCGCAAGAAAGTTATTTTTGTTTGTGTTTTTAAGATTTCATCTAAATACGAGTCAGCTTTTCATGCTGCATCTACTCGTGACGTCAACACAAACAGTGCTACACCTGGTGACGATGTGCTTGAGTCAGCTTTACAATCCACGTCATTCTTGATGCCTTCAGAGCTTCTCCTAGTAGATGATGTTATCCAAGATCTTGGCTCAGGTATGCTACAAGATGAGTCTATAAAACTGATTATCACTTATGGAGCTGTTTATTGTTTTTAATATATTTTGCATAGTCACTTTAAAGCAGTGACTTCTTTGCAGTCACAGCTATCACATAGTATATCATGCAATATTTGTAACACAAACCCAAGAGATGTTTCTTACTGTCGCTTCAATGCAGATCCTTATGGATATGGCTTAACTATACTTCCTAAATATTTAGGGTCTTGCGTGGATGCTTCAATGTGCTCATTGTCAGAGGAGGAGACTGCTTCCTCTGAGGATGTCTTTTGTGTTCCTGAGTATGCTGAGGATATCCACAAATACCTGCGTGAATGCGAAGTTGGTATATTTACTTTTTTCTGTGGCTGGTAAAATGTTTAGACTAGTCTTAAAAGTTTGTTTTCTTTTTTTCACGACTGGTCATAACTTTAACGTTAGTTCCATAAGATGGCAGATCGGTCTAACCTCAATTGGAAAAAGCTTGATTACCCATTGTTTACTGCAAGTTGATCAAACTAGTTCTTAAGACAAACTTAACCATTTTAAGACTATGCAACTGGCCCCTGTATCTATCAAATGCACTTCGTTTCCCAGGTTAAATACAGGCCGAAGCCCAGCTATATGAGAAGGCAGCCTGACATAACCAACTGTATGAGAATCATCCTTGTCGACTGGCTGGTTGAAGTTGGCGAGGAATACAAGCTGTGCTCGGAGACTCTCTACCTGGCTGTCAATTACCTGGACCGCTTCCTTTCGTGCATGTCTGTCCTGAGAGGGAAATTGCAGCTTGTGGGAACCGCTGCTGTACTCCTGGCGGCGTAAGTGATGAGCTATTATCTTTAAGTGTTACCTAGTGACATAACTACATGGCCTGTTTCTGATTAGGAAATACGAGGAGGTGTATCCTCCCGAAGTGGATGAGTTTGTGTACATCACGGATGATACCTACACGAAGAAACAGCTGCTTCGGATGGAGCAGCACTTGCTCCGAGTGCTTGCTTTTGACATGACTGTACCCACAGTGCTCCAGTTTTTCATGCAGTACACTTTGGAGGAGCCGATCTGTGCCCGGACCGTCAACCTTGCTTTGGTGAGGGGGTTATTTAAGTTTTTTTTTTTTTTCTTCCTAAATTGGATATTGATTTTGTTTTCTCCCTGCCCTATAGTATCTTTCAGAGTTGAGCCTACTTGAAGTGGATCCCTTTGTGCAGTTTCTACCTTCCAAGACTGCGGCAGCTGCATATTGTCTGGCCAACTACACTCTAAATGGGGCTCTGTGGGTGAGTCCAGCCTTTTTAATGGGTACACTGTTTTATTCAGACAAGCCAATTAAGAGTCTTCATGCTTCAACCACTATAGGTGAGGTTGTTTATTTTTATTAACCCCCAAATACTTGACTCATTGTGTGCAATATGTCCAATCAAATAATGTGTCTTGTTTCTGACAGCCTGAGAACCTGTATGCCTTCACTGGTTACTCACTGGGAGTGATCAGCCCGTGTCTGAAGGAGCTTCACAAGCTCCATCTTGGGGCTGCAAGTCGCCCTCAACAGGCCATCCAAGAGAAGTACAAGAGCTCAAAGTGAGTGTGTGTAACATGGCTGTCTTGGTTTTTGCCCTAGCCCTAATGACTAATCCTGTCTTTCAGAAATTGTGGCGTGTCCCTTATTGAGCCCGTGGAGTCTCTGCCTCTCCCTTGATGTTTTTGTGACCTCATGGATTCCTTGGCCCACAAATGAACTGCAGCGCTTAGTCTCTTGTAAATATTGAATGAAATTGATTTTTAAATGTTTAAGACTTTTTAAAACGTGATTTTTATCATAGGTCGCTTAATACTATAATGTAATCAAAGTTGTGTTGTGACTTGTTTCTCTGTAAAGCCAACGTTCTGTTGGTCTGAAGGCTGTACGCTCCCATTTCTGTAAAGATTTGAGATGAACGAATGGTTTTGTACCACTTTGTCTACCTTTCTTCCCTTAGGGTCTCTTTACTGGTATACCATGTGTTTTACTTGTATACTACATGCAATATCATGTACTCAATACTGTATTTCAATAAACAAACAAGTTGCAGTGCTGCTTCCATGTCTTTTGACCAGTGGGGAGTACTTAACCCTCTATGGGACATTTATCAATGATGTGAGGGAAAATTGCCTTGTAAGACACTGTTCAGCCAAAATTGAGTTTTAGTCATGTATGACATCCACCTTTAGCCAAAATTGATCTTAGCCTGTCCTGGCCTTCAGCGAAAAGGAAGTAGAGACATTGGCAGCCCATGTTAGGTCACATACTGTCAAGGCTGCATAGAGTAATTCTAAACTAGAAAATGCCTTTGAAGAATTCTTGTTTAGTTCTAGCAAGCAGTATAGCATTTTTGCCTGTGTTTTAGGTTAAGTTTTAGAGAAGATTGAGGAAAAGTGTACCTTTTCCAGAAAGTAGTGATGGCATTGCATCAGAAAATAAGGCCGTAGTAAAGTCTGTTTGAGGATAGAACGGCCAAGATCAGAATAGAAGTCTTAGGAAGTCATGCTTTTTGAAAGATATATTCCATACAACCAAAGGTCAGGAAAGATGCCACTGCCTATTGGCCTCAGTACACTGGCAAGCAGGGATGCTCCAAAAACTGATAGTCAGAACCAAGTTTTGTGTGGGGTACACTGAAAGAGTCTTGTTAATTTTCACTTGTGAATCATTGGTTTGGAATTCCAAGAAAGAAACTGTTTCCTGCTTTTTGAAGCACTAAGACATGTTTTCACTATCCAGGCAGTGAAGTTGTATCAAGTTTTTGACTCCCCCCCCCCCCCCCACACACACTTCAGTTCCAATTAATGAAATATAGTAGCACAAGATGAAATGGAGTGTTAATAAAGCTTTTAAGTTGAAAGACCCTTTCACTATTCAGATAGTGAAAATGGACTTGAATGTGTGTAAAATTTCAGACAATTTGCCAAAAATAATTTACCCTAAAAAAACTAAGTCCGTTCTAAATGACTTTTTTTTTTTTTAAAGGTCAAAGATCACTTGTAGAAAACTAATTTTGGGAAATGATTTTAGTCGTAAATAAATGTAAACTTATAAAATCATTTTTTTTCTAGCTGTGATTTAGTCCCGTATAGAGGGTTGATTTCCGTGCGACATGGTTTTATGGTAAACAACGACCTCTAGCGCTTACTGTATGAATCCCGTCCTGATCCCGAAAGCAGGTTTAACTGTTTTATCCATTGGACAGTTTCTTTTTCTTTTTTTTAAATAGTTCCATTGGTTTTTTTTATTTATAATTTATCTTATTTAGGCTTATATGACGTGCTTAACATTAGAACGCTAAAATCTGTTTGGGTATGGATAGAGACGAACAGGTTTCGCCTTGTGAATATTCACTTTATGCTATTAGGTGTTTTTAAGTATTACACAGAACAAAAACATCATTTTTTTAACGCCTTGGAGCGCTAGTGATCAGAAGCGTTATGACCATTGTTTTAGTTTTTTCCTCGTAATCTGGTCGAACCTGCTTGGTCACAAAAGCTGGTTAATTAAGTGTTCGTTCGAGCAGCCCGACTGTCACGCTTTTAAGTAGCTATCTCGTAGACAACTTTAATAGTTACTCTTTTTAGTTTTCAACCGCAAAGTCTAAAGTGTCCTGGCATTGGAATGGAGTCATCAGATCCGGCTGAAATCCGTCCCATTCGCGAGAGCTATGCGAAAGCTCTGGAGTGTCTGAACACAGGGCTTCAGTATGATTATGCTGGGAATAAGGAGCAAGCTATTCTTCAGTACAGACTGGGCAGGCGGCATCTCCTCAGAGGACTAGAGGTGAACACACAGGGCGAGCGCTGCGTCGGACGCGGCTGGGACCTCGCGCGACAGACGCAGCTGAGGATGAACGAGACCCTGCGCACTATCACCTCTCGTCTAGGGGTGCTAGAGTCCACTGCGACCCCGGGTCAGCGTCTTTACCCGACCCTTCCTGTCCTCCAGGACCCCCAGCCACTAGCATCTAACACCAGAACACATCTCTCAGCTTCAGGAGGGGCTCGTCCTGCCTCCCCTATGGGCTTCACTGCACCCAGTGAGCTTCCACCAGCCTACACTCCACAATCAACAGATGGGCACCTGTCACTCTCTCATGGAGGCAACAGGCCATTTCAAGCAGCTCAGCCCCAGCGTCCGGCATTCGCCCCAGTCAATCTCAGAGAGGTTGGCATGGAGATTATGTTCTTGCCCAGTGGGGTGCAGATGTTCTTTGTGTCTGCTGAGGGTCATGTAAGCGCTCCTTCTTATCCAGGATACCTACGAATAATAATATACAGCAGCCAAAACTCTGACAGGAGTGCTGGCTATGCCCCAGCCTACCTACAGGTAAATATTGTGTTTGAACAATATTTCTATATTCATTTGTATGTATAATTATAATTTTTTTGTCTTATTCTCCAGCTGTGTTATTGTTAAAACTATTAGTAAAAATTGGGTAACACTTTACAATAAGGTAAGTGTTCGTATACAGCATTTATTAATCTTTGTTAATGTTAATTTCAACATTTAATAATACTTTATTAAAATCTTGTTAACATTAGTTAATGCACTGTGAATTAACATAAACAATGAGCAACTGTATTTTATTAACTAACATTAACAAAGATTAACAAATACTGTAACAAATGTATTGCTCATTGTTAGTTCATGTTAGTAAATACATTAACTAATGTTAACTAATAAACCTTATTGTAAAGTGTTACCAATTTTTTTAATCTGAAAAAAAAAAATATATTAATATTAAATGAAAAACCTAAACAACTTAAACGAAAATGAGAAATGAAATAAATATTGAAGTACTACAATTAATTAAACTGAAATAAAAATAAATATGGGAATATTAAAAAAACGAATAAAATGACAAAATCAAATAACAAGATTAATAAATATAAAATTAAAATGAAAACTGGAAATATAAAAATCAAACAAAATATTCTAAATATAATAATTGTGACTTGTATTGTCCTTGTTTTAAGCAGAAAATGCTTTGAATTCTGTTTGATTTATGCAGTACAAAAACAAACTTATAAACTTAAGTCTTAAGTAATCTTTTGCAAAAAAGATTGTATCTTTTTTAAAGGACGTTTATATATTTTAGCTGGCAAACAAGACAAAAATATTGATTAAGAAAATTATTTTTTGTGTGTATGAATTGTTTATATATTCAGTTCAAAATTTCATTTTTGAAACTAGCATCACATTATATATTATCCACCCTGTACTTTTGCAAACTTTTCACCACCTTGACAAGAACTGTATCGGTATACCTTGCACACAAGGTCTTGTGATGATCACATGAAACTGGGCATTTATTGCATCAGGTAGGGTTTGGTTATTGTTGAACATAAGCTCATGGCTGACAGCAAAATAACTGAAATTACTGTCATGCTCATCATGTTATACAATTACAGGCACATAGCACATTCTTCTTGTGTGGGAGAGCAGAGAGAGAAGTAGTAACCTTATGTTTTATTAAGAGAAGGATTGAGATTCATTTGGAATAGATAATTCGATATGTAGTATTTGTGACAACTTTTAAACTCAGGGTAGTTTTACTCTCAGTTGTTTTTTTAAAGTCGCTCAAATCTGACATGGTTTAAAAATGTGTCATTTTCTGATGTCAAAAGTGTGGTTTTACTGCTCCACCTCTCCTTTCAAACCCGCAAAAGCCAGTCTAACCGGACTCTGTGGTGGTTATATTAAAAGCTTTAGCTCTGTTTGGCTAATGCAGTGCTGGAAACAGTCTTGTTACAGATGAAGCCAGGGCTCTTTGTACAGAGTCAGTCTGCACGCTGTTTCAGCAAATAGAAATCTCATTGAATAGCTGACTGTTGGCTCTGTGCAGTATTGGCAGATTTCCAGTTTGAGGCCTGATAGCTGTCCAGTGCTCCCATTGCTCTGGGGCTTGATGTAGGACACGTGCAGTCCACGCTCTAACATAACTGCTACACAGTGGTCTATTGTCCCACTTTAGCTGTCCGGAACAAAGGGTGGCATTCTGAATGGTTGCACAGCGCCCAAAAATATGCAATAAAATTCCAGTCTCATTTGACCCCAGTTTTCCCTAATATGCACAGTGACATCCAAATACACAAAATTAATTTTCAAACGTTTAGTCGCTCAGGACTAAAAACTATGGCTGTCAATACAATAAATTAACCATGATAAATTATTTCTGATGGAAGAATGATTATCACATCGACAATGAGTGACACCACGTTTTAAATGATTGTTATTGCATTGGGGTCCCTGAACCTCAGTTTCAAATGTTTCGGTTTAAAAGATAAGGGGAAGATCATGTACAGCGAAAGAGACTCTTAATTTTGTGCTTGCAGGTTTGTGATTGGATCTACCCACTGTACCCTGACTCCCCGATCTTACTTAGCAACAGAGGTGTGTTCACATTTCCTGACACCACAGCAGCAGTGCCGGGGTCCTACGTCGGGGTTGTGCTGTCCTCAGAGCTGCCTGCAACAGACAGGGATCGGTTCCAGCAACAGCTGTCAGTGTTGGCACAGCTCAGGGTCCAGGTAATCAATCTCAGAGAAGAAAAGTTATCATGAAAAAAAAGACAAAAATAATTGTTTTATTGAACTCGAATCTATACATTTAGTTTTGTATTACTTATAAAGGTGCAGTCGCATTTAACATTGCTTGGCAAAATTTCAAATTCAAAATCCAGTCATTTCAATAGGAATCCATGTGATCCGGAGTATTGTGTGAAGGCGAAACATTTCCCTCATATTTTCACACAAATTTGATGCACTGATGAACAATAAGCTCTTGGTTTAAAAGTGACTTCTGTGTGAGTCATGCTTCATGCATTACTACACTATTGATAAACCTTTTTTTTGTCATCCAAATTGCACAGTTTATGTGAGATTTGTAACAATACAAAGCTAATTAAAAAAATCTGCAAAGTTATCCTTTAAGTTTACTACCTCATACTAGTTATAAATGAGGCCTTTTTATTTAAGGTAGATGAAGAACAATGTGGTGCTACAGGAAAATACACAAACCTGAGTGAGAAGGTTCCTCCTTCAGAAACATCTCTAACTCAATCACCAGGAGGCGAGGAGAAAACTGTTCCTGTGTGGAGTGAAAAAATGTCACAGAACATTCTAGCAGGTCTGAACTTTACGATCAGAGTCAAGTAACCAAAACCTGGAGTGTTTATAGGTATCTCATTGGTTAGCTACGGTTTTTGTTTCTTTTATTGAAGAAGAAATTGAGTAAAGTTGTTTGTCGTATTATATTTTGTTGAAATGTTAAAAGTTCACACTTTTACTTTGATAGGATAGTATGCACACATTGAACACCTTATTGGTAATATTAAAACTTGCCACTAGAGGCCACTCTAATACACTCTAAAAGAAAAACAAGTGATGGAGGTATTGATGTGATTTTTCCCCCTCACAGGGACGTCCTGGCTGGGTCAGGGGCTTGTGCGTGGAGCTGAAGCCACTGGTAAAGCAATCCAGAAAGGAGCAACTAAGCTACGAGAAAACATCACCCCAGAGGAGACGCCAGCAGAGGTCAGCCCCAAGGCCACCAAGGGCCTGAATGCAGCCAAGCAGGCCACCGGGGGTGCTGTGAAAGTCAGCCAGTTTCTAGGTAAAACAAGGGTGTATTTAGTTTTATCATTTACATTGCATTTGACAGACGCTTTTATCCAAAGTGACTTACATTGCATTTTTCAGAATCAGAATCAGAATCAGAATCAGAAAGAGCTTTATTGCCAAGTGTGCTTGCACACACAAGGAATTTGTTTTTGGTACTGAGGCTTCCAGTGGACATATACAAATACAACAAGAAACATAATACTACAAATTATAAGAATAAAAAATAAAAATATAAATATATGAGAATAAAAGTATCACAGTTGGGTTTAGTCAGAATAGACATTTTCAGATTTACAGATTATGAACATATTTACAGTGTTTTGAATATTATAAATAAATAAATCTACATATAAGTATCACCTGAGTTGTAGGGTATTGCACTATAAACAGTGGGAGTATTGCACTTAAGGAATATGCCTTGGGAGGAGTGTTAACTGTTCAGGAGGGAAATGGCCTGTGGGAAGAAACTGTTCCTGTACCGAGATGTTCTTGTGGCCAGTGATCTGAGTCACCGTCTTGACGGTAACAGTTCAAACAGGAGGTGTCCAGGGTGAGTGGAGTCTGTGATGATTTTACCTGCTCTCTTCCTCACTCTGGAAGAGTACAGGTCCTGGAGGGTTGGCAGGGGGGCACCAATGATCCTCTCTGCAGTCCGGACTGTCCGTTGTAGTCTCCTGATGTCTGATTTGGTAGCTGAACCAAACCAGACAGTGATGGATGTGCATAAGACAGACTCAGTGACGGCTGAGTAGAACTGAATCAGCAGCTCCTGTGGCAAGTTGAACTTCCTCAGCTGGCGAAGGAAGTACAGTCTCTGCTGGGACTTTTTCACAATGGAGTCAATGTGATTGTCCCACTTCAGGTCCTGAGAGATGGAAGTGCCCAGGAACCTGAATGACTCCACTGCTTCCACAGTGCTGTTCATGATGGTGAGTGGGGGAGTGCTGGGCTGTTCCTCCTGAGCTGTTCAACCTCCAGTCTGTAAGCAGACTCGTCACCGTTTCGGATGAGACCGATGACAGTGGTGTCGTCGGCAAATTTCAGGAGCTTGACAGTGGGGTCTTTAGAAGTGCAGTCATTAGTGTACAGGGAGAAGAGCAGTGGGGAGAGAACGCACCCTTGAGGGGCGCCAGTGCTGGTGGTGAGAGTCCTGGATGTGAGTTTCCCCAGTCTCACTCGCTGCTGCCGGTCAGTCAGGAAGCTGGTGATCCACTGACAGATCGAGGATGGTATGGAGAGCTGGGTCAGTTTGGCTGTGAGAAGACCAGGCATGATGGTATTGAAGGCCGAACTGAAGTCCACAAAGAGGATCCTTGCATAAGTCCCTGGTCTGTCGAGATGTTGCAGGATATAATAATGCAGTCCCATGTTGACTGCATCATCCACAGACCTGTTTGCTCTGTAAGCAAACTGAAAGGGATCCAGCAGGGGTCCAGTGATGTCCTTCAGGTGGGCCAGCACCAGTCTTTCAAACGACTTCATGACCACAGACGTGAGAGCGACAGGTCTGTAGTCATTAAGTCCAGTGATTTTGGTTTTTTGGGGGACAGGAATGTCCCCAAATTTCAAGGTATACATTTACATTCTTATCAGTTCTTGCTTTCCCTGGGAATTGAACCCATGACCTTGGCGTTGCAAGCGCCAGTGCGCTATTGTTTGAGCTACAGGAAAATATCACAGGCTGAAATATTTCAAGCCTATTTTTTTAAGATGTATAACACATTTTGTTGTATTCACCAGTGGATGGTGTCTCTGCTGTAGCAGATAGAGTTGGGAAAGAACTCGCTCCACACGTGAAAAAACACGGTAGCAAACTCATCCCAGAATCCCTCAAGAAAAGCAAAGACGGCTGCTCCAAGATGGATGGAGCCAAGCTGGTGGCTGGAAGCAGCATACAAGGTAACCGAATAAATCCTTCAAATGTCCTGCTAAATAGTAGCTTGATTTAGTATATCAAATTTGTAGATTTTCATTTGAATTCATGTTAAAAAAAGCAAACTGTGTTGTAAACTGCAGGTTTATCAACTCTCTGGTCAAGTCTGGAGACAGCAGCAAAAACTATTGGCAAAAGTATAACTTCAGAGACGGTGACTACTGTGAGGCACAAGTAGGTGTTTTTTGTTTTATTGTTCTTCAGGATTCACGGTTTCTCTTCTGCTTTCCTATTATTCTTTTCCCCAGCCAATAGCCTGATACTCTTGTTTTTTGCTATACCTATTTAAACTTCATTGCTTTGGGAAATGGTTTAATTTACTATTTCCTGTTGCTTTTTCAGATTTAGGGGTCTGGGAAACCTCTTGGACCCCCCTAGCAGAATATAAATGGTGGCGGGTAAAAACACACTGCATTTTCTTTGACTAATGCCAATTTCTAACATACCCAAAGTGCCTTATTTTCTGGAGTTATTAACCATTCAGAAGTTGCTGAGAAGGCTCTTGTTCTTATTAACGGTCTGTCAGTGTGCTTTCTGAATTAAAACCGAGGTGAATGCAACATGTTGTTTGCTTACTGTGTTCTGTTCATTTGAAAATGTTTCACATTAGTAAAAAAGTAAATGTTTTTAGAATCAATAGTCAGACAATGTTTTAACCTCATAGAATCACTCCTGTCAGGTTTTATAGCTCAGAATACCTCCATGTTTTGATCAGGTATGGAGATGAGGCAGGACAAGCTGCAAACACTGCAGTACAGTCTGCTGTCAATGTAGGCGTCACAGCATTTAATGTGGACAATCTGGGCATCAAGGGTGTACTGAAGAGCACAGGCAAGCACACTGCAAAAGCAATGGTGAAGGATGAGTCAGGAAGAGACGGAACTAAGGAGAAAGAAAAGCCACCAAGAGGGCAGGATGAGAAAAAATAATGAATTATTTATTGTCATGAATTACCCTTTATCGTGTATGTTCTTGTAGCTCAAAATGTTAATTTTGTATTAATAATGAGATTGATATTTACTGTGGAATGTTTACAGAAAGATGCACTTAGACACTGTATTAGTGAAATGTTACAGCCTTACTTACAGATAATATATGTTTATTTTCTTATAATATTCAGAGGGTTATATTTATTGAAGGAAACAATTGCATGTGATTTAGGAAGTACATTTGCACCCTTCAGATGCACATGATTTTGTACTCTTGCTGTTTTTGGCCATTCTTGTAGCTCAAGTTAATCTTCAAGCAAGTGCCTCAATAAAGTTTACTACAAAAATCATAGTAACCCTTTTAAAAAAAAAAACATAGTAACACCATGGTAACACCATGCAACTTTTGTGTACAACTGCCATAGTTGTAGGCTGATAAAATTGAGTAGATTCTTCATGCATACCTTCTATTTGATATGAATGTTCATTTATCAAACATCAACGTTACAGTGTTGTTGTAATAGTAAAACCAAGGTAAAGGTTATTTAGGTAAGGTAACAGCATTTAGAATAGTGGCCAAAAGTAATGTCTGAATGGGATATTTGCACAATACTTGCTTTTAATGACACTCCAGGTTCTAAACAATCAAAATATTAGGAGTATGTTATATTGGGAAGAAAGAATACACTAAACTTTGTTAAGGTAAAAGACAAAAATTATTTAGCAAGAAAGGAAACCTCCAGCATATAATTATATATGGGGTTCATTGTATTGTGCAAACAAAATAAATAAATAAAAAAGCTTGTTTTTGATTACAGCAGCCATTCCCCGACTAGGCAACTTTTTGCATGTGTCCTGCTTAACTTCCTTTCAGTTCCTTAAGTTCTTCCTAAAGTTGAGCTTCATTTTAAGACCTGCATGAATTATCACTATTCTGGTTAATAATTTCCCAATGTTTTTTTTTTCCAATGGCTTTAAGGCCAGGGGACTGAGGAGGCCATTATCGGGCCATTTTCTATAAAACCTACAAAATAACATCTAATAATATAGCTAACACCTGCCCCACAGTGATTTATTGAGTTATAGGTTGGGAATAATGAGTGCAAGCTTGGTATGACCCTTTGGCCAAAAATGACGTCCGTACAATTTTGTAGCCTATGTTTCATTGCGTCATCATGACAAATGATACAATTGGAACGTGGAACTTTCCGAACGCGTACATTACTTTTACACCCCAGACACAACTTCACAAATACAAAATATGAAATAAATAGTTAATGAAAAAAAGTTTGAATTAAGATGGAAGAAGTTAATTTTCCTTGTTCGGACATCACTAGTTTTGGCCACTAATGCTAGGTGTTATGAGGAGTGATCGCGTGAACAGTGTTGTGGCCGTTCGTTGCCATGGATACAGCGCAACAATCAGCGTCGCATTTACACAGAAGAAAGTGAAACCCGTCCATTACTCAGACTGAAGATGGGAGAATCTAATGTCAGAAATTATGAGTTATCCCAACTGCAAGAAGAAGTCGAGGAAGAGAGAGAGGTCAAGTAAGTCCAAACATACAGTTGCAAATTGATTTGACTTATCCAGTTATTTCACCCTCAATTAATTGAATGAAATCGTTTTATGTAACTTTGTAAATCATTTTAAGGGACATGTTGCAGTACTCGGTGTCTGACCTGAGGAGCACACTGGCTGATACAGAGACTTCACAGTTTAGATGGAGAAGGTCTGTACATGATCAACCGTACCAGGGCAGTTCTTCCGGAGAGTAAATTAGAAATTACCAGATTATCTTCCTCAATATTTTAAAATTCTTGCACTGCTCTGCTGTAATTTACTCCATTATGCGGCGATCTTGTTAGGATTACAAGACGTTTTAAAAGTTACATTAATATGGTCTACCCCAGCGGTCTAACTACGGAATTCCAAAGCTGGCAAAATAATACATAAATAAATATACGAATAAATGTAAAACATTTTTTTAATGATTGAGATGGCCAATCAAATCAAAGAAGGCGGGGTTTAACTCTCTTTTTAGTTAAAAGAGAGTGAGGTAAGCAAAACATGTTACGTTAGTAGCCTGATAGAATACAAATGTTAAATGACCAACGTTTTGAATTGAAAATATGCATTTACGTGATTCATGTAATTCCTTACTGAGTGTGACAAGAAACCTTTTAAGTTTTCGACGTATTAGGCATACAAATAAAAGTGCATGTGTGCATGATTTGCAAATAGTTAAAAAAATGATTTCACAACTAGAATTAGATCTAGAATTTCTGTTTATTTATACTTTGACATGTTTACGGTGACGGCCTTGCAAAAAATACATTTGAGTAATCTAAAGAGCAAAAAGAATTAACCAAATTCGTTGAGTAATTGAAGCTGAGCTGTATCTCAATCTCCGAGTTTGCATTCTGCTCAGAGAACGAGTGGAGGACCAGATATGAGACACAGCTGGAGCTGAACGAGCAGCTAGAGAAGCAAAAAGAGACTTCAGACCCTCCGTGGTGATCCCGCAGGTAAGCTTATACACACGCTTTCTTTGTCAAACTTTTCTTTCTTTTTTGTGTGCCCATATATATATATTGTAATTTAGTAAGTTTTTAGACCTCCTTTAGTGTGTCACAATCAATCTGCAATAATAAAAAGAAACACTTGGGGGCACCTGCTGAAAAAAATAACACAAGATACGCAACATTATGGACTGGGTCATAGTCGGGTCATAGTCCATATCCACGCCACGGTTTCACATAGGGCTACTTCATTCATGCTTCTCTCTGCTGGCTCTAAGTTCTCTTCATCACATCAGTCATGATCAAATAATTGAACAAGGGTCCTATTGTGCTGATACAGAATGAAATATGAGGCAGGCCCAGACAAGCTATATTTACAACTAAGAGCTGTGAAATGCTGTTATATTGAAGTATTGCATACACACTGCACCATGTAAGCCCAAATTTTGTCTTATTCTTCAGATCGACTGGCTTCTATTCGCTCTTATGACGAAATGTCTGAAGTAAGTATTCCAGCAGCAACTTTTTTTTGCTATAGTCTAAATAAAATTGTAATGTTTATTATAAAACAATTTTTATATATTTTTATATTAATTATATAATTAAATTAATGCAAGTAATTTAATTTAAAAATAAGTAAAAATAGAATTCAAATGACTTCTATTCGCTCATATGATTACATGTCCATGGTACATGCCAGCTACAAAAAGTGCTAACAATTTCTAAAAATATATAAATAAAATTGAATTTGTTATTAGCTAATTATAAAATCTTCATAAACATTTATGTTTAAATATTTTAATATATAATTAAATTAACATAATTAATTTTAAATAACTTATTTTATTAATAATAAAATTATAAATGTCAGTAGGGTGTTAAAAGTAGCCTACCGGTACTTCGGTACCAAGTCAAACTGAAATTTTTAAAACATAATGATACCAGCCTATAATTGTACCAGGTCAATCTGGATACCAGTGATGCGGTTGCTTTTAAAGAATCCCATGTGAAAAGTGTCAAAGGTTTCTATTTACAACTTGTTTTGCAGCGTTGAGCATTGTAGCCAATCACAGACATGTTTGTTGAGCATGTGATCGCAATAGACAATCACAGGCTTTTTAAGGGTTAGTTCACCCAAAAATGTAATTTCTGACATTAATTACTCACCCTCATGTCGTTCCAAACCCGTAAGACCTTCGTTCATCTTTGGAACACAAATTAAGACATTTGTGATGAAATCCGAGAAGTTTCTGAACCAGCAATGGGGAGCAAGAACCCGGAAGCGCTACACTGTGTTTACTACGTGATCAGCGTATGAGACTGACACAGAAGAGAAGAAATTGTTGAATAAAGTCATTATTTTTGTTTGTTGCCCACAAAAAGTATTCTCCTCGCTTCATAACATTAAGGTTGAACCACTGTAGTCACATGGACTATTTTAAAGTTGTCTTTACTACCTTTCTGGGCCTTGAAATTTGCAATGACGTTGCTCCCTATTGCTGGTTCAGAAACCTCTCGGATTTCATCAAAAATATCTTAATTTGTGTTCCAAAGATGAACGAATGTCTTACGGGTTTAGAATGACATGAGGGTGAGTAATTAATGACAGAAATTTCATTTTTGGGTGAACTAACTCTTTAAGTTAGACAGAATCCTCAGAGTTCTGCATGCTTACAAATCGTTCCGTTATAACCAACTAAGTATAAAGACGATGTAAATAAGATATTAATTGCGCAGTACAGATTTTTTTATTATTATTATAACACGGGTTTTCAGTGAGTTTCAGCTCAGCTGAAGTGATATCGGCTTTATTGATTGTAAAGGGAGCGATCTTTGCTCGCTTACTGTATAACACATTCATAATTTGAATAAAACCTTTATTTTTATACTTCTATGTACACACGGCAAAGTTTCAGGAGTGACAGTGACAACCGTAATTCAGTGACAACCAAATTAACCGAATTAAAATGCGGGACTGAATCTGAAATTGAGAATAATTTCAAAGAAAATATGATAGGGTACATCAAAATAGATCTGTGCAGCAATGTAAGTGAAATAGAACTGCCACATGTTCTGTTACCTGAAATGTGTAAACCTTGCTTTTCATTTTATTACAAACTTTTCATTAGATTTTTTTTAAGCAATGTTTACTTAACTGAACAATATTTGGCTACATGCTAATGTTTTAATGTATTATTTTCTTATAATCATTAATAGCATTAAAAATGAACAAATTTAATAGGCTACATTTAATATTTTTTAAAATATTAAAACAAAATGGTTACAGTAGTTTTTGCTATGGTACTGAAATTGGTACCAAGAACTGTACAATTTGACTGGTATTGGTACTGTGACAACCAAAGAGCCCAAAATACACATCTCCCTCCCTCACACCCCCTTTTTGTGCAGCATGAAAGAGACACTTCAGTTTATGCATCAGTTCATATACGTTTCATTTTCAGCGGCTACTGTTGCGTGGTGCAATTGTTTCTCATTACAGCCTGGCTACCTTACTATAATCCTCTGCCAAAGACAAGATTAAAAAAATCTGCTGAGACAGCCTGCGAAAAATATTTAATCAGTGAGAAGTAATCTGTAAATGAGGGAAGAGAAGTGAGAAAGATTTGAGTGAGCCATGCTACAGGGATGGGATGATAATTATAAACCATAAAATGAAAATGTTTGGGGTTACTCATGACCCCTAGCAAAGAACCTTTAACAAACCTTTAATTTTGTTTGTTAAACCTCTAATTATATAATCATAAGAATGTTCATGTTATTTATGTCTTGTCTTAAGTCAATGTGTGCTGAGATATTTTTGTGTTCAGGATGCTCTCAGACAGAGACTGAAATTGCTTTCTACTGAGAAGAGTGGCCTTCAATCCCAGCTGATGGATTTCCAAATGAGATTTGTGCAGGAAGGAAAGGTGAAGCTCTACCAATCTTCTATTCAGAAAAATGCCCTCTAGTTATGGATCATATCATATTGTTGTACACAATCTCCAGCTATTAATTGTAATGTAATTGACATTATCATGAGGGAGTGAATGAGTTTAGATTTGGGCTGCTGAACTCCCCTATGCCTGTAATTATCTAATGATTATGCTGACATAAGAGTCCTAATTATTTCTTCATGCATGAACATTTTTTGTATTATTTACACAAGTGCCTTTATCCATTTTGTTTCTTATAGCTTTACCAGAAAGTCTACGAAAAGAGGCGGGCATATCTTACAGAGATCGCAAAGGTGAACAACACCTTTCAAATTAAATTTAATCAATTTTCCAGTTTGTTCTTTCAATTATTCAGATGCTTTTATCCAAAGTGTTTTACAGTGTAGGTAGCCTGTGTCGTGTTGATAACTATGATAATGTGTCCTCAGCTGTCCTAAACAGTGGATATAAGCAGAAAACAGCAGATGGTTCTAGCCCGGAGGACAGCACTGGGTCCAGACAAAACGTAAATGTTAAAATGCACAGCACAGGTCACCGTGATTTTGTCAAGTAAGACATGTTCCTGGATCAACATATTTTGTTGATCCTGGAATAACACTCCTGTCCCAAAATTTAGTCCTTACCTTATCCCTCCCTACCCCTAAACTTAGCCCTACCCATAACTTTTCCCTAAAACCAGAGGGAAATGATAGGTGAATAACACTGATGTTGAAGCACCTCAGCCTGGTTCGAAGCCTAAACTTGACATAAACTGTAAACTTGTCCCTCAAATCTGATTGGTTGATCTGAAAGTTGTTCCAGGATCAACAAAGATGTTGATCCAGGAACATGTGGTACTTGGTGAAATCACGTTCATCGCACGACACCACTTTGGTTCAGATATTTTTTCTTGTATTTTCTGAAACATTTTTAAGTAACATGGAAAAACATGCAGAGTTTAGCCATTCAAGTATTACAAGGAAACCAGAATGTGATTATCTCATTATGTACTTATTTCACTGGTAGGTCCTACTTAAAATCCTGAGTAAGACTTGAGTATTAACGTAAAGAGATAGTTCACACATAAATTGTCATCAATTACTTACCCTCATTCAAACCTGTATGAATTTCTTACCATCACTGGATTTTTTTCAAAACATTTTCCTTTGTGTTCTACAGAAGAAAGAAAATCATACATACAGGTTTGAATATGTAAAGGGTAAATGATTAGACTTTTCATTTCTAGATGAACCATCCTGGTTTAAAGGGTTAGTTCACCCAAAAATGAAAATTCTGTCAGTAATTACTCATCCTCATGTTGTTCCAACCCCGTAAGTGAACACACGGTGTGTGTAGGCAGGAAGCACGAGGAGACAAGGAATAACTACTAACAGGAATTTAATGATCAAAAAACTCAGGAGATGCAACAAATACCATATAAACGCAACATATACAATAACCGACCAGGAGTGAGGGAGAACACTGGGTTTACATACACAGAGAACGGATCATGGGAACAAGACACAGCTGGGGCAAATCAACTCAACACAGGTGAATAAACTGAACAAACGAGGAGCGGGAAAACTGGAACACAGGACTGAACCAAAAACACTAAGACAGGGGTAAACCAGATCACAAAACAGAACTAAACACACTGAAACGTGACAGTACCTCCCCCCTCCCCGAAGGCGCGTCCTCGCGCCGTATAACATCAATGGGGTGGGGGGGTGGGCGCCCTGGAGGCTGACGAGGGTGTGGTTTCACAGGAATAGGAAGCCTCCAGGGCGGAGCTGGCAGCTCGGGGGACCAGGGCGGAACAGGCAGCGGGTCTTGCCAAGGGGGAGCTGGCTGTGGGCGTGGCCAAGGCGGAGCTGGACGTGGGCGTGGCCACGGCGGAGCTTTCGGAACCTCGGGAGTCCAAGGCGGAGCTACCCCTTCAGGTGGCCATGGCGGTGCTGCTCCTTCGGGTGGCCATGACGGTGAGGTCTTTTCAGGCCTCCGTGGGTCTCTGGCCGGCCATAACGAAGGCGTATAGCCCCCCCAAAAAATTTTCTTGGGGAGAAGGACAGGTTCAGGCTCAGGAACGGTCTCTGGCTGGACGGTCTCTGGCTGGACGTGGCTGACGAGAAGCACTTTGCTGGACGGGACCAGCGGCGAAGGCTCGAGATCTGTGCTGGGCAAGACCAGCGGCAAAGGCTCGGGATCGGTGCTGGACGGGACCAGCGGCAGAAGCTCTGGCTCGGGATCTGTGCTGGATGGGACCAGCGGCAGAAGCTCTGGCTCGGGATCTGTGCTGGACGGGACCAGCGGCGGAAGCTCTGGCTCGGGATCTGTGCTGGACGGGACCAGCGGCGGAAGCTCTGGCTCGGGATCTGTGCTGGACGGGACCAGCGGCGGAAGCTCTGGCTCGGGATCTGTGCTGGACGGGACCAGCGGCGGAAGCTCTGGCTCGGGATCTGTGCTGGACGGGACCAGCGGCGGAAGCTCTGGCTCGGGATCTGTGCTGGACGGGACCAGCGGCGGAAGCTCTGGCTCGGGATCTGTGCTGGACGGGACCAGCGGCGGAAGCTCTGGCTCGGGATCTGTGCTGGACGGGACCAGCGGCGGAAGCTCTGGCTCGGGATCTGTGCTGGACGGGACCAGCGGCGGAAGCTCTGGCTCGGGATCTGTGCTGGACGGGACCAGCGGCGGAAGCTCTGGCTCGGGATCTGTGCTGGACGGGACCAGCGGCGGAAGCTCTGGCTCGGGATCTGTGCTGGACGGGACCAGCGGCGGAAGCTCTGGCTCGGGATCTGTGCTGGACGGGACCAGCGGCGGAAGCTCTGGCTCGGGATCTGTGCTGGACGGGACCAGCGGCGGAAGCTCTGGCTCGGGATCTGTGCTGGACGGGACCAGCGGCTGAAGCTCTGGTTCGGGATCTGTGCTGGACGGGACCAGCGGTGAAGGCTCGGCCATCTTGGGTGAAGCAAGGGACACGGAGTTCTTGGAGAGGTATGCAGAGGGTTCGGATCGAGGTGAACTGGGGCGCCGACATACTTCCGGATAGGGACTGAACGATGATTTTGACTATCTTTTGCATAGTCAACGAGGAAATCAGAACCATGTAATTCAAGGACATAATTAATAAAGTCCGGGACGGACTTATAACAATTATCCACGGATATGAAACGGAATAAATTATCATCATCCAGTCCCATCCGGAAGCAGGCATTAATAGTGGAATTACCCCAGTTCACAAGATGGGAAACATCCAGGAACTCCTGTAAAAAAAAGTATTCTTGTCGTTTGATAAACTTAAGGTTAAGCCACTGTAGTCACTCTGACTATTTTAACGATGTCTTTACTAACTTCTGGGCTGGCAAATATCAATTACCTAGCAGCCTATGAAGGAGTGAAACAGCTCTCAGATTACATCAAAAATATCTTAATTTGTGTTCCGAAGATGAACGAAGGTCTTACGGGGTTGGAACAACGTGAGGGTGAGTAATTACTGACAGAATTTTCATTTTTGGGTGAACTAACCCTTTAATTGTCTCATAAAAATACAATTTGCATATAAAGTGAACCAGATGGATGGTCTGTGGATGGATGCCAGTGATTGGGTACTTTTGAATACATTGTTAAAATGTTGGATGTCCTATAGCCTAGCTTGTTTTTTTATTTCCATTTCCAGCAGGGGCCAGGATATGATGCAACATTCAAATACGATGAAGGTGTCTGTAAAAAAAAAACACCCGCAAGAAGCCGACTCCCTCAATTAAAACATTAATGCAGTGCATGGATCCATCAATGATTGTTTGATTATGTTTTGAAAAAGTGTCCTAATTAAGCATTATTTTGGTTGGGCCACTCTGAACTCACTTATGTTCACTATAAATACTTTTAAATACATTTTTGTATTGTTTCTTGACTTGTTTGGGTTTTGTGAGCTAATTTCATCTCAAGGTAGCTTATTTAAAGGGTTAGTTCACCCAAAAATGAAAATGATGTAACTAATAATCACTTTCATGCGTCGTTCCAAACCCGTAAGACCTTTGTTCATCTTCTGAACACAAATTAAGATATTTTTGATGAAATAGTAACGACATCGTTAAAATAGTCTTACGGGTTTGCAAGGACATGAGGGTGAGTAAATGATGACAGAATTTTAATTTTTTTGGGGTGAACTATCCCTTTAATTAAGTGTAATTCTGTTATGATACTTATTCATGCTATTATGAAGAGTCAAGGTTAAGACAATGTATCTCATAATTATGTAATTTCAGTATAGACCTACATTACATTTAAGACACTAATTGCTGTCGTAAATATTATTTGAATGATAAAAGAGACCTTAAGCAGTGGGTAGGCTACAAGCCACAGATGTTCGTTCTGAATCGTGACGGAGCTTCGAGACAGCCTCACCGGAGAGGAAAGGGGCGGTGTGTGTGTGTGTGTGTGTGTGTGTGGGGAGGGATGGCTGTGGCAGGTCTGCGGTGCGGGGCTGAATCTCAATGAGAAAGCGGCCAATGCAAGACACGGAGGAGAGAGAGAGAGAGAGAGAGAGAGAGAGAGAGAGAGAGAGAGAGAGAGAGAGAGAGAGAGAGAGAGAGAGAGAGAGAGAAAGAGCAGCAGCTGCCGACCGACCAGCCAGCCTCTTCTGCGGGACAATAAAGGAGGTGCCGGGCTCACATCACGACTCCTGTCAGCACAACTCAACATCTGAATCGTGACCATTCAGAATAAATCTTGAATATTACCTACATCTTCACCTTTAGGCAAGTAGAAATGTCTATTTATTCTCTGTAAGAAGAAGAAAAAGAAAAAATAGTCCGAAAGCTCGCGATTATTTTGACCTGTCTAGAATGTTGTTTTGGTCATTCTAATTCATCTGAATAGTTAGGATTATCAGTTATGTCATTGTTAAATGGTCAATGAAACCATTTAACAATGGACGTGACGTTCATTTTTGTCCGGATCTAAGTTATTAGAAAATATATTAAGAAATTCAACAAAAAAAAAAAATGACTTAAAAGTTTTTATTTAAGAATTAAAAGTAAGTTTTATATGTTTGTGCGACGTAGTCAAACTGTCTATGTGATGTATTCTTGAAAAAATATTTTATTTTATTTAAAATAGGCTAATTGTTTGTGTCTGTATGTTTTTAAATATTTTATTCACATATTGATTTTTTTATGAAATGTTCAGGTAGAAGAAAATCTCTTGATATTACTAACTAAAAATGAATTTGCTTCAAATGAAAAAAAAAATACTAGGAAAAAGTGTTTAAAACTTTTTGGAAAAACACAAAACAAAAAAATACGATGAAGTGTTAATTTACATGTAGCCTACTTTTCACTTGACAGTAAAAATCTATTTTAGAGTCAATAATCCAGAATAGGCTATAGTTGTAAAAATGAAACATATATTTTTTAAATGCATGAAAGCAAAATGAATAGGCTACAAAGATCTCATTCCAATAACATGGCGTGTTTTGAACTCGATCAAGGATTTTTAACATCCTTAATGGTCATTATTCCTGAAATCAAGAAACAACTATTCAATGCATTCATGTAGCCTACACAATAATACACTTTTGCACAAGCTTTCAAATATCACACGTTAGTGTTTTACCATGTCAAAGTAAGACTGTTAAAGACAACAGGATGACAGACGCAGGATTTAACGAGCTCCAAGAAACATTTAAGCTGTCATTAAAAGGTTATTTTCAGACGAGACATCAATTGACATCTATGTCACTGGGTTGAAAGAGCATGCCAGGATTAAATTTACAAGTTTGGTAACTTGCTTTTTTCACATTTAATTTTCACGGTTTAGCCCTAATTTGACTGGACGACATGGAGGAACATTTTGACGAGCGGGACAAAGTGCAACGCCATAGCCGAAGCGCGGAACGGGCGAACGGGCTGCTCAGCCCCACTCACAGCGCTCACTGCAGCCTGTACCGGACGCGCACCCTCAAAACTCTGAGCTCGGAGAAGAAGGCGAAGAAAGTGCGCTTTTATCGCAATGGTGACAGGTACTTCAACGGCATAGTGTACGCCATCTCATCGGACCGCATTAGAACCTTTGACGCTTTGCTGGCCGACTTGACCCGAACCCTGTCTGACAACGTCAACCTGCCCCAAGGGGTCCGAATCATCTACGCAATCGATGGTTCCAGAAAAATCACCAGCATAGAACAGTTGGTGGAAGGTAAGAAGTTCTTTAATGCGGCCCATTTATATTTTTAGGCTACATATAAATTATCAACATTTGAGTATTTTTAGTAGGCTATTTATGAGCAGTGCTTCATGGGATTGTAGTTCTTTCTCTCAGTTTCCCTCTTTCCCACAGTTTTGTACCTTTGTCTTTTTGTCTGAGTTTCAAAAACTTTTTTGCTTTAAATCAAAGTTTGTAGTGTTGTAATTCACCATAGCTGATAGATAGCTTATACATTTAACTAATACTTATTTTAAAGGCCCACTGAAGTGCCTTGAAATGCAGCATTGTTCAATGTGTTGATGTAATTTCCACTGAAACAGGAAGACAGGGTGGGACATATCAAACAGCTCCTCCCCTTTTTTAAAGTAGCCAATAGCGTCTCGTTAAAGCAGCAGTTTACTCCTAATCTCTAACTGTTTCTCCTCCTAATCTCCTCCATTTTGCTTTAAAATATAGCATTCTGTGCAGAATTCAAATGGGTTCGATACGTTTTGTGTTCTGCGTCAAACTCGCTCATACGATCCGCTCTGGGCTATTGTGTCTTTGGACCGGAGCACTGTGTGCGCGCCGCGGCGGTTCGCGTGACAATAACGTGAAACCAGACTTAATTTGCCCCAGTGGAAAGCATCTACATTGTCTGAGCCGTTCCCTGTCCACTATTTAGTGCACTATGTGCCATTTACCATGGAGAAAATATTAAATGTGTAAAAAAGTGACCAATTTTAGCTTAAGCTATTTCTAAAGGTACACTTTAGATTCTGGAGAGCATTTGATTGGACAGAAAATCCGATGAGAAGCTGAAGTGCAGAGTGATGTCATCAAAATCATTGATCCATATTGGCGGAAGTAAGAGACTGCAAGTTTTGTTTTTTTATATTTTCTAAATGTAAATTTTGTCATTGTTTTGGAGCACACTAGCTTATAGATAACAGTAAGGCTAACATATTAATACTAAAAGCCACAAAAACTTAAATTTTGATTTCGTGGGGACTTTAAAATCCCTTTGGGAAAACTGAATGAAAAAAAAAAAACTGGAACCAGTGCTGCTGAAAAAGGGGCGGGCACTGTTGAGTGGGATCATACAAAAAAGTATTCATAAAAATTCATACAAATAGCGAGCAATTTGCCAAAATATAAATTAGATACAAACTGCCATGAGACTGCTGACACGTCTCGAGATTGTTTTTCTATTTCACTGCCCTAGTTTTTGTAATGCAGGAAAGCATTCTGCGTGAATGGCGATTTTATTGTAATAGTCTGTTATTGCAAATTGTTTTATGAGACACTTAAATGTCTCGGTGGCTTGGATGCATTTGGTTTCTGTTTTCAAAATTAGAGCAGAGTAGATATGACGACAAGGATGAAAAATCAGGCCACTCAATGATGAGCATTTAAGTCTGCATGACTTTAGCTTAAATCAATGGATTTTAACAGGCATGACAGTTCAACAGTGAAAAGTGCCAGGCAGTGCCTCAGGTCTTTACCCTAAAAATGAATGTCAAGCATACATCATTTTTATTAAAGATATAACACATTGTACCACTTTTTTCTTTTGACGATTATAGGTGAGAGTTATGTGTGTGGCTCCACCGAAGCCTTTAAAAAACTCGACTACTCCAACAACATCAACAACCCTAACTGGTCTGTGAATGTGAGGGCTTTGGGTTCCAGCAAGTGCCCAACATCTCTAGCAAGCTCGAAATCAGGACCGCAGTCCAAAGAGGGTAAAGACTTCATCAGACCCAAACTGGTCACTGTCATCCGCAGTGGGGTGAAGCCGCGCAAGGCAGTTCGCATCCTGCTCAACAAGAAGACGGCCCACTCCTTTGAGCAAGTTCTCACGGACATTACAGATGCTATAAAGCTCGATTCTGGTGTTGTCAAGAGGATCTACACCCTTGAGGGGAAACAGGTAGGATTGCTCATTTATTAATGGAAAATTCACATTCATGTGATTTTACCTCAGACAACTAATAGTTTTGTTATGTAAGCTGAGCTCTTGAACTGGCACGGAAAACTTGAAAGTGTACTGGGATTGCACACTGGGAGTCCTAGATAACTGACATGCTTGTGAAATAGAAATGTTAGAAATGATTCATTAATCAACAGCTGTGATTGTAAACAGTTGACTCAAATATACATAGACATAAAAGTGTTATGATGAATTGTTCTTCTCTGGTAAATCCTTAAGAAATATCCCAGAAATATGGGGGCTCAACATCCAAACAATGTGGCTCTTGTTATTTAATCTTTGAAATGAATTCATACCACAAGCCTTGAATTATGAATAATGAAGTCTCATTATTTCAAATGCTAGCTGAAATCTCTGCCTAACCTGCAGCAAGATTTATGGCAGATCGAGTTTATGAATGGGAATCAGTGTCTTTGCCCACGCAGATTCAAAATGAGAGAACTGGTGTCTCAGAGCATACAGAAATAACTCATGCTCTCGTTTAAATTCCTCCCACCTTTTTCGTGCCGCACTGAAACAGCTGTGCCCTCCCCACGCATGGAGAATGACACACACATGTGCATAACTTACGATGATAAATACTATGGTATACATATATACACACAAACTTCTGTGGAAAAAAATTATTTGATCATACACACTGTAAATAACCACCACAGACTGTTCAAATGTTCACTTATTTTAATGCAATTAATGCACTGTTTATAGCAAATTATATTATCAGGATAACACTGAGTGAAAAGTGGAATTTAAAAAATTGTCTTTATTTAAATGTATTTTATATTTGTATTTGGTTTGTCCCCTTTATCACTCAAGCTACATGAGCTTCAGTTTGAGAATGAGAATTGAGCATCATGTGCTTCATTTGAAGGAAATCTGACCTTTTGTTACAAAGAAGTCACATGACTAATGTCTCAAATTTGCTCATTTAATTATTAGCTTAGAATCTTAAACATTTCTTATACATTTTACATCATAATGTTTTTCATTCAAAATCCTAAAACATTCTATTTATTTCCAGGTTTAAATTTAATTTGAAATCCCAGATTTTCCAGTGTATGAATGGCACTGTGAAGATCTCTGAACGTGTCTCTGCTCAGCCAGGTAAAATGTGCAAATAAGGAGACGCCATTTAGCTGAAATTCATTAAAAACGAATGAATCTGCACATGGGTCTGTTACCTCTCTCCATTCATCTCTGTGCTGGCGGCTCTGCCAGTGTCTCAGATCTTCAGACTTCATCTTGTCTATTTGAAAACCCTCTAAATCACCTTGAATTTGGAAAACTGGACCATAGACAGATTGGAATTGCAGATGCTTCATAGAATGTGCAGTCGTGCATAAAACGATTTATTGGCTTTTTAGAGTAGCTGTATTAAGTAACAAATATGTATTTAAAAAATCAAATGAAATGAGACTTTCTCCCTCCAGTATAATGTGATAGCAGAGGTTATGCAGTAAGGCATCAAAGCCCTGGTCACCATCCAGATAAAATAAGAGCATTATGGCTAGCATTATTTTTAGAACAAGGATCGATTGGGCCTGAGGGAGCCGTCTATTGAACAAGCCTGGCCAAACAGTTACAGCACACGATTTTGTCCTGATACAATTATGAACAGAAGCAACAGAAACCAGGAAGGGGAGACAATGCATGCAGCCTATGTCTCTATGTGGAAATGAAATGTGAATGAATGGAAAAAGCTCATGATCACGAGAGATCTGGGTTTTTGGGTCTTTGCGTGAGTCTCATGGCACCTTTCTGATAACCTGTATAATGAGGCCAGAGACAGTAGATCAAGGTCTTATTCCATCTTCCTACATATGGTGAGACTTTTCTCTGGAGTTTTACTATAGGAAGTGAAGTATGGGTTTTGACACGTTTTATGGTGTAAAATGCAGTGATGTTGTACCAGAATAGAGCAAAACATACTACGGCTCTGTATAAATGTGTGTGCTTATAGATGTGTGTGCTTGAATTCTGTGTGAGTTATCATCTAAGAGAGACCTCACTAAAAGCACTGCAGTTGGAATTTATAGGATGAAAATTGTCAGTGGCAAGCCATTTATAAACTATTTCTGGAGTGATTTCGTGAAAAAAGATCTGTGGAATTCTGTGGGTTATGTTGATTTGAAGATGATTAGTGTTAAATAGAGCTGGTAATACACTACCACTAAAAAAGTGTGGGGTCAGTACAGTTGTTTGACAGAAATCAATGCTTTTATTCAGCAAGGATGGATAAAACTGAAAATGAAAAACTGCATCACGGTTTCCACAAAAATATTAAGCAGCAAAACTGTTTTCAACACTGATAAAAATTGGTGTCTTGAATGATTAGAATGATTTCTGAAGGATCATGTGACACGGCATAATGATGCTGCATTTAGCTTTGCTATCACAGGAATAAAATACATTTTAAAATGTCAAAATATTACTCTTTAAGCTATTAGTATATTTACTATTTATTTTTGCCTTGGTGAGCAAAAACCTTATGAAACATTAAAAAATATCTTACCAACCGCAAACCTTTGACAGTACATTTAAAAACAGTTATTTTAAATTGCAATAATATTTCACAATATTACTATTATTGCTATTTAATAAACAAAGAAATGTGCTGATCTTTCGGCTAAGTTTCTGTTCAGTCTTAGTTTTTGGTATGAAATATGTGTTTATTTTGGATGTTATAATCGCTCTTGAAATATAAAAACCAACATTGTGCTACATTTAAACCACCTTACTATTGTAACTTTTCAAAACTTTTTTTTATAGTTTAGCTTTTAAATGTCTATTTTTAGCCAGACTTGAGCTTGTAACCAACCACCTAGCTAGTAGCTACCACCCAGAACACCCTAGCTACCACCCAGAACACCCTAGTTACCACCTAGAACACCCTAGCTACCACCCAGAACACCCTAGCTACCACCCAGAACACCCTAGTTACCACCTAGAACACCCTAGCTACCACCCAGAACACCCTAGCTACCACCCAGAACACCCTAGTTACCACCTAGAACACCCTAGCTACCACCCAGAACACCCTAGCTACCACCCAGAACACCCTAGTTACCACCTAGAACACCCTAGCTACCACCCAGAACACCCTAGCTACCACCCAGAACACCCTAGTTACCACCTAGAACACCCTAGCTACCACCCAGAACACCCTAGCTACCACCCAGAACACCCTAGTTACCACCTAGAACACCCTAGCTACCACCCAGAACACCCTAGCTACCACCCAGAACACCCTAGTTACCACCTAGAACACCCTAGCTACCACCCAGAACACCCTAGCTACCACCCAGAACACCAACAGGCCTTGACGTCTTCAGTGATTTATTCATTATAACAGGAGTTATGTTGAATACCACCCAGAACACCCTAGTTACCACCCAGAACACCCTAGTTACCACAAAGCAACATCCTGCCAACTATCCACAACACATTAGTATCTCGGTAGGACAAGTTGGACAAGCATCACTAGTTTATTGATTGATTCAGGTGCTTTGCATATAGATAGTTCCGAATAGTTTTAGATAGTCACTGCTGACAGACGGAGCAAAGAAGGCATGCAGCTGAAATTCACAATTAACATGTGTCAGAACTGACCCGTTTACCATCGTTTGCAACCATGCACAGACTCTCCAAATGTCCCTGACTTGGAGTTTTCTGTCCGTCTCTGACTTTCTCACACATCTTCACTATGCACTGTACTAGCTACTAGCGCAGTGTTGGTTTGTCTTTCCTCACAAAGGACAGGACTTTGGACATGAGCTAATTTTATCCATGCTTTTTGCTCCCTTATGATCTCTCCTTCCAAAGAAACTGATCAACCCCCCCCCCCCTCAACAGTTTCTATGACGATGTGATCCAGTTGCTTAGTAACGGCCTGAGCCTTTGTGACGTCACTGTGGGGAGTAGTGTGTGTCGGAGTGTGTGGGGAGTTCAGTCTGAGGGAGAGGTAGACGTACGATAAGTGGTTTAGGCCGCGGACATTGCTCTCTTGTTCTTATCCGTTAAGCCTATATTCACACACACACACACACACACACACACACACACACACACACACACACACACACACACACACACACACATAAATAAATAACCAGGCAGATGTGTCCTGCATACTGCAACTGATTCGTAATGACCTCTGGCATATGCTTCAGGCCGAGACAGAGACATAGCAGGCGTGTAATCGGCAATCACTCATGTGTTCGCTCTTCCTGGGGTTTGTCGTACGGACATAACTGATTTTCCGCCCGTTGCATACACACACCCTGCTTAATTTGCCATGTCTTTCAGTCTCCATTGTCTGGAGGGCCATTTACCCCCTCTCAAGCTCTCCTCACCTCTCGTCCCCCTGCTGTCCAATAAAAGGGCCAGATATTCTGCTTTTGGCATATGGTCTCGCTGTCCCCAGTTTTTGCAGTCAGCAGAATTTGTTTGTTTCCTGGTGAGTTAAATCCATATTAAAATCCAAATCTGGATTAACAACCCAATCTAGGACTGAAGTTTAATCCGGGTTTCAGTAATGTTATCATGTATTGTATTTAGTAAAAACTAAAGAGGCAAATTGCACCACTTTTGTACGTGGTGCTAAATGTGCTGCATTAAAAAACAAATTATTGTCATTCTTTTAATCTTTTCTACTGATTCGGGTGCCTAGACAGTGTTGTAAGTAGTAGTTTATAGTTCATCCAAAAATTAAAATCCTGTCATCATTTACTCACCCTCAAGTTGTTCCAAACCTGTATAAATGTCTTTCTTCTGCTGATCACAAAGGAAGATATATTGAAGAATATGGGAAACCAAACAGTTGATGGGGCCCATTGACTTTCATAGTATGTAAAAAAAAAATACTATGGAAGTCAATGGTGCCCCAGAACAGTTTGGTTTCAAACATTCTTTAAAATATCTTTCGTTGTGTTCAGCAGAACAAAGAAATGTATGTGGGTTTGGAACAACTTAAGGCTTAGTAAATGATGACAGAATTTTCATTTTTGGGTGAACTATCCCTTTAATGAACACATCTCTGCCCTGCATCTCATGTTTTAAACACGTTCTGTGTGAATTAGATGCTGCAAAACACACGTGCGCTATGGTCAAACATGCCCGTATATCACGTTTACATAGAAAGAAATTGCAAAAACACATTCTGGCCAAGTACGCCAGTCTGTTACAACTCACAATTGACTCATAAGATTGAGAATTGTGCCATGCAAATTGCTTTCGATACAGATTTTGTGAGCATGTTTGTGATGTTACCTGATTTGCATCATTAATTTAATAAACTTGGTGCTACAACAACACAGACAGCATTTCAGAATAAACTGCAGTGAATACCCAAAAGAAGTGCAGTTGTTGGTTTAGCTCATCCATCCTCATTTATTCTGAGTATGTTGTAGCGTGTCAGACAGCGGTATCTGGAGATCTGATTTTAGTCAGTCTGCTGCTTTTGCTGAGTCATTCCAACCAGGTGTGTGTGTGTATACAAGTATGTGAACTTTTGTCAACAGCTTGTGTTGGGGCATGAAAGCACTGTGTGTGTGTGTGTGTGTGTGTGTGTGTGTGTGTGTGTGTCTGTTTGCTCAGCAAATGAGCTATATCAATGCAAATCATTTTAATGTGTGTCTGCTGCCAAAACCGCACACAATGGAAGCCAAAAAATGAGGGGCATTTATATCTGTCTTGTTAACTCAAGCACCCCTACTGGCTTTAATTTTTTCGTGTTCTGTTTTTCATTACTCTTTTGTTTTTCTTCTAGACAAGTGTTGTGTATTGCATAAGCGTTGCTGCTTTATATGTTCTTAGATGACTTTGAAAATGATCTCTTTGAGAAACGCTCATAATTAATTAATCATAATCATCATTATCATACCCTCATCTTTTAATGTGTTCTGTAATAATAACGTCCACGCTGAACTTTCTAATGAGAGACTATCTGGTGAGACTATCATCAAAGAGAGAGCGAGCGAAACTGAGAGAACCATCTGATCATCTGAAGCTACTTCTTTTCTCGGAGGACATGGTTTTTATCGTTCGCTGCAGTTCTGTAATAATAAAATGAGTCCTAATCTCCTCCCACTTCTGGCATAGAATCTGTCTTATGTAATTGAGATCTTATGTAACTGCTCTTGTAGTCTGCTTGGCATTTAGCAGGCCTGATTTAGGAGATAAAGATGGCAGCTAATTCATCTGAAGAAGCTCCACATTATAGCAGACAGTGACTTTATTAGGGCTGTTCCCATGACTCCTGGTGCTCTTAAAGGAACAGTGCACACAAATATGAGACTTCTGTCACCGTTTACCCCTTATCATTTAAACCATACATGATTTCCTTTCTTCCATGAAACATAAAGGAGATGTTGGTGTAAAATGTCAGGCTGCTCTTGCTTTAAAAATGACAAAAAAAAAAAGCATCATAAAAGGAACCTAAAAAGATGTCCATACAACTTCCGAAGTCCAGCAATAGTTTTGTGTGAGGAACAGACTAAAATTTACACTTCTGTTCAACTTTGGGGATTTTTTTATATTTTGAAAGAAGTCTCTTATGCTCACCAAGGCTGCATTTATTTGATCAGCTCCAGTTTTCAGTCACATGATCCGTCAGAAATCATTCTAATATGCTGATTTGTGCGTCTTAATATTTTTGTGAATGTGACTTTTTTTTTGCATCAAACATAGTGGCATGCATTTTAATGTGCCATATTTTCAATGTTATGAAAGCTGTCGTGTGATTTCCGAAGTCTTCACAAGTCATATGGACAAGTTTAAAGTGTTAGTTCACCCAAAAATGAAAATTCTGTCATTAATTACTCTCCCTCATGTCGTTCCAAACATGTGAGGCTTTCGTTCGTCTTCGGACCACAAATGAAGATCTTTTCGATGAAATCTGAGAGCTTTCTGTCCCTCCATTGACAGTCCATGCAACTTCCACTCTGACGCTTCAAAAAGTTCATAAAGAGATAGTAAAACTAATCCATATGAATCGAGCGGTTTAGTCTGAAGACACTCGATCGGTTTATATGATGCACAGATTTAATTTAGGCTTTTATTTACTATCCCTTTAATGGTGCTTTTATGATGCTATTTTGTTCTTTTTGGAGCGTGAGAGCTCTTAAATTGTTTCATTTTATAGAAAAACAAGAACGTGAACATCCTGCCTTACATCTCCTTTTGTGTTCCACAGAAGAAAGAAACTCCTGGACCTAAAAGATGTACCCAATGTCAGGAGGTTCAAATTTGACATTATCAAATGTCAGGGCGTCAAATTCATCTTGCGTTTCATCTCATCCGAATGCAAAACAAGCTAAAGACATCAGTTATTTTGAACACTGTGCGGAGGCTTGAGGAACACTCAGATGGAGGTGGGCAATAATTCAATCTGTTGTCTGATAAGCTTCTTCTGCTTAAGGACCAGCCTGTTTTGATGAGACATGAGCCTCCCACGATCATAATGCTGTCATACAGCCTCATTTTCTTAGGCCTTCTTTTCTTCCCTCACTCCCTCTACGCACATTTACACACACAAACACCCACACAAACACGCACATATGTGTGTAGGATGGCTGTATATGAGCTTGTGGTTTGATGTTCTACATTTCTACCCCTACAGACTCCCTGCTGCTTTACACACACACGCATGTGCAGGTCTGTGGGCGTCCACATGGGCTGAGAATGAGTGTAAAAGTATGAGCTGGCATCTTGTTGGATCCTTCATGCGGGTCACATTGCTTCACCTCTGTCATGGCAACAGATTCCACCCGGGACTACTAATCTGGGTCCCATCACCTGATACTAACGGGATTAACCACCAGTCTGGTACTGAAGACTTGCACTTTAACGTTGAATGAGTGCTTTGAGAAAGTGAAGGAGGAGACGCTTTTGCCCTTTTTTGTTTGTGTCTATTGCTGCACTTTTGAGGGCACTTGTTATTTCTCTCCACATTTGACTGCAAACATAGCTTGTTTCTGTCTCTTGCCAGCAAACACATGGTATAACATCTTGTGGGTCTATTTGCTTTGGCGATGGAAAAAATGTCTCTGTTGCAGTGCTAGACGCTCAGCACCAAGGACAGCGCCGCTCAGGGGATTGAGCTTACCAGAGGACCGTGAAATGCCGCAGTGTTTAGAGTTGAAGAGTTGAATATTTTAAACTTTCTCGGTTTAATATGCAGATACTACTATCAGTAATCTGTTTGTAGGTTCCCTGAAAAGTAAAAACACTGGCTCTGATTAGCCTGACATAGCAAACCTGGCTCAACCAATGGCATGTGTTTGGGGCGGGGCTTACTGTTTGTCCAACCAATGACTGTTTGGTGCTGCTCTCACAAACATTTACATATTTTAGTCTCTCACTAACATTCATGTATTTGAAGACAGTTTAAATAAATAGTTTTAAAGGTCAACATTGCATAAAAATTTACTGTTTTTATTTTCTTAATACACATTATTGTTCTTTTTGTGGACCAGTGATATTTTAGTATTATTTACTGTTATAGTATTCATTAATATTTTGAATTAGCTTTTAATATTTTCAGTTTTTATTTTAAATTTTAGTTTAAGTTTTTGTAATTATGTTTTTTTATTAAATTTTTATATTTATTTTTAATTTTATTTTATTTCAGTTTTAGTTTTTAGTTATTTTAGTGCTTCAACTTGTTTTATTTCAGCTATCAGCCAAGGCAACATTTCACATTTTTGTTGTTGTTGTTTTTTTCTTTAAGTTTTCATCTATTATTTATATATTTTATTATTTCAGCTTTAATTCCATTAACAATTTTTTTTTAATAGCTTTAGTTTTAGTTAACAATAACAGGACTGTGTACTAATCAGTGCAAATTTATTTTTAAGAAACTTTTTATCCAAATTCAACTATAAAATGACTAAAATTGGAAATGCCCATTTAAGCATTGTTTTAAATAAAAAAATCTTCCAATTTTTTTTACATTTTGACAGTACACTCAAAATTAGATAAATAATATCTTTCTTAATAATCCAGTGATCACTCTGAGAATAATGCAAACCAAACTATGTTAAAATGAAACCTGAGAACAACTAAAACACAGGGCTATAAATAGGAAGAACAAACAAAACCAAGACAGAAACACATAACTATAGAAACAAACAAGGACATAACCAGTAACCAAAGAAACCGAAACTAAACAAAGCAGGGAAACAGGAACTAAAGGAAGCAAAATAGAAAATCAACATAAGAGTCCTTAGAACAAAACATAAACCTGACATACTGTAGGCCTGAGATTTATGTATTTCAATTGCATATATCTTTTATATGTATCTTTTACACATTTTTAATTGAACATAAACTAATAAACTTCATGTGATGCATACATAAATGAAATGGCAAGAAACAGGTAAGATTTCTGTAATAGTAGTAATAAACTGAATATTTTTTAAAACACAATAACCAGATTCATGAGGATTCTAAATCATTTGAATAAATGTATTTTGAAAAAATGATTATTTAAATAAAATCAAATAGATGCAAACAGTTAAAACTGTTTACCGCCATGGGCTAATATCATGACACGTCCAGATTGTGCAGAGTTAGGGGGAAACATATTTTGTTGATCCTGGAACAACATTCCTGTCCGAAAATATGATCCTAACCATATCCCTAATCCTAAACCTAACCCTACCCATAAATGATGTCTAAAATCAGAGGGAAAGCCTGGTTGTAAGCCTAAACTTGACATTAACTGTAAACTTGTCCCTAAAATCTGATTGGTTGATTGGAATGTTGATCCAGAATCAACAAGGATGTTGATACAGGAACGTGTTGCATTTGGTAAAATCAGGTTCTGCCATATATCATGCCATTTTTAAAGAAAAAATATCTGGTCAGGGATCAGCTTTCCCACTTTCTCATACCAAAATAATGTAATATTTCGGATTTTGGATTATTTTTGGATCTTTTTTGTCCTTCATATTGTCCTCCTTTTTGACGACGGCATAGTGTACTTGTGCAGATATAAACCCGACTGGCCTCACTTTCTGTTCAGTTCCTCAAGTAGTTCCAGACATTCTGTACAGAGTTCTGCTCCTCTGAAACTTTCCTGAGAGTGATTAAAAATAGCATATCACAGTTTTTTGTCTTGCTGAATTAGCAGAGCCGAGGGTGAGAACAAGATGGAGCATCTGTACTGCAGCAAAACACTGCCTTAAAGAGACATTTCAAACACAAAATGTAGTTTCATCTATTCAGTGGGGACCAAAAGTCATTTTTCAGATTATTTTTTTTTCTTCTTCATTAGATCAGTTAGATCAGCATTTTAAGTTTTTGTTCCAAAAAACATTCTAAATTTATCTTAAGTTGACATTTATTATTTTACATCTTTGTTTTAAACTGTGTTCAATTTCTGTTAAAATATTATAATTATAATAATATTATAATTGAATTTAAATATAATTGATATAATTAATCATTTGCAACATGTACTGCTCATGCTGTATAAGACACATTTTCCGACCTAGTTTTGTGAGTGATGAGTGATGGAAAATGTATGTTTGAGTGTTTTATTACTGACAGTTTTGAATCAATAAATGAGATAATCAAGTTTACCAGAGCATTTCAATTAGATTTACATGCAAAAATATGGCCAGTTTCATTGCTGTACTTGTTTTCTTAGTGTATGTAAACAGCGACACCTAGTAGTCTCATAAATCATTGCACTATTTAATTTAGGTAAACACACTATTCTAGTAATGAATCTAACCCGCACATATTCACTGTAAATTATAAAGAACATGAAATGTTTTGAATAGACCTTATTCAGAGCAGCGCCATGACAGGACAGCGAGGCTGTGAGAGAGAGACTTGCCGTGTTCTCTGTAAAAAGCCGTATAAAGCTCCAACATCACTTATCATTTTCCAAAGCTCATATGGACATGTATTTTTGCAGCAAAAATATTATTTTCGTCAGCAGAACAATCCAAAAACACTTTAAATAACAGTACAACCCACTGAAGAGATGCATGTCTATCCCTCAAAGCCTGGCTTTCATTCCCGTAACAAAATCCAAGATGGCGCTGCTGTGAATAAGGTCTGTTGCTCTCAGCACAACAGAAGAAAAATCCATCATGCGCTGCCCCACATTTTCCCCTAGATGGCGGAATTGAAGCATTGCAAAACGGGAAATTACCTTTGGGGGGAGACTGTGCCCATCTAACGTGTAAAACATACCATTTTAATTTAATAATTTATGCTTTCTGCCATGGAAAATAATGACAATTTAAAAATTGTTAAGTTTATTGCATGCTTAAAGGAAAATTAAACAAAAAAGATTTGATTTAACGTCCTTGCCATTTAACATCTCCATCAAAGCTGCTGTTCAGAAATAATTCATGTTATAAGCATTCAATCGTTCGTTTTCTCTGCCGTTTATTGTGCCAATTATGCTTGATCACTTTGTCTGTTCCACTAGAGAAACAGAGTACTTCTGATCACAGTCGTTGCATAAGCGAACTTGTTTTTACATTTCTTTGCGACATCAAAGCTACTTTTTCGCTCTGGGAGACAGCCATCTCCGTCAGCCTGGGGTTGACGCTTTGCTGCTTCCATACTTACTTTCTCACTCTCTCTCTCTCACCTCTTTTCGCACATCACCTTCATCCCAGAGGTCTTTCCGATCCGTGGCATGCCCTGATGTGGAACTGTTTTTCTGATTTTTTTAAATCATCTCTTGGTGAAAAACATCAGAAAAACTCTGATCCTTAAGGCCGGAGCTCCTGCTGTTTTGGACATATAGTTCTCAGAACAGTCCCTTTTATCCTCCTCTTCTTCTCTTTTTCTCGTATCTTAGTAGCCTACACCACATGTTGTAAACTGTCAGTGCCATGCCATTTAACTAATGTTGTTTGCGCCTGAAAATGCCATAAATTGATCTGCATTAATCTTTGACTTCTGTGACATTTAACTCTAGGTATTGAACTTTGCTGCATAATTCATCTGTTTGTGCTAAATGATACCTCAAATTGCGCAGCTTGTTGAGAAGTGTGCTATTACATTTGCAAGCAATCAGACTTACAATTTGTTTTCTGAGTGCTTTAACTCAGAAAACAATTTTTTTTTTTTAGCATGCTGCTAGGCAATTGTGTTCTGAATGGATTAAAGGGTTAGTTCACCCAAAAAAAAAATGTAACACTCTCATGTCGTTCCAAACCCTTAAGACTTTCGTTCATCTTCGGAACACAAATGAAGATCTTTTTGATGAAATCTGAGAGCTTTTTGTCCCTCAATCGACAGCTCCGCAACTACCACTTTGATACTTCAAAATGTTCATAGATAGATTGTAAAACTAATCCATATGAATTGAGCGGTTTAGTCAAAACTTTCTGAAGAGACTTGATCGCTATATGATGAACAGGTTTAATGTCGGATAGACGTGCAGATCATGTCTGTATTGGGTCCGTCGGTCCATGACTAATTCTGGACATCTATTCAACGTCCAAACTAGGTCCACTATTTGGATGTCCAACCATGACCCAACTTGGACGTCATGTTGAAGTTCAACATTTGACCGTTGAACTGGGTAATTTTTTTGGACCTCATTTGGACGTCTATTACAGGTGCAGGAAATGTACATGATTAATATGCAATATTTTTTTTATTTACAAATATCAACATTGTTGTTATCAACATGATTAATACATATGAATACAGATTATTTATAATTATTTAAGATAATTTTCCAAAAACTCCATTTGATTGTCTCAAGCAGAAGGTGGTAATTGACACATACAAATGCTGTCGCTCAAACAGTAGAGCGTTGGCACTTGCGTAACGGCCACCTAGTGCAATGCCTAGATCATGGGTTTGATTCCCAGGGAAAGCAGGAATGTAAATGTGTAATAAGCAGGAATGTAAATGTGTAATGCAATGTAAGTCACTGTGGATAAAAGCGTCTGCCAAATGCATAAATGTAAATACACGGTACAGAAAACATCCTTTAAAAACGTCCTCTACCCTTTTGAAACATGGGACTACAGTCATAGAAGTTATAGAAACTAAATTTGATGTTGAAAAGATGTCCACAAACGACCACATTTGGTCCCACCGACGTCAATATTAGACGTGCAAAAGACGTCGAATAAAGACGTTGCCTGGCGTTACAAAACAACCCCTTCAGTGGACCGAAATTGGACGTCCAAAAATTACATAGAAAAGACGTCACTCTGACGTCACATTGCGCAGTGGGGAAGCTCAACTGAACCTCCTCGATGTGCAAGAATAAACCTCATTGGTTCTTGCAGAATCTCAAACCCGCTGCATAACATGAGAATGAACCTAATTGGTTCTTGCACATCAAGCGAAAATGCCTGAGCTTCCATTTACCAAAACTGATGTGTGAGTTGATGAAATTTTATATTATATATTCTCTTAAAATAATGTAGACTAAAGCTTTCAATTCATATGGATTTGTTTTACAATCTCTTTATGAAGCGTCAAAGTGGTAGTTGCGTAGCTGTCAATGGAGGAACAGAAAGCTCTCAGATTTCATCAAAAAGATCTTCATGTTCTGAAGAGGAACGGAAGTCTTACGGGCTTGGAACGACATGAGGGTGAGTAATTAATGACAGAATTTTAATTTTTGGGTGAATTATCCTCTTAACCAAATCACTAAAAACACTTTTGTAGCTTGTTGAGGAGAATTTTGCTTCAACACTTTAGCAACTGTCTGAGCTAAAGCACTCAGAATACCTTTGCAACTGCCCAGCAACATGATTAAACCAGTGGCAAGGCCAGAGATTTTAAAGTGAGTGGATCTTGGTAAAAACAGGGTGGACCAGTGCCTACTAAATTGCAGCATTTTACAATTAAGACAATTACGATTAGTTAAATGTGATTTATTGTCAACCAACAGTATTAAAGGTTTCTATCTACAACAAGTTTTTGCATCATGGAGACAGGGATAGCTGCAGGTCAGAGAAATTAACGTGCCGAAAGGTTTCTCATTGGTGAAAGGAGCTTCTTGTTGAGTTGGCCAATCAGTGTTAACCATACATACCTCATTCCTTTAGACTGGAAGAAGATGACAATAAGACGTGGTGTGATGCTGTATATCATTGATCTGTATATTATAATTAAGGCTGTCGATTTTACGCATTCATTTGGTAAGATTAATTATGGGGAAAATAACGCGTTAAAAGTATTAGTGCATTTAATGCACCCAACCCCGGCTCAGACCTGTACATCATCTTACATTGCACACAGTTGCTTAGTGACGAACATTAAGCAGGGCAATTTTGTCTTAAATTTGTTTTTACACACGAGTAAGAGTGTTGTTTTCCCGAGTATCTGCACGACTGCAAATGTGAAATTGATTTTATACAACAGTTCAATAAACAAGAAGTTAATTTTGTGTTACATTTTAGACACAATACTGTCTTTGTTCAATTTCGCCAATAAAAATAAAGCCACCGCAGAACTGTTGTACATCTCCGATGAACACACAGCAGTATTTCGTTACTGAATGAATCCCGTGTTTTTTAACGAATCGACTGAGCCAATAATTCAGTGACCCATACATAAAGATTCCTGAATAAATCAGCCATTTGAATTAAAGGAATAGCTCACTTAAAAATGTAAATTCTGTCATCATTTAATCAACCTTAAAATTGTTTTAAACCTGTTTGAATTTATTTTTTCTGCTGCACACAATGGAAGATATTATGAAAAGTGTCGTAACCAAACAGTTGATGGACCCCACTGACTTCCATAGTAGGAAAAAAATACTATGGCATGCTTATTTTGTCCAGTAGATCGAAAGATCTAAAAAAGCCAATACATTTACCCACCCATAGATCCTCCCCTCGAAGAAATCAGGACAGAAGTGGTTGAAAGTGGAAAAAAAGAGACGGAATAAAACACCAGGTGTCTCCCTCGTCTGCTTGTGATCCTATCGACCAACACGCATCTTAATACCAGGTGTAAAGAGGGCCTAGAGAACACCTCAGAAACTACCTAGCAACATGTTAAAAATGCTCAAAACTACTTGCCAACTGCATAGAAACATGCTTTAACCATTGAGAACAATGTCACATTTTCCTCAAAAAATGCAAAAATTGTGTTCTCATATTCACAAGGTATAATTTATTTCCACTTAAATAATTGTATAATAACTGTAATGAAATAGCAAATACAAATCTCAATATCCTTTTCCAATCCCCTCAGAATCAAATCAATAAACTAAAATCAAGTTTCTCTAAAATTGTTTATACCCTCTTCCTTCTCTCCATTCATGCTAGAAATCATACTTTGTCATAAAACAGGAATAATTTCATGGTTCTTCTCTGAAAAGGGCCTTTGTATTCCCCATGTGTGTTTTGTGCTGTGCTCAAGGCTGATTATATATGCATTTGTTTACTTGTTGTCCCCTTGATTCATTGTCTGAAATTATCAATCTTTAAAAAGGTTTTCACTGCAGCCGTCCCCAAACACGGCCAAAGGGCTGATGGGAAATGAGGCTTGGCTGGTAGATCTAACTTCTTCTTGATTAGGGGCAATCAACAGTAACAGGGCTGGTGGTTACTCATCTTAAAAAGACATTAGAGATGTGCTCAGCGAAGCCTTCTGGGTGGTGATCACGACCAAACCATCTCATTCATTTTTGAAGGAGGAAGGCTGGATCTGTGATTTGGGCTTCTCCGATCATTAGGGTTTCTGTCCTTAAGCCGTTGTTTAATAGACATTCAGATGCTGTAATGGATCTAATGCTGCTAATGACTTTCTCTCTTTCCAATCGCAGGTCATGTGCCTTCAAGATTTTTTCGGGGAGGAGGACATCTACATCGCATGCGGCCCGGAGAAGTTCCGTTACCAGGATGACTTCCTGTTGGATGAGAGCGGTAAAGAGCTCTTCAGTATTTTCCTTTGTGTCCGTTTCAACAAAAGAACACAACATATCATGATCTCATCAGCATAAGGTCTGTGTGGATGGCATCTTCCACCTACACCGAAACTTTCTCTTTGTCCCATCTTGAATGAAGAACATCCTGTTACCATTTAGTTCATAAGCAACTTATGAATGAGTCCATTAAAAATTCATCACACAAATGTGGAATATAAAAGAAAGGCATATTCCCCCTTAACGCCTACACCAACCACTTCTGGGTTTTTGCCGTCTCCACTTAGATAGACAGATAGACCTCACCTCTCCTCAACTCTCCTCTCCTCTCTATGTTTCCCTGTTGTGTTGTCAGGAAATGAGAATCTGTTTGTGGCTCTGTCTGGTTTCCTTTCATTAATAGTGTTGAGAGACAAAGGCTGTTGCCGGTTTGACTCTTCTGGGCTGATGTGAGCTCAATAAAGAGCAGGCGCCCCAGTTTTCTGAAGAGTATTCGGAAGAGCTCTCTATTATTGTTGGATGTTTTGCCTCATAATTTCCTCATTGGATGTAAAAACAAACTATCTATCTATCTATCTATCTATGATTTTGGTTTACAACGATTATTAAAATATGAAGATCAAAATAAACAATTATTGTGCCGCATTCCTTTCGCTCCTCCTTAAAAACCCTGCATATCAGTAAAATCATGTAATGTGACTTTCGTAAAATGGGACATTTCTGATATTGACTCACCGGTCCGCGCCTAAACGGTCAGATACACGCAAAATATGTGAAAATGCCGGGCTTAGCGAGTATTCACGTAAACCCAGTTGGTTTTGTCTTAAGCAAACGTAAACAGTTACAGGAGAAAATAGAATGTGTATCAATAATGGATCTGTGCATTCGTCTTAAAGTGACAGCAGCCTAATATAGGCCTACCATACTGTCTGTGTCCTTTATTTTAATAAAACTATCTATCTGTGTGTCTGTCTGTCTATCTCTCCATCAAAGTATCCATCTATTTGTCTATCTTTCTGTCTCTCAGTCTGTCCATCTCTCCGTCTTTCTGTCTTTTTTATATCCATCCACCCATCTATCTATATATCTATCTGACCGATTAATTGATAATTCTATTGAGTTATTACCAAATTAGAGCTGCACGGTACAGAACAAATGTAATGAAGAATATCAGATGATTTATCATGGTGGATTAGAGCGAGTGCAGTCAATCATGAGTAGAGATTTAATTATGAAGGCACTTGTAGAGGGACACGTACCGTTCTAATGAGTTTTGATCAGAGCCGAGAGGAACATATGAAGCATGCCGATGGCAAGATGGACAGAGCCAAAATGGCAGTCTTAGACGACAAAGATTTCCCTGAAGAACACATTTAATATAATATGAGCAGAATGGTACCCCATAACAGCACTTTGTCAGTGATATCCCATGTTCATTTTTATTTGATCCATAATACTCTAAGTTATTGTCGATAAAGACGATTATGTAAGGCTGTGATTAACAATTGAGAAAGCATCTTTTTTACTGTATATAAGGAGGTCATTTGTTAGTTATTTGTTAACTTGCTCTCTAAATGTAACTCCATGGAGACAGAGTAAAGTGGCATCCTGCCCTTCAATAAATCCTGCCTTAAAAGACTGTGGCATTTACTATCATACCTGGTGTCACAGTTATATTGCTTTCTGAATTCATTATGTACACAGAGTTATTGCAGCAAAAGCAAAAATGGGACAGATAAACACGGAGCATGCGAGAAGCTAAGCAGCACTTTGTCTGCAGAGAATCTAATGTAATCCCCAGTCTCTGATCTGTATTTAGGGTTAAGGCACTGCCATCTTTTTGATCACACTTGCTCACACACATAAATGTGCTTCAACAAGCAGACTGTTTTTGAAGGAGGATTAATTTAGTGCTTCAGTTTAAGGATTATCTTCGGGAGGAGTTTGAGTTTTAGAGGACTTTTAAAGAGGATTTGAGATGGCAATCAAACTAGAGAGTCATTTGGTGGTGTGATATTAAAAACGATTGAAATAATGAAAATGAAGCAATCAGCTAGTTGACAGCATCATTTACTTACCCTCATGTCATTCCAGAACTTTCTTTCTTTCTTTCGGGACATTGGGGTCTAAACAACATTGGTCTCCCTTGACATTTTTCAAAATATCTTCCTTTGTTTCTGATAGATAGCAGAAGGGCAACATGCCAAATACTAAAACTTTCTGAAATGCACATTAATTTTTCAGCTGCCAAATAGTAGTACTTTCATTAATTTTTCAGACTTTTAGACTTCATTATGTAATGTGATTTTTGTTGTGTGACAGAGTGCCGAGTAATGAAATCAACGTCCTATGGGAAGATGGGGTCTTTAAACAGAAGCTCTCCTAGAAGCTTTGCCCTTTCCAGACGCAGCAAGTCTCCTTCTGGATCAGGTAATGATTATGTGCATGCAGGTTTATGCAACAGCAAATGCTTCTCTGCATAGTTTTTTGTGGACATGTGAACTCCCTTCTCAAACATTCTCTCTTTGTCGATTGAACATTTGTTAAAAGAAGATAATTAACTTCTCACATCAGATAAAAACAAACTAATAGGAAGTCATGCACGTTTGACAGCTCTCCATGCAATAAAGCACCCCTCTGTGTGTGACCCCTGGAGCGGAGTGTGTTTGCTGGCTTCGAGGTGGAATTGCATTCAGATATAGCTGTCTGATTCAGAAGGGCACATCCCGGTGGAGAGGAGTCAAAGACGAGAGATATGAGATATTGAGGCACGGGGCGGGAAGTAGATGGGGTGATGAGAGAGAGAGAGAGAGAGAAAGAGGAGATGGAGGGGGGTAGTGTGACTCAGTCTTGCAGATCCACATCAACTGTTGTGCAATGAATACTGTTGTGTGTGTGATCTGAATTATAGGCACTATGCGGTTTGCTTTTGTTCCAGTTTGCACTGGTGATTACCATATTCAAATGCCATGTTACAATCCATGCATGCTACTCCATATTCCAAAAAGATAATAGTATCAAAGGTGTTAAAGGGTACTTTGGATTGAATGCAAAGTCTAAACTGTACTGCAAACCAGACTGTGCATCAACTGCTTGCTTATTTATTCGATTTTAGGTATGCACACAGGTATGAATGAGTGTTTTTAGAAAAAAAAAGAAAACAGCTGTTTATGGATAAAAAAAAAAACACATGCACTTCCTATTGATGCTTTACTGTGTATCTGTGCTCTAGTTTTCTAACAAAGACCGCCTTTGCGTCTTCACCTCTATAAGATGTGTGGCAGAGACGTCTAGAAGCTGCGGGTTGATATTGTTTTCCTGTTGCCGTTATATGATTGGTTTAAATCGTACTAGTTGAATCTCTATGAGTAGAGGTTTGGCTTAGAGTTCTATCCGGTCGTCATGGAGACGCCGGCTAAGGGAGCTGTGCCTTGGAGACAATAGAGGTGCCCATATATGGGCGTCCCTTCCTGTTTGGCAGGCTTAGTGGAAGCAGGCTCAGAGAGTGTGGCTCATCACTTCTAGTCAGGCGGCTGTTTCTCAGACACTCGCAGACGTGATCCATAAAAGCATGGAATCGGTTTCACTTGGAGAGATTGGTGTGCCAGTCATACATTTTCACGATACAGCCCGTTAATCCTTTAAGAAACCCCGGGGTGAGGGAGAATGTGCCAGGTTTGCAAAGGTTTCATTACTGGTCTGGTTTAAGAATGATTTTACTGCGGTCTGCAAAGTTTGATGATAGTTTCGAAATAAAGTTCTAAGAAATTAAAAAGTTGTAGACATTATGCTGGGTATGTTGATTATTTAGCTGTTTGGGTTTTCAATCGGAAGGTCAATGCATAGGCTGTAATATAAAAAATAGAATTTTCTTAAATTCTAATGCCATTTCTAACTATTAACCTTAACCCTATAAAGCCTACTGTACTATATTTGAGATTTTTAAGGGCTCTAAATTGTCTCCATGATCAAAACCTGTTGTACACTATCTTCTACATGACTTCTGATAGTTTATACTTTTTAGCTAATAAAAGGCCTTTTAGTATAATTCTATAAATGTCCACATTCAAGTCGTGTCTTTTTGCTGTGAAATTTTTCATAATGTAAAAGCATAACTTTTATACTGTTAGTAATCATGTCAAGATGAACATTTACTGGACTGAAGCAACTTATAGGTTTACTTGATTATCCATAGGCTTTTGTTGATCTATTTTTACTTATTTTGGGTTTCAGTTTGAGGTCCATTTTCCAAATACTCCCAAATGTTTTGATTTTGTCTCAAGGTTCAATAAAGACCTGATGGCTGACGCATGCACGGATCCAAAATAATTTTACGACTGTGTTTAAGTTATTATTCACCAAGAGTGTATTTGACCATTAATAAGCCGCGAAAAAGAGCTAATTTTGGCACTTGTATGTCAGAGGCGGCTTTATTATGTGTGTGCACTTCGATGTGAGCACGAATTTTGCGGGAATGAATGAAATTCAGACCCGGTCATGCCAATCTAGCACTATCTAAACGGAGTGAATCAGACGACTGATTTTTCAGTATCGATACATATCGAAATATTTATATTTTTGACAACACTACGTGACGTTGCTGTGCTGTATGGTCACAAAAGCTTATCGTTTGCAAGCGTTTTAAGCATTGCGGTTTAAAAACAAGGGATTTTAACCCATTGAAATGCAATAAGCAGCGAAAGAGAACTTATTTCGCTCAAAGAGAACTCATTTCACTATATGTGCGCTCTGTCTGAGAGGCGTGCGTACAGGAAGCCGCTGCTCAGAGCGCTTAACAACTGAACTGAGTGCTTCTTTCAGCGCAATTGGGCTTGAACGGTTAAATACACAAACAGTATGTGGGTGTCAAAATGTCACATTCATTTATGTCTTAAGTGAAAGTAAACAGTTGAGAGAGAAAACGCATATGTAACAGTATATTGGATCCATGCATTGGATCTTAAAGTGACCTGCTGTCGTCCATGTCATCAATGTTAATCAAACAACAAAAAAGAGAAAATATCTCACTGTTCATGACTAAATCACTTTTGAGAGACTTTAATAAGAATAAATGTATATTTAATTTACACAGTGAAGATATGCAGTGATTTTTATATATTTGATAACATTTTGTTCATTGTATAAATAAAAATAGTTTAAACATTCTTCAGAATATCTTCTTTTATGTTCCCCAGAAGAAGAAAAAAGTCACAAAAGTTTGGAACGGCATGAGAATAAATCATGAATTTTTTTAATCATGAAATGATCCGTTATTTTTATATAATGATATATTTTTGTTATATTAGATATTTTAAGGTTCTTAATGAAAATTATTATTAAGTCTGGGTTGGTGGTCTCTGGGTCTGTAATGTGTAAAAATGTTTGGTTATTTAATTTAGTCTCCACCTGCAGCTAAAGCATTGAAACCTATGCCTTACACCGTCTTTATTTCTCGCTCTCCTACTAGGAGTCCCACACTGGTGTGGGCAGGTGTATACTAAGTGGAGGCGTCCTGTACTTTCTCAGCAAGACCAGTGGACAGATATGATTGCAACTGCAATTTTGTAGCTGCTGCGTTGCTGTTTGGTTATTGTTACTTCTAGGTTGTAGTCAATGTCATTGTATTCACAGCTACCAGAAAAACTGATGGTCAAGACTAAAAATTCCCGTCAAACAGACTGGCTGATAAACAGGCATCTGCCTTTTAATCTGTCAGACAGCAGAAGTCAAATGTGAGATATTTCTTGGGATGAATCAGATAAGTGATTTCAAGAAAGGTCTAGCTGTCCTTACTTTAAGTGTCTGTGAGAGAAGCTGCTCACTGTATGAGTGCTGTTTATATAATACACCCTGTCAGGCTAAGTATAGCACATTGATTTCTGTTTGAGAGTGGCCTGCACCCCTTTAAACACACATGAACGCACTTTTGGTGAATTTCTATACAAATGGCACTGATGTACTGTTTGTGTACAGTTACGAGAAGCCTTTTGTTTTTTAACACAACGAAAAACTGAAGCCCATGTCATCCTGCGAATTATTCACAGTTTGAGCGGTACGATCAAGTGTTGCGCATGACAACACATTTAGAGGTGCTTTAACAAAGGAGACACAGCGAGACAGACATAAACAGCCTCTCTCTGTCATATTTATCAACAACTGTGTGGGATGGCAGAGATGGTTCATTACAGACTGCATGTCTTTCTGTGCCTGTCCTATTTACTGAAGGCATCCTTCCAAATGATTTCTGATCTATAATCTTAGGTCGTTCTCCTCACAAATTTTTGTTAAGCTTTCCTTTGAATTTGCACGGAGGAGCTTGGCCTTGCAGTCGACTGAATTTTTATCCGAGCAGTTTATCCAGAGAGTAAACTTTAATTAGAGCACCAGAGAATAATCTTTAATCAGCTCGAAACACCGCTGGCTGACTGTCCTCAGGAAAAGCAGAGCTGCTCCTGTCACTCTAATTCAGAGACCTTGTTATTATTCTTACTGTGTAATTCTAGCCAGTTGCTCAGCTTGTTACTGACAAACCCACAAACAGCTCATTAACCCATTAGCATGTGCCCTACAGCAGGAAAACTGAACTATAACTTTCGATAACGCATGTTTATTATTGTGTATGATTCTTCGGTGTACGTTATTCCAAAGAAAAAAGTTAGTGAAAGTGTATTCACTTATTTCACCTTGGAATGACTATATTTCAATGGATGTTAGCTACACTCTAGAAAAGTCTGTAAAAATAGGATACAATGCTAATATGATGATACTTTCTGTATTGTTTTTTCTCAGGTGTTTAATGCTTGAAGAAAATATACATAAACTGAAAATGATCAGTATCTTTTTCTATAGATTCTTTTCTTATATTTTAGGCTGCAGGCTACTGGCTAACATTTACATTTATGCATCTGCCATTTTTTTTAATCCAAAGTGACTTTTGTATTGCATTCCATATTGCATATATATATTATCAGTTCATGCATTCTCCGGGAATCAAACTCATGACCTTGGTGTTACTAGCACCATACTCTACAGTTTGAGCCCTAATAGCAAAGTCCAAGTCTCACGTCTTTGAGGTCCAAGTCTCAAGTGCTTGAGGTCCAAGTCAAGTCTCAAGTCTTAGGGGTACAAATCCAAGTCAAGTCTCAAGTCTTTAAATCAAAGTCAAGTCTCAAGTCTTTGGGGTACAAGTCCAAGTTAAGTTTCAAGTCTTTGAGTCCAAGTCAAGTCTCAAGTCTTTGGGGTACAAGTCCAAGTCAAGTCTAAAGTCATTGAGTCCAATTCAATCTCAAGTCTTTGAGGTCCAAGTCAATTCTCAAGTCTTTGGGGTACAAGTCCAAGTCAAGTCTCAAGTCACTGAGTCCAATTCAAGTCTCAAGTCTTTGAGTCCAAGTCAAGTCTCAAGTCTTTGGGGTACAAGTCCAAGTCAAGTCTCAAGTCACTGAGTCCAATTCAAGTCTCAAATCTTTGAGGTCCAAGTCAAGTCTCAAGTCTTTGGGGTACAAGTCCAAGTTAAGTCTCAAGTCTTTGAGTCCAAGTCAAGTCTCAAGTCCTAGGGGTACAAATCCAAGTCAAGTCTCAAGTCTTTGAATCCAAGTCAAGACTCAAGTCTTTGGGGTCCAAGTTAAGTCTCAAGTCTTTGAGTCCAAGTCAAGTCTCAAGTCTTTGAGGTCCAAGTCAAGTCTCAAGTCTTTGGGGTACAAATCCAAGTCAAGTCTCAAGTCTTTGAATCCAAGTCAAGTCTCAAGTCTTTGAGTCCAAGTCAAGTCTCAAGTCTTTGAGGTCCAGGTCCAAGTCAAGTTTCAAGTTTTTGAGTCCAAGTCAAGTGTCAAGTCTTTGAGGTCCAAGTCAAGTCCCCCTGATTTACTCAAAAATATATTTCCTTACGAAAGTACAATGATTTGTGAAAGTTGTTTTGGCTTTATTTTAATTATAGAGTTGCACAATATATCAAAGATATTGGCCAATATTAGCATAATTTTTTTTCTCCAAATTATCCATCAGATGAGGAAACAGATAAGAAACCCTAAACACTGTTATCTGTTGTAATTTCACTAGAATCATGTCAATTATTGGTCTACAATGGGAATGCTATTTGAAAAGAAAGCCCATACAGATGTATAATATTGACTGTAACATAAAAATAAGTATCAGCTATCTGTCTGCATCACTGTTTGTCTGCAATAAAAACGTATGAAAAGTCATGTTTGTTTGTATGTTGGTGATGGAATACATTTTTTTCTGTAGCCCTTATTGCATAGGGACTCAAATTACTGTATCCTGGTCCACTCTGTCTTGCTCCTCTCTGAAAGCCTGTTGTGCATATCACATAGATGCACCATAAATAGAAATTTCATTAAAAATGATATCCACTGTGAGACAGATGCGCTTTCGTGAATGTACTCAGAGCAGAGCGCCACAGAAGACAGAGAGAACCACTATCTGGATGCTCTGTATACTTTAATAATGCATTAGTGTTTTTATATAATAAAGTGTATTGCATAATTTTGTGTGTAAACATATGTGTTCATTCTCATGAAATGTAAATACTTTATTTTTTTATATTTCCACTATAAACTCCACTACTATTTCTCATTTTTTTAAACATATAATATTTGCTATATTGATTTCTAAAACCACTTTGTTTTGCAATGTCCATTCAATAATTTACTCATCTGCACCAATAATGTATTGTCTTTTGAACTGCACCTTCAGGCTTTTCTCTGCTCATATTTGTGTGATGAATTTAATAAAAAAGTTGTAATCAATTAAAAGCCCTAAAACATAATCATGTCTTCTGTGACTGATCGTAAGTCATATTCAGACAGAATTATTATTATTATTATTATTATATTTATTTCTGTTGAGCTGTGGTGGGAGTGTTAGATCAGGTCAGGGGAGGACGCTGTACCTCTTTTACAGTCCCTTTTGGATCATATTCTCGCTTTGAATTATGGACAAAGGGTCAGATGCAAACAGCGGATCAAACTGCACCTGGTGTGAAAAAGAGAGAAGTAAACAGCAGAGAGAGAGAGTGAGAGAGAGAGGAGAGAGGTCACATCACTGGATCCATCCTCCCACAGCTGAGCATGTTACACAAGAGCAAACTCAGAGTCATTTCTCTGTTTTCAGTGTCTAAATTTATATTTGTATTATAAACCCTGCTGGACTCATATCCCATACAGTACATAACTATGGGCATTCTCCCAGCAGTCTCCTGCAATGCTGTAACCTCCTCTGTAGCTCTATCGTTTATGTTTGTGTATTTATGGGGTAGTGCTGGAAGGGGGGAAAAGATTTGATCTCAGTTTGGGTTATGAACGGGATATTTGATTACTTGCAGTCATGAAAATGGATGTACATTTGAGCTGTCAAACCTTCAGCTCAAAACGAAAACATTCATTATTATTCATGGTGTGATAAAATGAGGAACATTTATCAGAATCAGTTATTAAACTGATACTTGGTCCCAATCCAATCCGAATATTCCTTGTTTTAGATGTTCTTAACCCCCCCAGCTTGTTTCCATTTCTGACAGGGAACTTTGAGAACGTGTTGGAGAACTAACCCCAAAATAAAACAGTGATGCATCATTAATTTGTATCAAATTAATGAAGCACCACAGATTGTGCTAATGAGTGTACTTCCACCCAGTCTGACTGACACACACACACACACACACACACACACACACACACACACACACACACACACACACACACTCACTCACACACACACACACACACACACACACACACACACACACACACACACACACACACTCACTCACTCACTCACACACACACACACACACACACACACACACACACACACACACACACACTCACTCACACACACACACACACACACATTAGTTTTACATATTAGTGAAGACAGATTAAATGATTTTTATAGTGAGGGCCCGGGGATAATTTGGCCTTCATACAAATATTCAAATAATATATAAAATATCCTCTTGATATTCAAATCAAAAATATGATTTAAATGTTTTTGGGCCTTTTAAATAGTGACAGACCTCTTCAAATGTCTTCACAAGATTTTTGGGACATATTTCACTATATTTATAAGGAAAATTTCCCAAATGTTAACCTCACAAGTACAGAAAATCTGTAAACACACTCAATGCATGCATTTCAAAGAGAACTGTGTCCAAAACTCAGTTCAGTGTTTTTATTTTTGGCAGGAAGCCATTTAGAACTAATCACTTTCAATAATAATAGACTGAACGCTGAAAGTATTGACATCTAACAAGCTATAATTTATTTTTGTGTCGTTTCTGTAAACACCACATAGATCACAAAGAGTCATGTTGACAAAGTGCTGTTATAAAGAAACACTTTTAATAGGCTTTTTAAAACATCTTAATATTCACTTGCTACGTGGTGCTATTTAAAAACATAATAAATGAATCAATAACTAAAGAATCATATAAATGCCTGAAAACAAATAATACAAAAATTAATAAATAAATAGCCTACTTGAGATCAAATAGGCTACTAACCTACTAACCAACTAAATAACGCCACATTTTAAGTTAGATTCATTGAAGTGACTTGGTCATTTGACATTGTTTTCACTACACATAATGAGCGAGACCTAAGAAAATACTATTTCATGTTAAAATACGGTAGTGTTTATGTTTGTATCTGGCCGTGGTTCGAGTGCCATTAAAGGTCTGTCGGTGAGAAGATTCTGCGCGTTTCCATGATTACCTCAGCCCGCGCGCCTCCCACTTACCGTACTGCACTGGCTCAGGCGCGCGTCACAGCTACGCAAGCAGGCTGCGAGCCAATGAGCGAGCAGCGGCTCACGCGCGGTACTCCGCTCTGCTCGCCGCTGCTCCATTCATTGGAATCCGCGCTCAGCGAGTGCTGCTGCTTTCTGCCCCCTGGAATAGCACTGTGTCTCAAGATGCTGCAATACGAAGGTAGGACTAGGAGAGGCGGATTCAGTGCTCGTTTGCGGAAACTGGCTTTTACTTTTCATGACGGAGATTGAAAGTGATCTTTATTAGGCTGGGTTTGATGCCAGAGACAGAAGGATTTTTATTTGAAATGTGAATCAGTATGTTATTGATTTCTGATTGAATGAGTCTATAGGGGCGGCCGAGTATAGTGTTGATACACATTTTATTTAAACGTTTTAACTGAGTTTGTTTTTTTACGCTATTTCTCTCAAACTTGAAATGATGGCTATTTCCATAGCTGTTTGTCTGCTATAAATAAAATAGTTTGGAAATCTACAATTTATGACTGAACTGTAAATGAATGAGAATTTAGAATGTTTAAGTCAACGCTCATGTCATTTTAAGCATTTAAACAGCAAGTAACATTGGAAGCATATGTTTTATATGGTGTTTATAAATATTAAATTACACATTTTTGACAGTAGCACCTGACATAATTAGTTTGGCCTAGTTCATGATTAATATTTTATAATTGTATGTATTTAAAAATTCATTGCATGGGAATACATCGGTTTATTTCTGTTATTATTCCTTCTCTAAAGGTTTTACATTTTCCATTCATTCCTACGCTCATAGCTGCTGCTTTTATTTAAATTTAAAAGTGAATAAGAAAAAATATGTTGCAGTTAAAAATATACATTTATTTTTGCTACCTATTTCAATTTTGATGGTCTGTATAAATCGCTGTTTTGACAAAGGATGTTTTTATGTCCTGGTGACATTGTAACAAGATTGTTAAACTGGCAAGGGATGCTTCCTAATCTGTATGGGCAAATAGAAGCAATGGCCTGTGAATATGAAGCAGCTTGGTGTTGACTGAGAGTTTGGATCTTCTCAGTGGCCTGTAGTGCAGTCATACCATGACTGATGGGCCTTGGAAGATGTGAGTTTGTAAGGATTTGTGCCACTGGGTGTGTGGCACTCTATCCAAAGAGGATTTGTTTAGGGATGCGAATGTGGGAAACAGGAGGAGCTGTGTGGGTGATTTATTCTCTTCTTACTCACAGACAGGCTTTTTAAGATCTCACTTTTTGAATATAAGAGCACTGGCAGGCCTCTGGGGCGCTTGGAATATTTGCTGAGCTTCATTCACAAACTTTGTGCACTTTATTTTAATTTTTTTAGTGAACTCAAGCATTTCCCTCTGTCCCCTTGTAGTGAATGGGACCCCAGCCAGTCAGCTGTCCACACCCCATTCTGCAAAGTCGCCCAGTCCGTCTCCCACCAGCCCGGGGAGCTTGAAGAAACGCAGGGTAAGACAATATTCCCTCTTCAATCACCCTAACACACACACCATGCTTTTACATTAGCTCATATACACATTTTCCTCAGATCTTCTGCTGTCCATCTGGTGGATTTGATATCATCTATCATCTAAACCCAATTCTACCGTGTTAAATCGTGTCCTTTATGAAGTGTTATCCAGTATATGGCGTGATTTGAGTGTTCAGGGGCCAGTTGCATAAACATAGCCGCTAACTTAAAACTGCGCCTTAAGAACTATAACCATAACAGTTTATTACGGCTAATCAGTCTTACAAATTAAACCAATTTACCTTTTTATGTAACTAACTCAAAAAAGTTATGACCAGTCTTGAAGAAAAAATTAGATGACTAACTTGTAGTCTAAGCAGTTTATGCAACCAGCCACAGATCCTTCTCCACTTAAACTCCTTTTACCATCCGCCAACACACTATATAACACGCTCCTTCTATGTTCTCAGGAAATGGACAAGGCCCTCATTGACAGCACAGCTTAACTTCCCCACTTCTTCAAAGTGGCGCTAAGATCCACAGTCAATCCTTAATCTGGGCCACCACTTTTGGAGATTTTATGTGCTATTTCTGTTTCTTTCACACTTAAAGTCCACTAGAATCATCCATGGAGAATGACTTCTGCTTGTAGTAGAGCAGCAATCATCAAGTCCAGGATCCAAAATTAACTTTGGCCAATGTCTGCCAATGGCGAGTATTTGAGAAAATTGATGATTAATACCACTAACACCGCAGTATATTACATGATTTGAAACTAATTTTATGAACTATAGTCATATTCTCACTGATGTAATTAATTCAATATTTGTTGATGTAATTCATGATGTAATGATTCAATATTTCTTACCTGCCATGAAGCTGTATTTTTCATGATTTGTATTTAAAAATATATTTTATTTAGGTTTAGCATTTTCCCCTAGCAGTTTAACAAGTAGTGTGTCACTTGCAGCATCATATTCAAGATGATATACTTTCTGGGGCACCTATAAAAAAATAAATTTGTGCTTTTTTATTTATTTAATATTTTCTTTTTTTAATGTGATAAATTTCCCTAATAAGTGTCACCACATGAAGTTCTGCAGAAAAAAATATTTTTCCTGCATTTTTCACTCAAGTACAAGTTTTTAATTGATTGAATCGCTCGCATCACTTACAGTACATTAGTGAGAATATGACTAGTTACTACAATTTGTTTCAAATCATTTAAAAACCTGCGGTTTCTAATAATATTACCTGTCAATTGGCAAATAATGTTTTATTTACTGACCAAAACCAATTTTACTCACCAATTTTGGACCCTGATTGGGACTGTATGGTGGACAAAGAGAAATTGTGTAATACATGCTGTTGAAGGAACATGCAACCCACCAGTTCATTTTTTTCACCAAGAAACACATTACCATTGGGTTTCAGAGGCCAGTTTGTGTGGGAAGAGTTTGTGCACGTGACCAGATCAAAGTGTCTCTAATCCTGCATTTGATAGACTAATGCAAAGAGGTTTAATGCAGTAGAAACTTCTCCTTCCCAGTCCAGAGTTTCTCTCAGGTTATAACATGAGCCTTAAACACTAGTGATTACTCTGACTGTCTCTCTCTCTCTTAAGAGTCCTCAGTCTTCCATTCTTTCTGAGTGTCTGTCTACTCCTCCTTCTTCGCTCTCCATGACTAAGATGCACTACAGCATCCAAATGTTCACTACAGTATGTTGAGCTTTTGGGTCACTTCAGATCCAGCTGCAGGCAGTTCAAGTTCTACCAGAAAGACTCAGGAGATATGATGTAACAAAGTATTAATTTATTGACAGCCCAGCAAGCAATTATTTATAGAGTTCTTTGGCGTAGACCATAATGGTGGTGGTGGGGGAGAGTGGAGGTAGTTGTCGCGTCAGTATCTGCGAACTCAAATGTGTGTAAGTACCAATCTTTTATGCAGCGAGTATAAGGACGTGATTGGATAGATGTGAAGGTAATACGTGACGTAGTAATTAAGTCTTCCTGGCAGAACTTGACATTTCTGTTGTACAGCCAGTGAAATCAAGTGATATTGACCCAGTATAGATTAATCAGAAACTGTTAGCCTATCAAACTGGCGCTTTACTCTGACCTTAAATAAGGTTCTGATGGTGTAGGCTCATAGAGAAACGAGTTATTTACATTAAATGTGCAGCGTGTTCTTATTTCTTTCCTGAAATGCATGACATTGCATCCTCACCGACATAAATAAGCAAATAATTGGCTGCACCTTTAAGAGAAAGTACAGATATGTTCAACTTTTTTATATTCAAAATTGTTCCAGATTGCATTAGAATTGGCTAAACTTCTGACTTTTAAGGATTCTAAACGTGATTAAGTCGACGTGCCGGCAGAGAGACAGCGACTCTGAGCACTTTGTGTTCGCCCTCCACCCGCTAGGAAAGACTCTCAGATTCTCTTCATACTTTTCACTTATCTTGCACCGCAGCCTGCATGAGCTCTTGAAGTTGGATGATCTCTCTGCGGTTTGATTCTGTCAGATGGCTTTGCTCTCAGCTCATTGCTGTTGCAGAATGAGAATTTGGGACAGTCAGATCTGCCCAAAGCAGAGATGCATCTCAGCGTCTCTACAACCATCTCCTGCATAAGTGGGTCAGGCTTTGAAAACCCCCCCCCCCAGTGGAGTTTTGTGAATGAAGGAGGGAGAAAAAACATTTACATAGATATGATACAAATGCAAAAGAACTGAATGTTCTCTTCTAAAAGGCTCCGAAGAAGCAGGCACTTCTTTATCTGGCTTATGAATTTATATGAGTCTCCGAATGTTGTTATTGCTGCTTTGTGGTTTGGTTAGTCAATTAGTTTGCAGTACGCAAATACATTGCTAATGTGTGTAATTACAGCAGTTCTCCGCTAGCAATCCAATCTCCTGAAAATCCAAAGATTACCCATTATAAACTTCTCTAATTGCTTATGCTACAGTTTTAAATGACCTTACTGCTTACACTTGAATGATTTAAACACTGATCATTACTACTGATTTATTATTAATTGGCTTTACCGCTCAAGCCTGGGCTGTGAATTGCATTCAACGCGTGACCCACTTTCAGAAATGAGCCACACAAGAGTGGAGGATCTATACTGGGAATATATATGTGTGTGTGGCCTCTGTATCCTTAGGCATATCCCCTTCTTCGTCTCTCTTTTTTCCATGAACCCTCAGTTTCTCTGGGGAAGAATATGGAACACATGCGCATTTGATGCTATGGCGACAAATACATTTTTAATCAATGTCAAAACACATCTAAAACAGTAATGAACCCTTTCAACGTGTGATAATCCATCTCAGTCTGGGTAAACAAGGTTTAATCGAGATAAATGAGGTTACAATTTCATTTGTATCATAGCTGTGAGATTAAATGGACATTTTGTTTGTCATTTTTTTAATGGTTGGTTAACTAGGTAGGCTGTGTGTTTTCTGTTGCGTAACATGAAAAGTGAGGCCATCAAGCTCAGCATCATTCTCAAAATCACACCTGTCTCTATCAGAGTTGAGTGCTGTTCAGGATTGAATTGAGAACGCATTTGTTCAGATTTGAGGTCGCAAACATTATGCAGAATTCCTTCTTTCCTATTTTGTTGTTGTGATGGATATAGTATTGCTGTTCTCGTCAGTGCAGTTCCACATCCTGTGGGCGTGGCTAATTCAATTCAAATTTTCATAAAAACACATTCTTCATCATCTCTATGTAATGATGATGTTCCTCAATCTGTCTGTTGGGTTGCATGCTCCTCACATTTTCCTTTGGTGTTTTCACACCTGTATTTTTTTTTTCATTTTGAATGTTTAAATTACATTGTGTGTGTAAGTGTGCATGTGTTTTCATTCATTCCATAAACATTGATATCTCAAGTCAAGTGTTTTCATTTTTTAATGGGCCATTCCTTTAACTGGTCACTTCATATTAATTTCAGAAAATAGACACCTTGTTTTCGGTCTGTTACCATGTAAATATTACCACTTTGTTTTCTGTCCTCTTGTGTTCCATTGGTTCTCATTGTTTTTTTCTGTTTGTTGTACCTTACTGTTTTTGACTCTGCTCAGTTATAATGTCCTGTATATCTTTGCTTTATTGTCAATCAAGCAGTTATCTTTGTTTTTCTATTAGTTTTGTATCATAATCTAATTCTTAGTGTTTTTTTATGTGTATAAGGCATGTCATTTTCTGGTCATTGTTTTTTATGTGTTTATAGACTTATGTTTTTTTTCCCCATAAAGCATGTCATGAAACCATTCCATCATGTACGTATGATTGAAAATGCTAAATACATTAAACAATAAGTCTCTTTATCTAGTACTTTACAAAATAATTTCGGTCCTCTTCTGTTTATTTGGGGCAGTTTGGCTCAGAGTTGCTTTAATCACATTTTATTTATCCTTGACTTTGCGGATGCCAAACCAATTTTACTTTTGTTCTCCACAATCGCTTTAATGATGGTCCTGCGTTTAAATAACAAATTGATGCAGTTGGTCACAAGTTAGTTAGATTACAGGTGTAGTTACCAAATGCCCTGAAGGGACTCTTGTGAATTTTTCCTCACTGGTCTTAATGGAGTTGCAGCTAAGAAGCAAAACCTCAGAGATTCCAGAGAGAGGGAATGAGTAGCAGCGATCCTGATGAAAACATTGGATTCAATTTCCCTTTAGCATCGAAACAAAATCATCTCAGGCATTAAATCAGTCATTATGTAATTAGTCTGCAGCAAAATGACAAGAGTGACCATAAATGTAATAATGCGTCATTGTTATTGACACTGAGCCGGTTAATTGTTTCACTTATAAAGAATGGTTTGATAGCGTTACTGCAACACTAAATTAGGGATCATTGAGGTAAATTTGTGTTATGAGCATCATGCACAGATTCTGAATAACAGACTATTATGCAACCGTACTTACATTTGCCAGTGCACATTGATTTAACATAACGTAATATTGATCAGTGGATTCAGATCATTAAATTAAACGAGAGGCAAATACAAAAAAAAAAAGGGTTATTTTGTTTAGTTTTGTTCCAGAGAAATACTGTGAAAGTCTGATCTGACCTAGCATTCAGCCAGGAAACAGGAAGATGCCTTATATGGGCTAGTCTCTGGCTGCTTCCTGTCTCGCAGAGGGAAAATATTATTAGTACACTCCAACAGTTTCCATGGTAACAAGAGTTTTGACAGCGCCAGGACAAACTGTGATCTGAATGAAATAGAAAAAGGATGCGGAAACACGCGCGCGCACACTCACTCTCTCGAGTCAAAGCTCTTTCTGATGACACTTAAACAGCCTTGCCTCGCCCGTCTCATATGCATCCACTCAAACTGACATTATCAAACAGTGTGTGTACTGTAGGAGTGCTGACCATCCATGACCCATCCACTGTTTCGTCTCGGCATATTTGCGCTTCGTTCTCGCCATTAGCAGCTCCTTACACCGCCGCCGTCCCTGAGGTGCGACCGGGGCCGCAGTCGCACGCCGCAACCGTCCAATCAATTCCATTTGAGTTCGCCTAACAGCCAGGAAAGCGCGCTGCTCCCGGATACATCATTCCAATTACTTCTCAGCGCGGACTTGAAAGGGTCCCTGCACCCTGACTGGCGGCAACCGTGAGCGAAAACCAATTTACAGCATAGCCAGTAACTCCGCTCACACCTGGTGCTTCCATGGAAACTAGCAAAGAAACACTGATGTGCTAACTGTCTTTGTCCTGCTGTGTTTAAAAGTGAGAATGAGAGGATTGTGTCCCAAGCGTGCCGACCGTCCTGACGGGAATAGCACATGCGGCATGAGGATATCCAGCACAGGTAGAAAGTGAGCGAAATACCCAGGGAGCGGTTTATCCTTTTCAGTATTTTTAAAGTTAGGTGGTTTTTGGAGTTATTTCTCACACACACTGACCATGTACCGCTATGCAGTGGGTGGGCATGTGAAGGCATCAAATTTTCATGTTGCGATAATTGCTGAAGCGTTTACGACGGTATACCGTATTATCACGATATTGTAAAAAGTTGCAAAAAAATGTTGTCATACTCTTAACAGGTTTAATAACTTTTTTCTTATAACAAAAATAACTCTGAACATATAAATACAATAAAGCAATACACAAAAATGTATAAAGTAAACAAATGTTTCAAACAGATTCAAGTGCAAAAGACTTATAAAGAACAATAGATATCACTTTACAATAAGGTCTCATTAGTTAATGTCAGTTAATACATTAACTAACATTAACAATGAGCAATAGCTATATTTGTTACATAAGTTATTCTTTGTTAACTTTAGTTAAAAAAATATTACCCATTATTTTAAGGTATCTTTGTTACACTGTAACTATACATTTAAGCACTGTGTAATATTAAGTAACTACTTACTATAGGGTTAGGATTAGGGTTTGGTTTGGCTTATGCATAATTTATAGTTATTACTAAAGGAACTGCATGTAACATGTAGCCTAACAATAACAGTGTAAAATAAAGTGTTACCAACAAATACATCTGATCATTGTTAGATCGTTTAGGTCCATTAAATAATACAGCTACAACTTTTGATTTTAATAAATTTATTATTAAATATAAATCAAAATATAAAAAGGTGTAAGTTTGAATATAAATAGCCTTTTAAGTCTTTAAGTATTTGGTGATGTGATGAACACCACTGCAAATAAAAACATCTCAATGGAAGTTTGAAACTTTTAAATATTGTTCAGAAACAGAAAGTAGTGCAGCTGCATTGTTTATGGGGTTACAGGGGTAACGACTGCATTTCTGCTGTTCGATCAGCGCTATCTGCTGTCAGAGTGAATGTGCATTTTCATTCAGTACGTGACGTATTCTTCATTCGTTCCGCCATGCTGCATCAGAGTGCTCCCATGCCTCTTTCTGATGCAGCATACAGCGGTGTTGTGCATTTTAACGGTTAATGGAAAAGTATTCTTAAAATCGGAATAATTCGTAATAAATAATAATTCATGGTATTTTTAAGTGCCCACCATAACAATATCGTGCATGCTTATAATGGTTTCTGTTTTAATTGGATGTTTTCTTCCTCACAGGGATCCCAGCACAGTGGTTCCTCTCTGTCTCTGGCCTCTACCAAAGTCTGCAGTATGGATGAGGAGGAAGGTTCTGTGAGCGATGGTAAGAGATCAAGCAAAGCTGGTTTTTAGACAGTATTATTTATATACTATTATTGTATTTTTTTTTAGATTTTAATTATATTTTTATATTTTGTCATTTAAATTTGAGTAATTTTGACGTGTGCTTTTGTCATTTTTATTATTTACCGTAGTTAAAAAAAAAATTCTATTTAGCTTAAAATTATTTTAGTTTTAGGAATGTTAGTACTTCAACCTAAAAAATGTAAACAAATATTTTTAATATATTTTAAAATATTTTGCCTTGGCTACTAACTGGAATAATAAATAATTTAATTTCAGCTTTAGCAAAAACAAATTTTTGTATAGTTTCCGCTTTAGTAAACAATAGCATCACTAGGTTTAGAGTGACTGTTAAGCATGGCAGTCAACTGACCATCCATGAAATATAAATGTATTCAGACTTCCTTACAAAGAGAGCAAGGTCTACAGGTTTGTGCAAGAACTGTGATCTTATGCAGATATGGCAGGTTGATGAATTTATTCATGAGAAGGCCCTTTACTAATGAAAGCTTTATAGTTGCTCAGCGTCTTAAGAGTATGTCTGCAATGAAGGTCAACATTTGACGGCTTTGCATAGGTGTTCATTATACAATCATTTCCGCTTCAATGTAACACACTAATGAAAGACACATGAGGTGTGAACCAAATACATGTTTATCGTCTTGTTCTTTGAGCTGCATTCAAAGAGATTCTCAGACTAGGAATGTTGGTCGGGAATCAAATGCTTCCTCTGCCTACAGAGATTTCAGTCATTAAAACAGATTCTGAATGAGGCCCACTCAGTCTTGCTCTAATTTCCTTCCTTACCGTCTGCAGCCGAGCCCTTGGAGGAGACACCGATACCCACAGTCCCAAGCTCCATTTCAGATCGGTACAAAGTCGGACGAATGATCGGAGACGGGAATTTTGCGGTGGTCCATGAATGTGTGGAGCACTCGACTAGCAGGGCGTACGCTCTGAAGATCATCAACAAAGGCAAATGCAGAGGGAAGGTGAGATGTGAAAGCATTATGATATTGTCAATAAAATGCTTATATTTTTATTTTTATGATGATTTATACAATATATTTTTATTCTGAATTTTTCTCCTGCACAGGAGCATATGATCCAGAATGAGGTGGCTATCCTAAGAAGAGTAAAACATCCAAACATTGTGCTGCTGATTGAGGAAATGGACACTTACAGTGAACTCTATCTGGTCATGGAGCTTGTAAAGGTGTGTACTATAGTATTTTTATGCACCTGAGGTGAAAACAAATTTTTGTTTTGTTTGTTTTACATGTCTTGTGGTGATCCGGATGAATTTTAGCTCTTGATGGTCGGTGTAATGGCCACCCTGTGCAGTTGTGCTGCCTGTGTTGAACTGAGCGTTATTTTAAGCTGCTGCTCCACTTAACTCGACTCTTTGAGGGGATTTCTGCCATGCGAACGGCAAACCAGGCCACCATGAACTTTCTGCCTGTTGTGCATAAACTCCTTGACCTCAAGAAAACTCTTGTGACGTAGATCATTTTCTGTATGTGGAAATACCACCTTGCTTTGAAACCGTTCCATTCCCAAACCTAGCTGTAGATGTGAAAGATACCTCAGACTAGGGCCGGACAGAATGATGATATACACCATGGATACAATATAAAGGGTCTATCCACAGAGATTTTGCTATATTGTGGTATGTGAACATAGGCTATCTAGGTTTACAGCCCATTCATGTTAAAATGATTTAGGGGCCGTTTACACAGAATGCAATTTGGCAGTTTTTGCATTGTTTTTCTATTTAAAATGAGCAAGACAGATGTCTATGACTTTTGTGTCTTTTGCAGTGTCTTGCACATGCATTCGGAAAACGCGGAGCTCAAGCAAAAAACAAGTATTTTTTAAAGAACTTAGTGATGTACTTGCGATGATTGACACAAGCGCGCTCAGAGAAAGCCGCTTTCATACATCATGGAATCACAAATTCAATTATTTCGTAGCATATTTCACTTAAACATCAAATACACACAAAAATATGTCAAAATGGTTGTCTTGCCGATTATTCACGTAGACCCAGTCGGTTAACGTAAACAGTTGGGAAAGAAATCGGATGTGCGTTGTATCTGTGCATTAGATATTAACGTGACAGCAGTCTAATATCCTAGACAGCAACATAGTGTCGGCCCAGATCCAGCCCACATCTGGACCGTGTGGAATCCAAGTGTACCAGATGTGTGCCGGATCTGGGCCGACGCTATGTTGCTGTCTGGGATACCTGCTGTGATCTAAGCCATAAATGTTAAACAAATTACAAAAAAAAAAATACTCACTTCTCTAGGATGAATAACTTCAGTAGCATTAATAAGAATCAATGCATATTTAATACAGTGAAGAGGACTATTCAGTTTCTTACTTTGTTCTTTGTTCTTATTTTTAGGGAGGAGATCTTTTTGATGCCATCACCTCCGCCAACAGATACACTGAGCGGGACGCCAGTGGCATGCTGTACAACCTAGCCAATGCTATCAAATACTTACACAGCCTTAACATCGTCCACAGGGACATCAAGCCAGAGAACCTTTTGGTAAGATATCAACACGCCATCCTTCCATCCATCCATCCTTCTTTCCTTCCTCTGAGAGTGACATCCTGAGAAAATATCTCATGTCTAACTCTCAAGCTCTGTTGTTGTCACATCCTAAAGATCACCAGCCTCCACAAACATGTGTTCCCGTGTGTACGTGTTGTGTAGAGGAACGGATGAAACTCATAGGTCCTGTGGGCTGGAACTATATAAGTGTGTTTGGAGAAAGAGAGATGATTGCTGCGAGCTCTTTGACTGAGTCTAGACCAGCCACCTACTAACTGACTGCATACGTGTGATATCACTTCTGCAGCGGAAGAACTGAGATGTGACTCACACTTTGACAGTTCACAGACTGTACTGTTCTCCAAGGCTGCTCTCGTACGAACCTTTTACCAGACATCATTCATGAATCAGCGGGTGATACGCAGCCACTTCCTCTACTGATTTAAGATGAAAGCGTTGTTTAAGGCAACACACCACAGCTGAATAGGGTTCAACTTTTAACAAATAGATACTTCAAGTCCCCCTGTTGATTAATCACAAAACAATTGTTTTATATTACAAGTTTTCTGAAATTTTATTAATAAATTATCTAAATAAATATGCACTAATAATGGTCCAGAACATAAATCTGAACTTTAGATAAAGCAAAGCTCAAAATTCCTCTGTTTTTGTTGGCATATTAAGTTAAAGGTAGAGTTACGGTGGAGATTTTGAACATCTCTTTTTAGCACTCCAAAAAAAATCAGAAAATACTGTCAACAGCCAGAGAAATATCTTAATGTTTTTAGGAATAAAATATTATATAAATTAGGTGAATGATATATGAACAAACCCCCTTGTAAAAACCTTCAGAATATAGATTGGAGAATGGTAATATTTTGGAGTGGACATAGAATGAGTGAGTGTAATAAAATAAAATTTAAAATGTGTATTTTGGATGTTATTTTTTTCCACTGAAAAGAAGATTTTAAGCCAAAATCTCTAAATAGATCAGTGCATTAAAACACAATTAGTGTCTTGCCTTAAGCCCCGTTTATGAGCTAGGGAATTTGTCTATGAATGCTGTGGATCTTACAATTGAAATGTGATCTGGTAGCAGTAAATAAGACCCTCTGTGTCTCAGATGCACTCCAGTGAGCTAGAAAGAGCCGTGCACTGGCTCACATATGCGCTTACTCAGTCTCAGTGTTTCGCTTGTGGCTGGAAGCATACATGTAAATGCACCTTGCAATGAATGCAGTCTGAGGTTTTTTCATAATGCAATGCATCACTTTACATATTATATAACAACAAACACAAAGCCAGCCAATCTTAGGATGCTCAATGGATTCAGTTCGGTTTTAGCACCAGTGGAATTTAGGTTAAAGACATTACATGCACAAATATCTGTTTATTTGAAGCGAGGGCATATTTTTGACTCTGATCTGCACATATCAGCACCTTGGGATTTTTGAGAGCCGGATATGTCATTTTCAAAGATTGCTTTGAAGGATCTAGGTTGGTTTTATTCCCAGCTCTAATATCGCTCTTCGCTTTGATTCACAGGTGTACGAGCATCAAGACGGAAGTAAATCGCTGAAGCTGGGCGACTTCGGCTTGGCCACCGTGGTAGACGGACCCCTGTACACTGTCTGTGGGACACCCACATATGTAGCACCTGAGATTATCGCAGAGACCGGGTGAATATTTTAGCATGTTTGCACAAATCAGGGTGATTGAATGTGTGATATTTTCATGGACTCGTGTGATGCTATTAAGCATACTGTTGTGATTGTTATGATCATATTATTTGGAATTATAAAACTGAAAATTATTAAGTATAGAGCATTAAAACTAAAACAACACTCTTTTGTCTTCTGGATTGTAGGTATGGCCTTAAGGTAGACATCTGGGCCGCTGGAGTCATCACATATATTCTCCTCTGTGGCTTTCCTCCATTTCGTGGGTAAGTTTAGAGTGTATGAGAAAATGTGGTTTAGGTTAATGTGAGATTATAATTTTTTTGATGCTTTTCGAAGTTGTTAAAAAAAAAATCCTGCTATTGCCATCAAAACGGTGAATTTCTCAGTAGATGTCAAAGATTCATTCTTAAATACATTTTTGCTGGTGTGTAGTGCACTTTGAGTAATGTAATCAAAGCTGTAAGGTTATGTAAGATGTTATTGCGCCTCCCTGTGTCTATCTGTGGTACTTTACATGAACTAAATGCATCGAGCTCCCCCTGTTGATGTATATTTGAAGTCGCATTCCCTTTTTCAGGAGCACTGATGATCAAGAAGCTCTGTTTGACCAGATACTGCTGGGACAGTTAGAATTCCCTCTTCCCTATTGGGACAATGTATCCGACTCAGCCAAAGTAAGTGGAGTTTGTTTGGAGTAAATTGGAAGTGGGTTTTTCAAAAGGCAAAAAACATTCTAATAAATAATATTGTGTGTTTTTTTAAAGCATCATTATTTTATATTAAAATTATGTTTTTAAAAAAAGCAAAATAATCCAAAATAATATAAGGGCTTTTTGGAAGCAAAATAATATTATACTAAATATGTGGGCTTTGTAAAAGCAAAATAATATGATAATAAATAATATGTGGATTTTTTAAAAGCAACATAATTTGATATTAAAATGTTTTTTTAAAAGCAAAATAATATGACCATAAATAATATGTGGGTTTTTTATAAGCAAAATAATATGATAATAAATAATATGTGAGCTTTTTAAAGCAAAATAATGTGATAAATAAAATTTGGGATTTTTAAAAGCAAAAAAATACATAATTATATTATAAATATAATTATATTAATAATATGATAATTTTGTGATTTGTCTATGATAAATTATTAGGAAATAGTGTATCACTATAGACAAATAACGAAATGTATAATGTTCGAAATCAAATGGAATTCTGCTTATAAAAACCATTACATATTATTATTATTATCTTGCTTTAAAAACCTACTCATTATTTCTTATCAGATTATTTAACTTTTAAAAAGTCCACATATTATTATTATTATTATTAATAATTTTAATAACTTTTTGTTTAATGTGGTCATTGTGTTCACCAATTGAAGGCCACGAGTCTCAAATTGGACATGAATATGTATTTGTTGGCATTGGGGTTTGGCAGTAACTGTGTGCCGTCCGTGTCCTCAGGAGCTGATCGTGTCGATGCTGCAGGTGGAAGTGGATCAGAGATACACAGCGCTGCAGGTGCTGGAACACCCCTGGGTCACTGTGAGTAATTCAGATTAAGATCATCTGTATCTGTGAATCTTTATTGATAAATTATAACAGACACAGTCTTAACACATTTAGTCCTCTTGTTTAATAACTACAGTAACTGATCGGATCAATGGCTGTTTCAGAATGACGGTCTGTCAGAAAACGAGCACCAGCTGTCAGTGGCAGGAAAGATCAAGAAGCACTTTAACACTGGGCCAAAGGCCAGCAACAACACCCCTGGAGTGTCTGTCATGACGGTAAGAACACACTCACACCAGACGCAGAATAAACATTAAAGACAAGGCACAATGTGTGATGGACAGCTGAGGCAAAAGTTCAAACACTATTAGCTTACAAATTACTAACAGTTGAAATAGATGATTTGAGTGCATCTATAATGTTATCTGAGCTCCACTGATTTTTCTTCGCTTAGCTCGACCATGACTTTTCCATCCAGAGATCAGGGTCGTTGGATTTCTATCAGAACCCGGGCATGTTTTGGATAAGGTAACGCCATGTGTCCGCTGTAGCACGCCAGCCCCTGTCTTGTTGAACCCCAGTGAATCCTGCTCGTGTCATGATCAAAGATGGCTGCTGCGCTCTGGCCATCAACGCCAGCCCATGTGCCCATGTGTGTGAACGTTCTCAGTTCAGAATGTGCATGATTTGCTTCAACATCATGGCAATTGACATATTTGTATGTGCTGTACACCTGAGTGTGGTGCTTGTCACTTTCCTGCTTCTAACAAGCTTCTCATGATCTTCAACCTTGTGCAGAAAAAAATACTCAGCAACCAGTCCCGCTTTTGCCCATGATGTTTATTTTGTTAGTAGAAATTCACTTTTCACATATATTTATATCATGTATGTATTACTATTAAATGTACTCTACTATTCACAAGTTTAGGGTCAATAAGATTATTATTTGAAATGAATATTTTTATATTTAGCTAGAAGGCATTAAATTTAAATTTGACTTTATTGTTGGAATCTCTTCCAAAAATTGATGAACAAAAGATTTCAGTAATCTGTTCATTCTAGCATATGCTACTCTAAGTCTTCTATTTGATGGCATATTCCTCATACAAAGGGTCAGACATAATAAGGGGACAACATTTGAATCAAGGCAATTTGAATTTTGTAGCAGTAAATCCACATAATATAATGATTTCTGAAGAATCGTGACACTGAAGGCGAGTAATGGCTGCTGAAAATTCAGCTTTTTTAGAATAAATTACATTTTAAAATATATCAAATTCTTTTAAATTGTAATAATATTTCACAATATTACTGTATTTTTAATTAAATAAATGCAGCCATGGTGAGCATAAAATACCTTTTTCAAAAACATTTAATCAGTCTTAATGACACCACCCTTTTGAACCATAGTGTATTTACTTTTAATTTGTTATTATTATTATTATTATTTTTATAATTTTAATTAAAGGGATAGGTTTTAATGATTTTTTCACCCTCATATTATTCCAATGTATATATAAAGTCTACAGACATAATGTCTAATGTCCAAACAGAATGTCTAAGCTTTGACAACCATCCACTGTCTTTGAGTTTAGACATTCTGTCTAAGATCTTTAGGCCTGGTTTCACAGACAGGACTTATATTAAGTCTTAGTTCAATTAGGACATTTAAGTAAGTTATATAAACGTGCCCTGGGGAAAAAAAAAACATTACTGGTGATCATATTTAGACAAAACAATGGCACTGACATGTTTTATGACATGTCAGTGCAAGTTTCAAACATGCATTTTAGTCTGGGACTAGTTTAAACCTTGTCTGTGAAACTGGGGGTAAGTGTTTTAACTGACGAACATAATGCAAAATTAGAACGACATGGCAAAATCTGTTGTAATTAAGACTAAAGTTCCCTATTTCCTCCATCAGACCACCGCTCTTGATAAGGAGAGGCAGATTCTCAGACGAGGATGCCACCCGAATGTGAGCGCAGCTCCCTGGACCACCCAGCCGACCTGTAGCCTCCACATCCCAGCCTTTACGCCTCGTCTGTGCCCCGGTCTGCACCTCGACCCCACATCCCAGCCGCCCTCCCGCCCCAGTCCATGTCCCTCTCCGAACACCTCCACCACGCCCGAGTCTGAAGACTTTTCCACCTGCTCCACGGAGACTGTTCGCTCCCTCTTCTCCCCTTTCTAGCGTTGAAAGGAAAGAGAGCGAGTGGAAAGGGCACTAAAAGAGGAGAAGGGTTTATGAGGATTCGGAACGCGGCCGAGTGGACCGATGAACTGAACTGAACCATTTTGTAATCTGATCACATAAAGGTGCAGGGAACATGATGACCGTCAAGAAGGGTTTCTTGTTTATTTATGGTCATTATAATAACCTTTTCATTTATTTATACATATTGAAAACATATTCTTTTTTATTCAAGTTAAATAATGTCCTCTTTTTCTGTTGAAGCACCTTAGAAATGTGATGTTTTTATTGGTCCGGTATTGTTCATATGCTCTAGAAGGAAACTGTAAGGACACTGTAACTGATTAGCTATTGGCATTCCTGGTAAATACTATCCCGTGTTCCCAAAAAAAATTATTTGAATTGCCGATACCTGGACTTCCTTCCCTTAGTGGTTACAGTACTTGACGCACAGCACTTGTTCATACGTGTGATGGGGACCTTCTTTTGTAATCAGTGTAAATAATATAATTTCAATTATTTTGATATTGACAATATATTTCTTTATCTTATCTAGACAATGTAAGTCACATTTAACCATTTTTGCAGTTTTTAAGTATATGGAACATAAGCACAAATGCATTGTGGGAAAGACGTAAGCAACATTCCTTGATACAGGGTCAGCTCTTGGAAATACAAATGCCGGTTCGTTCTGATTAATTCCATTTCATTAATGCAGGACATTCATACAGTGGTGCTGTGTAATGAGAAATCAGGAGGTCAGATTAGGGTTGAGTGTTCCTGAAGTGCTGTAAGAGGTGTTCTAGTAACTCATAGCCCTGCTTACGGTGTTATTGTATTCTTTCATTAGTGCATGGAATACAGAGTGGCTCTTACATTATAATTTGAGATTATCTTATTAAAAAATACATTTTAACCTCATTTTGTTGTTGTGTATTGATACTGTTTGACCAATGCTTTCCAGATGAAGTGATCTTTAACAGACATCTTGCAGACCTACATCCAAATGTTTCTGATATGTTTGACTGCACGCTGCAAGACATAACATGCACATTAACAGATGAGGCAAAAAGTAAAATAACTAGCTTGTGCTTGGAGGAGGTAAGCTAACTACTCAGGGGTACAAAAAAGAAAGAAAGTGACAAAGATGGGACCTCTCTCCCCCCATTTTCGCTACCATAGCAAAAAAACTAAAACTGTTGTATAACACCCCCTTTAACCTTCTGACGTCTTTTATAAATTACTTTTTGTCGAAGTTCAGCACTGTTTTGTACTGAAGTATGAAGTAGTTTTCAAAAACGCATCAGATCTACATGAATCATCACACAAATAACTTATTTTAAATGATATCTAATGTAAACCTAACGCATATTCACAAACCACAGCTGTTGTTTTCTTGAGCGACGACAGAGATATTTGGAAATTAACTGATAACGTTACAAACTTTGTCCTCTCCGGCAACAATAGCGTTACATTTCCACTGACCATGACCAAAGTCCTTTTATACAAATCTGCAGCTGGATACTATTGTTTTTTTCACTTGGACATTGCTGTTCTGTTTCATTCTTACTGACAGCCAGAGGCAGTGTAAACACTATGGATTATCGCAGCGCCAGCTAGATAGGTAGAAAGAATATACCAACAAAGTCACATGGCGCGTAACGTATGCTGAGCCCTGGAGGGTAAAAGCTACAGTAGCTCAGCTCTCTTGTACCTCGTTTGCTTTCTCGCCTGGTTGAGGTAGGTTGTATTTGGTTGAGTGATTATTCGTTCGGTTCACATTACGTCACTGTAGCTTTGCGCCGCCATCTTGACGACCGACGGTCTCAGTAATGCCTGCAATGTTGTACAGTTGGCTGCAACAACAGCCGAAAGAGGAACCCCGAACTGGTATTTTATTCTATACCAAAAGAAAAGGATACATTGTATCATGTCTCATCTTTCTGTGCGCACACACCCGACCTGAAGCGTGCAGCCATAGAGCCCTATACAGCGCGCGAGTAATGAATTGAGCTCCGTTTCGTGTCTGAATGGACAAATACACACAACATTATGTTTAAATGTCCGTTTTGGAGAGTATTCACGTAAAATATGTCGGTTATGTCTTAAACAGAGTTGTCATCCAGTCTCGCTGACCAGAGAGAGAGAGAGAGAGAGAGAGACGAGGAAAACAAAGCATGCAAATGGAAATTATCGCGGTCGGAAAAATGATCGACCTCATTTTTTTATCGTGCGATAAATTGATTGATTGACTATCGCGAAAGGCCTAATCCAGATTAATGACAGCTAGCCGTGAGCCATGGGTAACAGCTGGCAAACTAACAGCTGAGCCATAGCTAGCTAACAACTCGCTACCTAGTCAGAGCAAACTACCACCAAAATCATACATTTGATTTTTTTTTATAATACCAACATTTCCCATGATTAAATATAAATCCTTGGTGGCCAGGTGCCGCACTTTTACGTCTTTAAACCATCCAGCTACAGCATATTGATAAGTTACGCGTCTGTACTCTTGAAAGCCTTCAAGCGATCCCCACTGTATGGGGAGGGGTTATGCACAAGATATATATATATATATATATATATATATATATATATATATATATATATATATATATATATATATATATACAGTTATGTAGTGGTGCCTGGAGAATTGGGTATACTCTTAATTTATGCCCCCAATATTTTAGCGTCCCAGCAAAGGATGAATGCTCTGTGTTATAAACAGTGACATGCAAGACTAGTATTGCATATTAGTTCACCCCAAAATGGGCCAGTATTGCACATTGTCACTAAACTTTTGCTGCTTGACTTCACAGAGAAAGGATCATTATGAAATTAATATTAGCCACAGAAGAGGTGCAGTTTTTGCAATTAATACTGGCTTTGAATTATTTATTATTACTAAATAATTATTTATTTTGAGTGACTATTCCTTAGGGCCGTATGCAGGGTTTTATAAATACAGTGGTCCCAATAATGTTCTTGCTAGAGGGAGCGGGGGCATATGCCCCCTCGAGAAAATTTTGATTTTCCTGATCTCGACATGTGCATTTTAAGGTGGTTTGAAGGCCAAAAAAATGGACAATAGTAGCCTAGCTTTAAAAGTATGTCGGCAGTAGCATGAAGTATTTTATCAGATATTTTTAAACATGATAATCAGTTTAAATGTTGCAATGAATGATCCACAAAATGGAAATGCAGAATGTTTATGCTTAATGCTTATTGTTGACAATACACAATCACATAGGCTATTTGAAACGAGAATGGCCATAGATGTTACATTTCAAACAAACGCCAATGCAATCCTTCTGTGTCTAGAGGCATATGAACAATTAGTATGAGCATCAAAGATCAGTTTCAGCTACTTTTTCTTTCCTAAATTAATCAATGTTTTTGGACTAATCTGTTCATTTAATAAATGGTTCAATTGCTCTCTCATAAAGACAGTCACTTGTTGCCACCTTCTGGCTTAATGATGCAAGTTGCGCAAACACAGACAAGCGGAGTGATACAAACAGTGAAAAGTCCCAGTGCTGATACTTGGGAAATATTCGAACACATTCGAGGTAACGCTATACAAATATATTTATACATAATATTTATAATAATAATGGCAATATATTTAATAAGGTGCTTGTGTTGTTAAATTGAGCTTATAGTTCCCACTGTCTTTGATCAAACTGATTATTTCTGTCGGTCATTTAAAACTTATATATATATTATAGAACTTACTATAACTGAAGCGTGAAGCGTCACGTTGGGATTCGCGCTCGGCTTGCGCTTCTGTGAACATAAATCCCGCTTGCTTTGATTGGTCTCAAACATTTTGACATTGACGAGCAGTGTTGCCAACTTAGCGCCTTTGTCGCTATTTTTAGCGACTTTTCAGACCCCTTTAGCGGCATTTTTTTTAAAAAGCGACTAGCGACAAATCTAGTAAGAACAATGAGTAAACATTGAAATTCAATTATAATTTACCGTCAACTACAGACGTTGCATCCATTGATTCCGCTATGTTTCACTGACACGCCCCCAACTCATACAGATCGGGGCTTAAATAAAATCCCGAGCTCCCCACTGGTATTTACGACATTGTGGTGGCGTTCAAGTGCATTCAACTCATAATTACGATCTATACGAGATAACTTGAACGCACCATTAGTCTCCAGGGCAGTGGTCTCCCTGCTGCCTTGTAAGCCATCGTAATGGTCTCTACTATCCAGTCCGACAACCTCTGCTTCGACACTGGAGCACCTTTCTTCACACCACCATGGCAGACAAATAACTGGTCTGATTGTCTAAATTGAACAGTAGAGTTCACATAACACTTCAAGGCCCGAACAGGACACAAAAGTTGGGCACTTGAATCAGACCCTGAAGAAGTCTGAAAAGAGGCCAGTTCAATGTGCTGATTTATGAACTGGGGAAGAAGGACCTTCGGAAGAACCGAAGGATTGGGTCGTAGAACCACCCCGGAGTCATCCGGTAAGCAACGCAAGCACAGTTCACTAACAAACAACGCGTGCAACTCACTGACTCATTTCGCAGTAGCAATAGCTAACAAAAAAGAAGTCTTCAAGGAAAACCATTTAATGTCAATGCTTTGCAAGGGCTCAAACTGGGGTGAGCACAGGAATGCAAGCACGAGTGACAAATCCCACACAGGAAAATTAGGATTCCGAGCAGGGTTCAGACGGCGCGCGCCCTTCAGAAAACTGCAGACAAGACTGTGAGAGCCAAGAGAAGAGACACCAACTGGAACATGATATGTAGAAATTGCAGCATCATACACTTTCAACGTAGAAGCTGCTTTTCCTTCGTCAAGTAAACGTTGAAGAAAAAGCTTAAGATACTCAGAATGTCGCATGTTGCAGGATCGAGCCCCCGTTCCTCACACCATGCAGAAAAAAGCTTCCAACAGGAAGCAGAAATCTGTCATGTGGAAGAAGCCCTAGCATTAGAGATGGTGTGAATAACAGCAGGGTCACAATGCTCCAGGGAAGGATTTAACCCAATGGCCAGACCCAAAGCTGCAGACGAGCCGGGTCCGGGTGCCAGACACTGGCCTCCAGCTGGGAGAGGAGGTGCTTCCTGGGGGGAAGCTTCCATGGATTGCCTGTCAGAAGTCTTAGCAACAAAGGAAACCACGGTCTGGCTGGCCATCGTGGTGCCACGAGTAACACTCTGTGCTTGCACAGGGAGATCCTGGGCAACGTCTCCCATAACAGAGGTATAGGTGGAAACACGTATAGCAGGCAGTCTGGCCCAGGGGGCTGGACACCTCTGTTCTTGCGAACCATAAGCAACAGTGGGTGGTCATCTCTGAAGCAAAAAGATCCACTTCTACTCTTCCAAATCGTAGCCAGATCCCCTGCACTACATCTGGATAAAGCCTCCATTCTCCTGGATGTACTTGATCCCTGGAAAGAGCATCTGCTGTCTGGTTGCACGCTCCTGGAATATGATGGTGGTTCAGATGGAACACTGTTGAGGTATTGTCTGACCGAACGATAACATGGCGGCCTGCCAGAACCGGCATGAAGTACTTTAGAGTCAAGAACACTGCCCTTAGTTTTAGCAGGTTGATATGTTCTGTGGCCTGGATCGTTGTCCAGCGCCAGCAAATACCCCTCCGATTCCACGTTGCCCCCCATCTTGTGAGGGAAGCGTCTGTCGTGACCAGCTCCCGACGAGAGGGAACAACACCCAGGGGCACTCCTGCCTTCAGGAACTCTAACTGTCTCCACCGCCTCAACGCACATATGCAATGGTGAGAAATTATAACCAGTCGATGGCAATGTCTAGCCGCAAACTTTTGTTTAATAACTGGAGTGGTCTGAGGTGAAGTAAATCCAGGGTGATCATTTACATTTACATTTATTCATTTAGCTGACGCTTTTATCCAAAGCGACTTACAATTGCTATATTTCAGAGGTCGCACGCCTCTGGAGCAACTAGGGGTTAAGTGTCTTGCTCAGGGACACAATGGTGTCTCACAGTGGATTCGAACCCGGGTCTCTCACACCAAAGGCATGTGTCTTATCCACTGCGCCATCACCACCCCTGATCACCACTGTAGCCGCTGTTAACATCCCTATCAGTCGTAGGACCACCTCGTACTGCAAAGACACACCCGGGCGAAAGAGAGCCAAAAGTTGCAGAATGTTCGTCACACGTTCCTGAGACAGGGAGGCAGACATTAGGCAGGAAATCAGGGTCATTCCTATGAACGTAGTGGTCTGTGATGGAATCAGGTGCCTCTTTTTCTCGTTGAAAAATATTGAAAAAAAACATGAAAAAATTATTTAAAAAAATTTTCGCTGTTATCGTTACCTGTGAAAAAATTGGCTCTCATCCTCACGTCCTCAGGCTATTGAGCGATCGCAACCTCCTTCTGTCGGTCTATTTCCATTGCACGCAGCTCCTCTTCTGAAAACTCGGTTTTTAGAGGTATGGTTCTGTATCATGACTGTCTGAGAAGTCACCCTCTTCGTCTCGCACAAAATCCCCCATGTCCATCGCCATTCACTGTGTCTACTGTCGGAAAAATAGCCAGCTAATATTCACGGCGGTATGTTGACAGAAGTTGGGGGATTTCAGCTGTTGGGTGATATGACTGCGCCCAAGTAGCAGTGCTTCGCCTGTGATTCACCCTAATATAGTTCCAAGTCAATATCTGCCTAGGAAATCGCCTAGTCTTAATCTGAATTGCTCTTTGTACTTGTTGTGAATACGCAAGCCACAAGAATTAATTAGGTTTTTTTTATTTTATTTTTTTATCACTTTTACTCAAGAAATGCTACCTTACAATATATAATTCCATAATTCCATTCATTATGCTAAGCTAAGCTAGCGTCGGCACTCCCAAACTAAGACAATGCATGCACTGAGACAAAAATGCTTTTGCCTAGGTATCTTAATGTAGGGGAGACTGTGAATAAGCCCTATTTAAAAAAACGGTGGAGTGTTCCTTTAATTTCATTAGGTGGGTGGCATTCCTCATGACTATGTTGGTATGTGTCATCCATAGTGTTTACATTGCCTCTGGCGGTCAGTAAGAATGAAGCAGAACGCTAGTTACACATCTAACTGTGATTCTGTGGATTCTGGATGACCGGCACAGTTCTCAATCACTCGGAATGCGCGGGAAAGGCGTACCGGTACCGAGGTAGAGTGCTTAGCTACTGTAGCTTTTACCCTCCAGGGCTCAGCATACGTCACGTGACTTTGTTGATACATTCTCTCGACCTATCTAGCTGGCACTGCGATAATCCATAGTGTTTACACTGCCTCTGGCGGTCATCCAGAATTCACTGAACCATAGTTACATGCGTAGCGTTCTCGTGCATTGTTTTACATTACCCGTCTTTTTCTGTGCTGCGCACCAGAACGTTTCACTCCGCTGTTCACTTTGGTCACATGACTGTAATTTAATTTCTTACAAATAATTGTAATGTCAAAGGCTGAGCGGTTGATATGTACCCACTTGATGATAAAATATATTTGGAACAAATTTAAAATGCTAAACAAAATTTAAATAAATATTTCCTCATTTTTTAACAAATAAGCTATTGTTTAACGAAGATTAAGATAAGAAGATTTTCACAATGATTTCGGCAAAATGTTTGTTCCCTTTTTGCAAGCCTCAGTAACATGCTTGATTGTAAACGATTAAACAATAAAATATATTTGACCAAATATATTATTTTTCAATATATTTTAAATTCACTAAAACTCTTGAACGCTGACGTCTGCATGATAAAGCTGAGTAAGCAAACAAAACAAACTGTAATCGATATTATCACTAAATGCCATTAAAGATAAACCATCTGTGCATGTGTATGTATTCTTTTCGGACATTTTGAACACATCCATCATAAAAAAAAACAAGAGTATGTGACTACTGAATTCATGACTGTAAAGTGTTTGAAGAAAGAAATACGAATACCTCAAAGATGTTTTGGCTTGTTTTATTGTAAATACGACAAAAAGGAAACAATTTTATTTTACAGTTATTGATCTATATATTGGCATGAATTAATATTTAAACATTTTAAGAGACACCTGTGAGATTCTGGCTTATTCAAGTTGCAGCAAATGCATGAAACAGCAGGTAGGGACTGAATTGAAAAATTACATCTGAATCAATCAAATAAATCATCCACTATTTACTATTCCTCTCCTCCACAAACGATGCAGACAAATAAAATGAAGTAATAAATTAAAATTATATGCAATCATCATGATTAGATACATCTTGCAAAATAAATTAACAAAAAATATTTAGCAAATGTACAAATCAAATCAAATATACAGTACTGACCACTCACCTACACTGAGACAGACCTGCATGTTATTTATGCACCTCTGTCTCATCTATATTCACATCCAATGGCCAATGCCAAGGCAGATCAACAAATTCTTTGCATAATTTGTTAATTTTTTCATTTCTGAATTCCATTTAAGCCTCCAGCTGACTAGTAATTGCACCTCTGTAGTAAAACGACTAGCCTATATTTCAGTATCATAGTGTTGCTGATTGAAAAAATATCTTTCTCACTCTTTTCTCTCACACTTTTTAGGAGGGGGATGAAAAAAAAAAGACTCAGTATGCGTGTATGTGGATTTCAAATATCTTAATCCACGTATTAAACTGCGTTTCTGCAGTCACTCTTGGCTACAAGGATATTGCTTACTGTGGCTGTGGTTGTACAACGTAATCATCACATATGATTATAATATTATTTAAATACAACAAACATCAATGCACAAATTATACAATGGAGAATGGGCCTAAATATGGTAGTAAACAAACAAAAAAAATCCTAACACGTCGATAAATTATGGGATGTTACCGGTGCAAAGTGTCTGATACAAAAACTTCAACATTAATATTTTTTTTTCTCTCATAAATAATGAAACGTGTGAGTGAGGGTTTCTTTTTCTTTTTTTGTTGCTTTTTTTCTCCTCTTTATTTTCTTTTTTATGGCCCGCTTACATGCCTGGCTTTCCTAACCATCACAATATTTACATATATGACAAAACAATTACCAAATATACAAAGAGGAAAGAGAAGCTTGTTTCCCGTCAGATCAGTTCACTTCCTCCCTGTGAATCGGCAGGCCTTCATCATCATTTCGTTGGAACTACACAATATCTTACTGCAAGTCATTAATAAATCAAAGGTGATGGGGTCTTCCGTAATGGAGAGCGAGCGGGAAGTATGATTTTTATCCCCTTGCAGTGAAGAACTGCGGCGTTGCAGTTCGTATTTACAAAGATTAAGTTCACCGTTGCATCTTAATCTCACCCCAGAACCCCTCCCTCCCTCAACCCTCCCGAAAAATCTCAAAGCCTCTTCTGCTTGGGAACTGCGCTACAGTCCATCCAGTCCTGCCGTCCTCCTGGCTACGATCCTGCACGATGATCTTTGCAGACAAAAGGACTTTAGGCAACTCATCATAGTATGTGGGGAGTGAAGGACAACCCTAAAGGTCTAAGTAACGTTAGAGATATGTCTTGTGTTTTCATCTGGGTTTGACTCCACCCTGAACTTACAGGGAAACACCATCAACTGTCTAGCAGGATATGAACTCGACCCTTCTCACTGCTTCATCTGCGAGCCCTAAACAAGGTCCCACTCTCCTCCTGTCTCTGTCTCAGTATCTGTTCTGATGTTCGTAGTGCCATCGATTGAAATCAATGTTAAACGCCACAATGCTGCCCGACGCCATCCCAGTGATCAAAGTCCTGCAAATATATAGATAAAATACATTCATTCAAATGATACATTTCCATAACATACGTAAGTAAATATATTATAAATGTTATCTATGTACTAGATAGTTAAAATGACCTAATCCCCGTAACTGAGGCATGCTCACCTCTGGTCATGGGATAGGTCCATAGCCCTGATGCCTGCATCACATCCGGGGTAAATATACAGCTGCTTAAAGTCACAGGCCTGCCAGACTTCAACAACACCGTTATCACCTCCTGTTACCAAGTTCTGACCGTCACTGCTCAACAGAATGGCCTGAGAGGAAATAAAGTGAAGATAAATATGGAGACTGTTTCATTGGAACATGTATTTGTTTCTGTTCAAACATGTATGTCTCCTCTTACGCGTGTGGAGTCATTGATCTCCATCTGGGCCAGGAGTTTTCCATTAATGCTGAAGTTACAGAAGTGTCCTCTCTCATAGTAGATGATACAGTGTCCCTCACTGGACACAGAGATCAGGCGGGGCTGGAGGCAGTTTTCGGGGCCCTCCAGGGCCCGCAGTAAATCTCCTGTGATGGTGTGCACCAAACATGGCCCCTCTGTAAATCAAGACAACATCAAGAACAGATCTATTCTGTCATTAGACAGCAAACACAGACATTTAAATAATTGAGAAATGAGAAAGTAGTAATCATTTCAAAAATCGTAAATAAAAATCTTCCGACTCTTTCCCTGCCAGCGTTTTTGATAATTTTGACCAAGTTTCATGGCCCCCAAAATATTTTGCTGTAAAGTCTGAACATGCAATATATCAAAAGAAACAGACCCTCTGATTTTGAACACAGAAAAAATTATTCTAACATTTTGTGCATTTTTTTTTTTACCAACACTTGAATGTGGGTAAGTTTCAAAATAAAAGTAGAATTTTAAGCATAACCTTAATTTTTTTTGGCCAAAGACTACATCTGGATCGGATTCAGAACGATGATCAAAACGAGTAGATTGAGTCCATCAACACCCCCAAAGCTTCACATTCCCAGTTTGTCCTGGGTCGACATTTCATTCAGTAACATCAGGCAGTTTTGATTTATATGCTGTTTAATGTTGTCGATCGCTTTATTTTACATATGCTATGATTACATATGAGATTGCTTGTTTCTGCATGTTCCTTGCATGTGTTTTGATCAGGAGATACTCTTTCAGAAGTTGTGTAATAGCACCCCCTACCATATAACAGTGAAAACAAGGAAAGCCGGAAAATTCTGTCAATGGCGGGGAAAGAGTTAAGATTTATTTAATTCCTTATCTGCAATGGGTTTATGAATTCTCTTGCATACCAATACTAGTCTAAAAATAGCTCATTATTCAGACGGCTTCCTCTCAGACTGACCTTTGGCCCCACTGATGACAAGTCCCAGTTCAGCACACACTGACACACACACCACCTCATGGTCATGGCCTGTCAGAACAGCTCTAGGTGCTGGATAATCACCTACAACACAACACAACACACGGTCAGGTTCTGGTATCTTAAAAATCTACTCCATTAACAGCCACATAACTAAAACTCATGTCATGGAATAAAGAGAGAAAATGCAACATAAACAGGAATGTTTGTTAATATATTTAGAAATAATTTTTCTTGTAGTTTAATCTCAATACAAGTCAAATAAATATTAAAATATGTATGTGAAATCATATACACTACACTACAACCCAAAAGTTTGGGGCAAGTAAGATAAAAAAAAGAAAGAATGCTTTTATTCAGCAAGGAAGCATTAAGTTGATCAAAAGTGTCAGTAAAGTCATTTATAACATTACAAAAGATTTATACTGCTTTCAATTTATCAAAGAATCCTGAAACAAAATAATATATATATATATATATATAATGGTTTCCATAAAAATATTAAGCAGCACAACTGTTTCCAACATTTATAATAATATGAGAAATGTTTCTTGAGCACCAAATCCGCATATTAGAATGATTTCTGAAGGATCATGTGACACTGACGACTGGAGTCATGATGCTATACATTCAGCTTTGCCATCACAGGAATAAATTACATTTCAAATAATATGAAAATAGAGTTATTTTAAATGGAAATAATATTGTACAATATTACTGTTTTTATTGTATTTGTGATCAGATGCAGCCTTGGTGAGCATTGAGTTGTGTTAATCAAAGCAATGCTCATGTGCACAGGCTCAGTTGGTTAAAAGCATTGTGCTCACTGTTGTTGGGATTGTCTCCGATGATGTGGTGTCGTCCGCTCCAGTACCACAGCAGAAGGGTCGCGTCCCGTGAGCCGGAGACGATGTAGCAATCGCCCCCAATGTAGGACTCAGATCGCGCAAGACAAGTCACCACATCCCAGTGGCCAAACACGATCTGAGTGAGCTTCCCTGAATGAAGAGAGACCAGGTCAGCACATGTGCATTGTAGTAAAGAGTAAAAGTATTTTATATGTGCTATTTGGCATACGAAATCACCAAAGACACACACCTGTCTCGGTGGAGTAAACACGGAAACTCTTGTCCCAGAAACCACACGCCAGGATGTAGCGGTTGTCGGCTGTCACCACAAAGCAGTGCGTGTTGATCTGGATGCTTTGATCCACCAAATCTGTGATCTGCCTTTTAGTAATGCCAGAGTTATTGGCTGGGAAAGAAAACAGACCATAGGTGATTATTTTGAGTTTAATAAAAAAAAGACCGTCAAGGAAAATCTGTTTACTCGGCAGCCATTTTTACAACACCTCCGGGCAGCTATTTCGGGCATCCAAGACCAAATGCTTGAATGGGGAAATCCTGAAATCTCAAAAACTGCTTGCCATACTCATTTCAATTACATATTTCAAATCAGCAACAAAGTCTGACACGAACTGTCCCATAAATGTTGTTTCTTATGTTATTTCATGCATATATGCAACTGGAGCTTCTATTCCGCCATATTGCGTGTTGCACTTTCTCCTATTAGTAAGTAATATGCGTATATTATGAGCATCTTTGTAAGTCTTTGGTTTAAAGACACGCTTTATCAGTCTATCAACTGAAGGAATTTCAGAACTGACCCTAGTGATGTAAAAGGGCAAAAACACATGGACACATGACCTGAGAAACTCACCAATCAGAGAGTCCATCTCAATAGGGAGGTGATGAGCCTGTTCTAAAGAATATCCCGGAGCACCTCTGAGACCTGGACAAAACATGCCATTAATCTTGTGTAAAAACAATAACAAAGATCTTAGACGAAGTGTTATGTTGCGACTCACCGACTGTGTTGTGCCAGCGGTTGACGGCGAACAGCCGGCTGCATGTGACCGTGACCGCAGCAGGAATGCTGAGGTGAGGCAGCGTGTTCGCCGCCACGTGCGTGACGGGAGAGTTGGAGGGGAATTTTAGCACCATGATTACATCTTGCTGCATCTGGTCCTTGAACATCAGAGGACTCTGAGGAAGGAAACACTGATGAGCAGAAGAGAGAAAGAGGAGCAGGAAGAGGAAGGGAGGAAGAAGAGGAAAAATAGGGAAGTAAAAGGAGAGAGGAAGGGACAGGGAATTAGAAAGGTAAATTACAATGGAGCAAACAAGGTGAAAAGCACAGGGCAGGATTCTGGGTAAGGATATAGTTCAGGATCAGGTTTGGGTTGGTTTGGACTGTCAGGAAGGGGAGGAGTTTGGGTGATGTGTATAACATCCAACCCTAGGCAGCCTCGCTAGGTGTAAATCCAGGTGTGATGTGATAAATCTATTGCATGATAATCTGAATTTTATGTACTACCTGCCAGTGATTAGCATTTCGTATATATGACGTCATACAAATTTGGTGCATTGCAACTAGTGAAGACAGTGTAATACTGATCTACATAAAAGGTACATAATAAAGACAAATCATAATGAAAGATGTAATAAATTAAATAACAAGAGACAGTATTGATCTATTTTAAAGAGATCTAATATAGATCATTGATAAAAGAGATGTACAGGTCCTTCTCAAAAAATTAGCATATTGTGATAGTTCATTATTTTCCATAATGTAATGATAAAAATTAAACTTTCATATATTTTAGATTCATTGCACACCAACTGAAATATTTCTGGTCTTTTATTGTTTTAATACTGATGATTTTGGCATACAGCTCATGAAAACCCAAAATTCCTATCTCAAAAAATTAGCATATCATGAAAAGGTTCTCTAAACGAGCTATTAACCTAATCATCTGAATCAACTAATTAACTCTAAACACCTGCAAAAGATTCCTGAGGCTTTTAAAAACTCCCAGCCTGTTTCATTACTCAAAACCGCAATCATGGGTAAGACTGCTGACCTGACTGCTGTCCAGAAGGCCATCATTGACACCCTCAAGCAAGAGGGTAAGACACAGAAAGAAATTTCTGAACAAATAGGCTGTTCCCAGAGTGCTGTATCAAGGCACCTCAGTGGGAAGTCTGTGGGAAGGAAAAAGTGTGGCAAAAAACGCTGCACAACGAGAAGAGGGGACCGGACCCTGAGGAAGATTGTGGAGAAGGACCGATTCCAGACCTTGGGGGACCTGCGGAAGCAGTGGACTGAGTCTGGAGTAGAAACATCCAGAGCCACCGTGCACAGGCGTGTGCAGGAAATGGGCTACAGGTGCCGCATTCCCCAGGTCAAGCCACTTTTGAACCAGAAACAGCGGCAGAAGCGCCTGACCTGGGCTACAGATAAGCAGCACTGGAGTACCCACAGTCAGTGATGGTCTGGGGTGCCATGTCAGCTGCTGGTGTTGGTCCACTGTGTTTTATCAAGGGCAGGGTCAATGCAGCTAGCTATCAGGAGATTTTGGAGCACTTCATGCTTCCATCTGATTTCATTTTTCAGCACGACCTGGCACCTGCTCACAGTGCCAAAACCACTGGTAAATGGTTTACTGACCATGGTATTACTGTGCTCAATTGGCCTGCCAACTCTCCTGACCTGAACCCCATAGAGAATCTGTGGGATATTGTGAAGAGAAAGTTGAGAGACGCAAGACCCAACACTCTGGATGAGCTTAAGGCCGCTATCGAAGCATCCTGGGCCTCCATAACACCTCAGCAGTGCCACAGGCTGATTGCCTCCATGCCACGCCACAATTTCTTTCTGTGTCTTAAGGTGATGATACACAGGGCAACTTTTTGAGCAATGTTGCTGGGCAATCTTGCCGAGCGATTGTTGCTTGGGCACTTTCACATTGAAAATGGGCAATACATTTCTCTCTGGATAAACTAGATCGGTCGTGGGCCCTGTGTCTAATCTGGTTGCCCGTTGACGGCAACATTGCCCAGCAACATTGCCCAAAAAGTTGCCCTTTGTATCATCACCTTTACCCTCTTGCTTGAGGGTGTCAATGATGGCCTTCTGGACAGCAGTCAGGTCAGCAGTCTTACCCATGATTGCGGTTTTGAGTAATGAAACAGGCTGGGAGTTTTTAAAAGCCTCAGGAATCTTTTGCAGGTGTTTAGAGTTAATTAGTTGATTCAGATGATTAGGTTAATAGCTCGTTTAGATAACCTTTTCATGATATGCTAATTTTTTGAGATAGGAATTTTGGGTTTTCATGAGCTGTATGACAAAATCATCGGTATTAAAACAATAAAAGACCTGAAATATTTCAGTTGGTGTGCAATGAATCTAAAATATATGAAAGTTTAATTTTTATCATTACATTATGGAAAATAATGAACTTTATCACAATATGCTGATTGTTTGAGAAGGACCTGTAATATAAGAGCTGTTTTAAATGAGTCTCACCAGGTGCATGGCGGAGCTGCGTGGAGGGTGAGGCTCTATTAGCAGCTGTGACGGAGCCTGTCCAAACGACTGAATCTGAGCCTCCGTGGACTACAGAGAGACAGAAAACAGACATAACTGAGCTGCCTCACATCAGACAGACATGGAAAGACGAGCAGAGCACAGCTGTTAGCATACTGCGTTCAGAAATGAAATACATATTCACTCATTTTGGATGGAGGAGAGAAGGATATTGACGGGACATTAAAGACTGATGATCAAGATTCATCCATTTTTTTAAACCAATATTCTATCGGCTCTAATATCAGATCTACTGATGAATAACAACAGCACTGCACTTTTGTTTGGTAAACAGGAAACAATGGTGTTCACAGGTCAATTATTTCAGTATTTTATTTTTTTTAATAATAGTAATGTTTAATAACAATACAATATTGTAATTTGATAAGAATTGCTTAATGGTAATCTTGTTTTTAAAATGTATACAAATGTATTAAGCATTTTGTCAATAATTAATCTTAATTATTGACTAAGCATTTTAAGATTAATTATTATTATTAATAAATTATTGAATGTTTAATATTTAGTACTGTCAAATCGATTAATCACAATTATTTGCATCTAACAAAGTTTTTGTTTACATAATATTAATATATATGTGTGTATATATATGTTATTATATTTATATAAATTATATACATTTCTGTGTGTGCGCGTGTATACACACACACAGTAATATATATATAAATATACATATACACACAAATATTATGTAATTGCATCTAACATTTTACGTTAGATTTGATTAATCAATTTGACAGCACTAGTAATATTTAATGTTGTTTTATTTATTTTGACTATTTTAACTAAAATAAAAGTCTACATTTCATTCGGCATACATGATTGAAAAACTAAAATGTTCAAATAAAATAAAGCATATATAATAATAAATCTGTATTTGGAAAATCACTATCTTTCAGAAGAAAAAAAAAACAGCACTGGTCAATGTCTAATAGAAACCCATTAAAAAACAGCTTAATGTGATTCACACCCATAGAACAAGTTCGTATATCAACATCCTCTGTTGAATCGATGCTCACTGACCTCTGAGACGAGGGGTCGTACCTCTCTGAGCTGAGGGTCTGTGATGGTGTCCAAGATCACGGAGCCCTCGTAAGACAAGTAATGGAAAACATTGAGAGCCCTTATGGCCTCCGGTCCTTTCTGCTTGTAGCCGAAGATGAGATCGATCCACTGGTGCAACTGACAGGACACAAATTCACTCTCCAGCGCCTGACACGGCAGAGGAACAGCGGGTTAATACGGGGAACAATCAGGGCTTCAGAAAGAAATTACTAGCCTTGTAAAGGCTTCATGAGGTTCAAAGTTTATATAGAGCTGCTGCGTTCAGGGAATTGGCCTCATCTGACTTTAATTCTTGACACATTTGAGAAAATCAAAGGTTTCCTCCAAAAAAAGGTGCTTAGATGCACACATAATCTTTCCATCCCTCACCATCCTGTTGATGCGAACAAAATCCTCTGGTTTTTTGGCCCAGACTGGTAGTTCCACGTCACACACGGCTGTCCGGTCCTCTCTCAGCCCCAGGTCATACTCGCTGCTGTTCACAAACATCTCAGGGAGGTAGTAGAACTCAGGGATCAATTCCTGTCGCACAAACAAACATGTTGACTTCACAGCACAGAAACACAATCAGTTACAGCACCGTTTTTACCTAACAAACTTTAGCTCACCCGAACGTCAGACGTGTCCCTCTGGCAACTTCGCCAAGAGCGTGCGATGCCAGAAAACGTCCGGTCAGGATGGTCGAACTTGTTGTCATTGCAATTCAAGAAAAATGTGGTGAAGGGTTCCTGTGAGATTGAGAAAGTGGGTTAGGGTTTCATAAAGAGCTTTTTGTTAAAACAATCAAGATTTTGAAGTTACGGGAGACAATACAATGAAGACTCACTATCCTGAGGAGCCAGAAGAGAGTGGACGCCGCGGTGGAGTAGAGTGATGTGTAATGATGGGGCGGCGTTCCGTCGTCCTCCCATGTCTCATAGCGCTCGGCATAGAACACGGCTCGCTTTGGATTAAGAGCTCCGATTGGCTACATTAACAGGAAAGAGAGAAAGGAATTCTGTTATTATACGAACCAATTGACTAATATATATATATATATATATATATATATATACACACAGTGCTTAGCATAAGTGCACACACCCATGCTAAAGTTGACTAAAAAGAGAAATAAAAAATCATCTTTTGGAAATTGATCTTAATGCCTTAATTTAAAAAATGAGGAAAAATCCAACCTTTAAGGACACCAATTTTCTTTGTGAATGAATAATGTATCGTAAATAAATAAATGTTCTTCCTTAAAATACAGGTTGCGTAAGTCAGGACACCCCTATGTTGATGTACTGTTAATTGTAATCGTGTTATGTTTTAATTTCATTTTATGTTGTAATTGTGTTACAAGGACCCCCTCGAAAACAAGATGATACATCTCAAGGGTTTAATCCTTCTAATAAATTCAAATATGTATAAAAAACTATAGTTCACTTTGGATTCAGGTCTCTGAATGTTGGGTATGCTGTTATATTTAAAATGTTTTATTTATTTTATGTACACAACGATTCAAATGTTCAGAATCAATCATTTTTTTTGATTGATTTTTTTTGATACAGGATGCATTAACTTGATCAAAAGTGATGGTAAATTAATTTATAATGTTACATCACATTTTTATTTCAAATAAATGCCGTCCTTTTTATCTTTTAGATCCTAGAAAAAGTATCATGGTTTCCAATATTCCAATATTAAGCAGCACAAATGTTTTCAACATTGATAATAATCAGAAATGTTTCTTGAGCACCAAATGAGCATATTAGAACGATTTCTGAAGGATCATGTGACACTGAAGACTGGAATAATGATGCTGAAAATACAGCTTTGCCATCACAGGAATTTTAAAATATATTAAAACAGAAAACAGTTATTTTAGATTGTAATAATATTTCACAATAATACAGTTTTTGACTGCATTTTTGATAAAATAAATGCAGACTTGATGAACATTAGAGATCTTTCAAAACCATTAAAAAATCGTACCGACTTTTGAACAGTAGTGTATATATAATTATATAACATTTAAATAAAATTAAATTAAAATTACTAAAACAAACAGTGGGATTTTGAAACATTTACGATTCATTCTTAAATTCTGGGTGATTTGTGTCGCTTTAAATGAGTTATGGTAAAAGACAGGAGTGGCACACCTTTGAGAGATCCCGGAAATTCCCAGGCAGGGTGAGATCCAGGTCCTCTGACTCATAGTTAGTCAGGACCCAGGGGAAGACAGGATACTGGTTCAGATCATTATAGGTCCTCCCTGCAAACAAATAACAACCGGGCATGCTGTGTGAGAGCAGGTAACTTATTACATTTATTATATGAAAATATTAGGTGCAATTGTAGAAAACTTACTTGTGCAGAAAATAACAATCGTACCTGCAATAGTGTTGAGGAACATGAGATACTCAAAATTTGAAATTTCCCTCCGCTGCCATCTCTGAGTCATATTGGATGATTTAAAGAGCTGTCTTGGCGTCGCCAGAGAGATCCGTCTATGGGAGAAACAGCAAAATAACAAGGACAATCAATTAGCATTGGCTAATAACACATTTACTATTAGTTACCAGTTAAATGTTTAGAAAAATAAGAACCCCTCCTAAACTGATCTCATACACAGAACCAGTTTCAATATTAAGACCTTACCTTGCCTGAGGGAGGCCATAGCTGGTACCAACGCCAACCCGAGGTAAACTGTACACTACCTTCTTTACTGTGGCCTGATCTGGGAAGTTGAACATTACGGATGCTGTGGAAATGACATCATGAAAAAAACAAAAAAATAAACAGGTTTATTAAAAAAGAAAACTTGAATTAAACACCAATTTGACTTTGCTGTTTGGCATGTTGACGTCTTACTCCTGTTGGCCATGAAGACCTCTAATCCAGTGTTTTGGAGAAGGTAGCGTCTGGAAAAAACTGCTCTGATCTCACTGAACATCCATTTCCCATGCAGACCCTCAGTATACGCCAACACCTGACAAACACACAAGCACAACATTTAGATACAAACAAATGAACTGTAGTTAGCAAAGAAGACAGCGTTTGAGACAATAGCAACGGCAATGTATGATCCTGAAATTCTGACTGGATAATATTCATGTCAACTGATAAAATCTCTGTGTTAAATAAAAAATGTAATCTCCAATGCAATAAAAATGAGGCTATAACTCATAGGGTGACATTGGCAGTGGCACATACCTTTGCATCAATATTTTTGAAAGTTGGATCATCCTCGTCCACCTCAAAATAGATCTCAGTTGTGGTGATCGACAACGTCCCTCTAGCAACAATCACGGGAGCAACGAGCTGGGCCGGCGTGCTCAAAACCACCGGACCTGAAAGAAACCACGCCACACAATGAGAAATTCAACATTTAAAAGTCCTGAGTCCTGGATTAGTGATTATGGTTAGATTTTCCAATAACTTGGGATATCCAGATCAGCAAAGTTTTTAGATCTAAATCAGTTTGATGATTGTAACTGATAACAACATCCTCTAGTTTTAAAAAGTGTCTATCATCTTTAATAATTTGGATTTTAATGGTGCCATCAGCTGATTTCTGTTATCAATATGTTATTTTCCTACAGCTTAGCGATTTGTCACATAGCATTTATAGCTCAGGTGAGAATCTGAGAGCACACGATCAAAGACCTTCGAATTTTAACACATTTTTCGCATTGAGATGAAAAGACATAGACCTCTTTGCTCACACTGACTAAGAAAGTATTCTGTAAAAAAGAAAAATCTAAGGGAAACAAGCTTATTCGTTTAATTAAATAATTATTAAATTGCCATAATATGTTAAATACAGTCAACGGCTCATTAAGATAATGAATAAGTGGCTACTTTGATAAGCATTAATTGGTTAATTTAGTGATTCAGACATTCAATGTCAAAATCAGATGTAGCATTTAAGCTCATAATCACACTCTTGTGCGGATTCAGTTGAGATTTGCATCAAAAGGCGGAGGGGGCTGGAGCTTGTTCTGGCCTGAAACATTAATTAGCATACTTGTTTACCAAAAGACCAAACTTGCCTCTTGAGATAAACACCCTCGGGCGAAAAGCCACTAGGAATAAAGTACAGTTGAATACATTAGCATATGAATCAACAATACATCAAAGAACCAGCACACTAATGGTTTCCACATGAACAGCGAGAGCGGCGCTGTTGGTGCAGGCTGGTCTTTAAGACTCCTTTGTTTAGCAGTGCTATGGCACCCTTACTGTAGGATTTGAGGAGACAGCTTGTGAGTAACAGACTATTGAGTGCAGAAGCGACGCTAAATACCTGCAAGGTTGTCGATCTCTTTCTCCTGCAGAAGACTGACGGCATCATCGTCTCCTTCCAACATCAGCTCCGTCTCAGGGTTCTGACTGACCACCGAATGATTGCGGAACGACTTCTTGGACTTCATGCCTTCTTCTTCCTCAGGGCCTGTCCATACAAAAGAAATAAATGACATTTTATCTGTTTTTTTATTTTTATTTGTACATATTGTTCACAACTATAAAATGAATTTAATTTGTTAGATTAAAAATTAATCTAACAAAATATAAAAAATATAAAGAATTATTATTAATAATAAACTAAATAGGTAAAAATCCACATATACATATATATATATATATATATATATATACATACAGTATATATAAATACTGTGTAACACTATTTGTTTTTAATATGCACATATTTATCACAACTATGACAAATATTAACAAATTAATCTGTAACAAATAAAAAAAAAGTAAACAAACAAACGGTAATAATAATAATAAATTGGTAAATATACAAATAGGTCAAAAGTAAGCTACAAATTACAGCAGTATAATGTTAAATACAAACATCACCTTGTTTTTTTACTTTAATTTCTCATTTTATAAATCTATAATAATATCAGAGTTTCTTAAAAAAAAAGTCTAGAATTAAAACATATTACAAATATATATTTTTTTCTGTAAAGAATGTGACTATTTAAAAAAAAAAAAATTTTTTTAAATAAAATATTTTTTTAAATAAAATGATGTAATGTAGTAATGTTTGGACACACATCACTACATTTTAATGATCATAGTAGAAGTAAATTAAATTGAGGGGTTAAGGATGTGTTGTGACTGACCGTATTCCTCCAGAGATTTGAGAGCCACGTCCGGGTGGGTGGAGCCAAAGGCATTGCGTACGAATCTCCGCCTCCTGCGCAAGTCATCCTCCCAGTAGTCCAAACGCCAGAAATCATGCAGCTGACTGGGGTGGTAAAGACAGAGAGAGAGAGAGAGAGAGAAGAAGAAGAAGAAGAAGAGGTGATGAATGACCAGAAAGCAAGAGGGAGAAACAGAAATTCCAGTAGTAAAGGTTAACAGGAAACTGTGAGACTGTGAACCTCTGTGACATTGTTCCCCACGCTCCATGTTTATTGGTCAGAATGTTGAGGATCTTCTGTTTCAGCTGGTTTGCGGTCACGTGATCTCTGTGCTTGGCGGCACTGATCAGGTGATCACACATCTTCTCCTCTTCCCTCCTGTCTGCAGCGTACTGGGCACAGTTGGACTATCGAGGAAGAGCAAAGGAAATGATCTTCACATGGTGGAGTCCCTTTTGTACTTCATGTATGATAAGCTATTAACCATGAACCCATGGCACAGTGATCCACATAGACTGACTGACCTCAAACTCGGCATGTTTGTGAACATCTTCTGCTCTCTGCCTGTTGAGGATAAACTCAGCCTCATTGGCGACACGGACAATATGATCCTTCATGGCGTGACACAGAAGCCTGAAACAAAAACCACTTGAAATAATTAAATGACACCGACAGCCTTCATTCTAACAGCATAAACCAAAAATGAATACTCTTATTTTTGTATTATTTTGCATAATGAGCATCTCCTCCCAATATATTGCACTAGATCTCACAGAAATTGTATATTGTTTTTAGTACGAAATATGACTTTAAAATTATTTAAAAAAACACTTACCGCCCCTCATTAATAAGTTCAATGAACGCAAGTCCTGCGTTTTTCTGTATTGAGTTCTGCCATTCCTGAAACACCACAAAATAACCATTATGGAGCTAAATAAAAAAGAATCGTGCTAAAAGCCAAAATGCATTCCTGAAATTCTAAATATGCAACGTGTAAATTGCTTAAAATTCTACATATTTTTATGATAATAAAGACATTGTTTGTGTCTTTTTTCAGAGTGGATGATATAGGTGCCTGATGTGGTTGCTGAAGAGACGTACTGATGATCATTCCTGATTGGCTCTTTGCCACATAAGAGAGTGATTATTGAGAAAGAGAGGCAGAAAGCACTTAGCATCAGCTGCAGATGCTTCTAGAAGGACACACCACAGTCAGCTCCCATTACCTTCTGCTTCCTGCCAATCAATATTTAGGGTACAGTTTCGTCCCCTGAGCCCCTAATGGAGGGCCTGGAGCTTCAGTAATACTATATGTGCTGATGGAGTGATGACGGGAAATAGAGGAGAGGGAGGGGAGAGGAGGATGAGAGGGCATCAAACATTGCATGGGCCAGTGCTACACCCTAAACCTCCAACTTTGAAGGCAGAGAAAGCCTGCTGAGATGCTGTAGTCAGATATCTAGATCTTTTAGGAGAGTTCAGTGGGGTTCCTAGTATTAGAATCTGACATCCACATGTAGCTGTATGATCATTTTGTTTTTAAATGTTTGATTAGTGGTAAGAAAAGTGACATTTCTCCTCATGTAGATTGATGGCAAGTATAGAGCGCAGTGGATTTTCATGGAGTGTTTTAAAGGTAAGTGAAAATTCTTCACTTCTAAACACTGTAAATAATTTCAGACACTGTTAGTTAATCATATTCCACATAAAGACTGTTGATAACAGCAGGAATACTTTTAGGTTGAAGTTTAGATGTGTCATTTGAAGCTAAAGCTCATTCCTGTAGCTCAGACAGTAAAGCATAGTGCTAGTAAAGGTCTTGGGTTCGATTCCAAGGGAATGAATGAACTGCTAAAATGTACAAACTGAATGCAATGCTAGTTGTTTTGGATAAAAGCGCCTTCTAAATGCACAAATGTAAGCTACAGGGTCTGGTTTAAAAGTATGCAGTGATATCTGCGCTGACTTCAGCGTACTGTAGGGTGGGTCTGAAATCGGATCCTGTTTCGGTCCAGATCAAAGACTAGCTTCAGAAGAGGCTTATGAGACTGGCAAAATGTTGCAGCACTGTGACCCTTTCCAAGATTTTAAGCTGTTTAAATGTAGAAATTTTAACGTAACCTGTGCTGTTTTAATCATGTAGTGGTGAGAGAAAATAGTGAAAGTTAGTGGCTCTTTGGTGGACTTAAGTCTGACGAATAAAAGGAAGTATAAATGAAATGATGGGAGAGAATAAAGAGAGAAATCTCACCTGTGAGCACAACAGCATGACGAGCTCCACTACCGATGTGCTGGACTTCATACAAACTAAACCTGTAGCAGTGCATTGACAGAAAACAGATTTTAGCATGCATATGTCTAAGAGATGTGAATAAATCTCAGTGGGTTTCAAAAGGAAAGACCAAATGTGCAAAAATGCAAAAACTTTCTACTTCATCGTTTTTAATTTGTCTAAAATCCTAAAGGTGTTAGTGTGTTTCTAGGTTTAAATTGAATTTTAAATCCCAGATATTCAGTGCAGACCTTTGAACCCCACTGTGCATGTGTGCAACATAAAACGACACTATTTTATTTGGTTTAAAACTTTAAAGTTATACATCTGATAATTTTTCTAATTAACACATAGTTCTACTTTAATTAGACAACAAAAACAGACAAACATTAAACTGTGAGCAGGTCAAGACAAGGTGAGAGCACAGACATTAAAGCCTGACAGGACAACAGGGAGGGCAGGGAAGGAGAGGATCCAATAAAGAGGGAGGAGAGGAAGGAAATATCAGGAGACAAAAGACAGTGGTGGAACAAGAAGCAAAAGTGAATCACTCTAGATGTGGATTTCCAGATTTAGGGTTTCCGTTGATTTCAGACGAAATGAAGAGAGGGCATCCTCTCAGGACTCAACAATAAAGATGGCCTGATGGACCGGGCCTGGTGTGAGCACGTTTTTGTCTGTTTGATGGAATTAGCACTTGCCATACTGGGGCAGCTATTATTGCAAATTGAAAAAAATATATATTTGTTTGTACGTGTTTATTTGTTGCATACATTTTGCTGTAAAGAAAATGCCTAATGAAAAATGTAAATATATAATTTTCTGACACACAAAATGTTGCTTAAAAAATAAAACATTTATTTTCAAATTCAAACAAATTTAATTCAACTGAAAAAAGGTTGAATTTAGATCCACCGCAACTTGCTTAATTATATATAATTCGTAACACTTTACAATTAGGTCACATTTGTTACTGTTGGTTAATGCAACTTTCATGAACTAACAATGAGCAATACATTTGTTACTGTATTTATTAACATTAGTTACATTTTTTGTTTGACCCATGTAACCTTGTATTGTAATAAATAAGGTTATTTAAGGTTTTTCAGGTACGTCTAACAGTAGTTCTCAGGTACAGAAATTGAATTGAAGTAATCAAATGAAAAATAACACTGCATATAATCTTCACTGTACAAATTAAATAAAGGTTAATCCTTATTATAGTTTCAAAAACGTTGTTCAATGAAGAGCAGGGAGTGATTTCTTTGTCTTTTGTAGTTTGATTAACATTAAGAACACAGACAGAAGCAGGAATATTAGACTGTCACTTTAAGACTAATGCACGGATCCAATATAATGACACACATGCGTTCTTTCTCTACTGTTTACTTAAGCCATAACCGACTACGTTTACTTGGATACTTGCAAAGGCGGGAATTTTGAGATAAACGTGTGAATTTGACCGTTTAAATGCAGGGAGACGAGTTCATTTTATTATTTGCACCCTGTCTGAGGCGCATGAGTTCTCTTTCGCTTGAATGCTTAAATTGGCAAGGCTTGAAAACGCGTCCAAATGATAAACTTTCGTGACCATAAAGCACTGGCCTGAACGCAACAATGACAGTTCAACTGTGCAGAACGTCTTTCACGATGAAAGGCACACTGCATCCGCCATGTTAAGCACTGAATGAATGGGTCCCACTGTAATATCGTGCAAGGTAAATAAGTGGATGACATCTAGTGGAGAAGACTAGTAATACGATTAACGTCAATCATATTATGTTCAATGTTTGCAGAAATACATAAGGAAAAAATATAGATGTGTGGCTTTTGAGAATCGATATCGAATAAAAAAAACAAAAGCGATTAATCAGAAAAAATAAATTGTTTGCCCGGCCCTAATGTTGAAATTAATATGAACTAAGATACTAATAATAGCATTAGGAGTGTTTTTTTTTAATTGTTAAATAACATTAACAAATGGACTTTATTGTACAGTGTTAGAATATAATTTGTATATGCATTATACAATTTGTATTTTTTTTTTTTGTTATTTATACAATTTAATTTGAAAATGCATGTTTTTGTTATATGTATCTATTGTATCTATTATAAATCATTATTGCTGAGCCCTGTTTTTCATCGTTTAAAACACTTCCTCAATGTTGGATTCAGCATGCAATTGTCCCTTCAGTTCCTTCAGTGTGTTAAGGTCTAGTAAGTCTACATTTTAAACATCCTTTTATCCTAAGCAGTTCTGTTGTTCTCATACCTGCTCTGGGTCCATGCACTCGCACAATTGTGTGTGTATGAGGCAGCCAGTGGACACACACACAGCAGACAGTGAGGGACTCCACAGAGACACCAGGTAGAGAGGAAAAGGAGCACTATACAGCACCTGTACCTTCTATGAGCAACTCCTGCCCATGACTGCCCAACAGAGTCCGCGAAAGGAAGGGGGCAAAATCCACAAAGATCTCCCTCAGCAAGGGGGCCACCTTCTCTAGCGCACGCTCCAATTTAGTCGTGATACTGCGGGTGGGAAAAGAAAGACAGAAACAGACACGAAAGAAGGTCCGATTAGCTCCAAAATACAGAGACCAGTTCAAAAATCACACTTCCTTTCAATTCCAGCTGGTTAGTATGTGACAAAGTCTATGGCGTTACTACTGGGTTAAAGCCATCCTACAGAAATTCAACCACAGGGAGGCAGAGAGAGAAAATGCTTAACTTATCATCTCCCTGTTATATGCACACATCACCCATAAGTGCCACTGCGTTTAGCGACAAGCTGTGTTAACCTGCACTGAGACTACAACTGCAGCACCAGGGATGCAAATGACACCAGACTAGGGTGAGTGTGAAAGGTTTCATGAGAAAAAGAAATCGGAGATAAAGGTCTGAGGACAAACGAGGAATGACTTTATGAATGACATAGTCTACCGAAACGGCGAGCTAGCAGGGTTGATTCTGTCAAGTTTCTTCGTAAATATAACTGCTGGTTTGAAGCATGTATGCTTTTTATGGATTATCAATTATCAAACTCATGTCATATTAAATCCTCACCAGGTGTAATGGAGACACTTTTCAGTAGACATACTGAAAATCAGAGCCAATCAGAGCATATTTAATGTTTATGCTGCATTCACATCATGCATGAGCTACCATTCCAGTTGCTTGTAGTAAAAACTTTTCACTTCTTTGTTGAACCTGTCATGTAAAAACAACCAAAATGGCAGCAGCTGGTTCACTTTCTAAGGTCAGCTTATATAGGTCAACTAATTTAAGTGTTTGGCTGCTGACAACAAAGACATGCATTTTTGCTATTTTTGTGAAGATTGCCATAGCAACTTATGTATGACTCAAAAGTAGAATCCCATACTATCATCTTGTAATTCCAGCAAATAATAATAATAATAAATGGAGCAATTCCAATAGGGTCCTCACACCATCGGTGCTCGGGCCCTAAATATGTGAACGCAGCAAAAAATTCAGAGAAGTGGACCAATGAGATTTACCCAGCATAATGCAATGAAAATAGAAAGCAAGCAAAATGTTTAGTTGCACATTACAGTGTTGTTATTGCTGACTAAAATTAAAACTGAATAAAACTAAATTAATATTAAAATAAAAACAAAATAAAAGAGTGAGAGACTAAAAAAAAAAAGCTAAATAGAAAGCATATTAAAAAATTACTAAAACTTAAACTAGAATAAAAATGAAATCGGAAAAAAATACTATAATAGTACATAAACATACAAAAATAACATGGGCACATTATGGCTTGTTTAGGGGGGAAAAAACATTAAAGAGATTTTATTTTTATGCTTGAAGCTTTATCGTGTCATACCTGGTTTGGACAGTGTAAATATATGCAACAAAGACAGAATCAAATCTAGCAGAACCGTTATGAATGAAAGCAGCAGTGGTGGTGTAGCTGGCCAGCTTGAAAACTCACATCCACCAGGAAAGACAGAAAAATAGGCAGAAAGAGATAGAGAGAGAGAAAAAAGACAGGGAGAAAGGAATGTAAAGCTGATAGCACTGGGTAAGGGGGCCAGTTCAAGCTTCCTTGCCTAAGAAACTGTCCTGCATCTCTGGGGGCTGTTTGGAATCCTGTCAGCGAACTAAAGGATTTGAGTTCAGGAGGCGTCAGCCTGGTTCGCAGTGGACACTGGTCCACTTCACAAAAGGCACTGCAATACAAATGGGCACAAACAGACAGTAATGACTGTACAGGCATTCACTGCAGCTCTTAGTCTATAGTGTGACGTAATCCCTGTGTGTTGATCTGTGCCAAATCGAAGGATGATTAAGCCCCAAAGCTTCCGTGTCATACATGCAAAGACACAAAAATGAACAAAATCAATTCTGTTGCATTCAAATTAGAATAGATGAACCCATCCATATTTGGCAGGAAATAGACTTCAAGCTATCAGTACCTTAAAGTGCATCTTTAGAAACGCACAGAGACCTCAGTATGTGTCTGTGAGGGAATCTGTGGCTGTGTGTGGTGCTTACAAAGATAAACAGATAGATGTAGGGAAAGTGTAGAGAGGAGGCAAAAGGTAAAGATAGTAAAGGAAATAATGGATTATGGGAATCATAGGAGGAAGTATGGCTGCCAAAAAAAGAGGACGAGTGCAGGAAGTGAGGTCATAATGCATGATTTGGGGTTTTAAGCAACTGGATAAAGTGAGGGAGAGCACGGGGTGGAGGAGAAAAGGCAGAGTGTGTGTGTCTGTGTGTGTGTGTGCGCGTGTGTGTGTGTGTGTACCTCATGTTTTCCATTGTATCTTCAGGCATGGGTGCAACTGTCTGGACCGCTGGGAGATTTTTACTTGTGGCACCGTTCACAAAGCTTGATGAAGAGGAGGATGAGGAAGAGGCAGAGTCAGTAGCACCTGTAAGACATAACGGACAAGGCACATTAGATTAAGCACAAGGAAAGATAACTATCCTACAAAAAAAAATCATTGGGATTCATCTGTATATAGTGCTACCAAACATGCCTAACTATATCAAATGGTCACTACATATAGAAAAATAGAATGACATCACCCAATGGAAAAAACATCAACACATCACAAAAAGTAATATCCCCGCCTAACCACCCAAATTAAATGGTATACAGACATCACATGACCATATAACCCGACAACATTTCACATTTACACTCTCGTGTGACTAGTACGTCGTATGATGATCTTTGGTAATATTCAGGAAGACTCGCCTGTTGTGTTGATCATGCTTTTAGGTGTTGTCGTGGCAGCAGCAAAGATATTGGGCGTACTTCCTGACGAGGGCACGCCACTGGTGGTTGGTGTACCTACTGTGTTCACAGCCAGGCTTCCTGGAGGGGGCTTCTTAACGGGAACCACCACACTCCTGTGAGTACACACACAAACATGCATTGAGTTTCCATGTTTTACGGGGACTGTCCATTGGCATTGTGATTTTTATACTGTACAAATTGTATATTCTATCCCCTAACCCTACACCTACCATCACAGAAACTATTTGTGTTTGCAAAAAACATCATATAATAAGATTTATAAGCCATTTTTCTCTTGGGGACAAAAAAATGTCCCCACAAGGTCAAAGCCTTAAACCTATATAAATCTTAAACAAATACTTTTGTATACTTGTGTATAGACTACTGCTACAAGGTTTGGTAAGCAAGTCTCTTATACATGCATTTATTTGCTCAAAAATACAGTAAAAACAAAAACATTGAAATATTATTACAATTTAAAATAACTTTTCAATTTAAAAAAAAATTCAGCATCATTATTTCAGTCTTCAGTGTCACATGATCCTTCAGAAATCATTCTAATATCCTGATTTGATGCTCAAGAAAACATTTCTTCTTATTATCAATGTTATATAACAGCATTTATTTAAAATAGAAATCTTTTGTAACGTTACAAATGTCTTCACTGTCACTTTTGATCAGTTTAATGCATCCTTGCAGAATAAAAGTATTAATTTCAAGTGTATACACCTTGTATACACTCAAATCTGTTTGATTGCTATCCGAATATTTGGAGTCGTCAAACCATTTCAGCCCATTCAGGGTGAAAAAAGGCGGGTCTGATAATATATTCACCTGTCCTAATGAATTATTGACATTTAAGGAGCCTGCGAATGATGAACAGCATAATCTTATGTATAATTTATTCATCAGGTTCTCTTAATTGAAAAGAACAAAGGGGATCGGTGTTCGGAGGGGCTTTAGTTTGTGCTGTAGAGTATCAGTGGATCCCGCACACTAAGCCAGTCAGTCTCTTGAGCCGTTAGCACACTATTGCACAGAGCCACTGGCATTTCTCCAGACGCCTGTGCGATAATGAGGAGCTAGACACAGAGAAATGGATTGCATTAATAATGAGAGGCACATCTTGTGCTTTCGTATGTGTAATTGAGGTGACTTTTTTTTCATTTGTTCTCAGGACGTCTTGACGGACCACATGTAAGTGTAACCGCTTTGATTTATGAGTGATTTATTGGTTCAATCGCTCTGTTCTAAAATGTAGTCGCTGCCTCCTCTGCGTGAAGCACACTTTCATAGCAAAAGCTGTTTCAAAGGGCAGGTGGCATAAAATATGTAATTTTGGTCAAAGTCCATGACAGCCGATATATGCTTCAAAGAGAGGTGAAACGAGAACGCATTGCAAAACGCTCAGAAAAAAACGAATCCAAGAAAGATGACAAAGTAAAAGAAATGTAAATATAAATAAATTTAACTATACAACTATTTACAGAAAATTTTAAAACTAATTTTTGTACCCAATATCCGAGTGTGCTTATCTCATAAAGCATTGCGAATGATGTAATTCAATCATTTTGGGTTTTGTGTTTTTGTTACTTTATATTCTATATTATACTGTTTAGTATACAAATTTTACATTTTAAAATATATGTATATTATCAATATTACTAAATTATATTATAATATTATATAATATATAACAATTTTAATTCTACTTATATAATTTATCTTAAAAACATTTTAAAATATATACATTATTAATATTACTAAAAATATATCTAAATGTTATATATTATCTTTTTAAATTCTATTTATATAATTTATCTTTAAAAAAAAAAAAAAAAAAAAAATTAAAAAAAAAAAAAAAAAAATATATATATATATATATATATATATATATATATATATACACACACACTTTAAAACATTAAAATATATATGTACAACCTGTATTGTATTATATAATGTATTATCTAATGTATTATAAATATATACACACACTTATACATTTTAAAATATACATATCAATATTACAAAATTTTATTTTAAATATTATATATTATCTTTTTAATCCTATTTATATAATTTATCTTAAAAAATATTTTAAAATATATGCATATTTTAAATATTATTAAATTATTTCTTACTATTATATAATATATTATCTTAAAAAAAAAATTTATATATAAAAATATATAATATAATATAAAATTTATATATATATATATATATAAAACATTACTGTGTGCTAATAAGGTAACAGGACATGTACATGACAGATAAGCATAATACACCTCGTGTTATTCTGATGTGCTAGGCTCTAGAGCCGCCCACCTGTCAAACGAGTGGAACTGCATGGGCAGCATAGCCGCAGCTTCCCTCTTTAGGGCAGGGTCAGGGTGGTACGGCTGGGGTTCGGGCCCTGCCTCTGCCCCCTCCACTGGAGCGGCCACCAAACTCTTCAGGATCTCCCTCACATTGATTCCCTTGTTGGCTTGGCTGATGCTGGAGATCGAGGCGGCCGGTTTCAGAACCTCCACGCCAGGAGGCGACTCCAGCAGGGACTCGCGGGACTTCCTCACCTCCGAAGACAGAGTGCACAGCAACTCGCTCATGACATCTGGACCTCCAGAGTTCCCGCCCAATCCGCTGGAGTCTACACCCAGCTCGGAGCCATTGAAAGCACTGGTGACCTGCTCGTCCCCGATGCCGGAGTCAGTGTGAGGCAGCGAGCCCTCCAGGGGGAGGTCCTCCAGAGGGGTGGCAGCCAGTCGGTCTCCACGAACACCATCTGAGAAGGAGGACGGGTTTTCTGCAGTTTGCACACACATACACTACCAGTCAGAAGTTTGTAATAATTAAGATTTTTAATGTTTTTGAAAGAAGCCTTATATGCTCACTAGGGGTGTAACAATACCTTTGTGTCAATATTCGATACATATCACGATACTGAACTCATGATACGACAAAGACATATGGTAAAAGGTTAACAAGGAAATGTACTGTTGATTAATATGCTAAATTTGGTATTAAATTGTGGGTGTAAATGAATAGGCTTAGTGCTGGTAACCCAATGCACAGGTTAGTAAAAATATTCATGATTCTGAAGCTGAAAATACAGAATTATTTTAGACGAATATGCTTGCACTCTGTCACTGACTAGATATATTTAAAATAATGTAGGCCACTTTTTACTGGTAACATAAGACACTTGGCATTATCAGGATCCACAAATATTCCCCCATTGCATTATTATACATTATGTTCAACATTTTAAATAGTAGTTTCATGTAATAATGACACTAAAACTCTGAAAACTTGATTTTTTTCATACACAGTAATTTTCATTTTGGTTGAACTATACACAATACATATTGTCATCCACAATACATATTGTTGCATTTTTGTATTGCGATCTATTGTGACCCAATATATTGTTACACTCTTAATGCTCACCAAAGCTGCATTTATTTGATCAAAAATACAATAAAAATATTGTGAAGTAGTATTACAATTGAATTTAAATGATCTGTTTTATATTTTAATATATTTTAAAATGCATTTTATTCCTGTGATGGCAAAGCTGAATTTTCAGCATCATTACTCCAATATTACTGCATTTTTGTGCCTTGGTTGCAGCCTTGGTGAGCGTAAGACTTCTTACAAAACACTTATTATCATTTGTGGTGTGTTTAAGTGGTAAACGACTAAAAATACATACTACTGAGTGCAACAAGGACACATACTCGTAATGACTGCAGATGCTAAGTCAGTAAGCTCACCTGTGCTGGTGGGTGAATTAATCTCTTGTCGAATGCTTCTCCCTGATAGGCTGCTGGACCTGCAAATCTCCCGTTGTGGCTCCAGGATGTCCCGGTATTTTGACACCATAAGGACAGAGATGAAGTAGACAACGGCCAGAGCCAGAAACTGAGCCTGTTTACTGTCATCCTATTGAACGCACAGCACAGTTAACAATCATTCGGTTCAGGTTAACATCACATTTTGCTCTGGCTCAGGTAAGTGTCTCACCACGTCTCTGAAGACGACGGCTCGGAGACGATTGATGTCCACGTCCTGCAACAGTCTGTCTGGGTCTTTGATGGGGGAAAGGTTACGCGGGACATTTTGTAGGACAGTCTGCAGCAGAGAGGGAGAGAAAATCATGCGTAATACTGCAGCAGGACATACACTTCCTGCTGAATTACATACACAATCGCATACAAGTCACACTATGTGTGCATTTGATGCGATTTTCAGAGACTCTCTAGAATGTGTTTGTGTGTGGATGTGTGTGTTTGTGTATAACCTTGCTGGCGGACGCTGCGGTCTGTAGGTTCTCCTGGGTCTTGCTGATTGGCAGTGAGGTTTTGCTGCCTCTGTCTCTCTGCCTCTGTCTGCACTCCAGACAGTTCCTCACTGCTACACAACATACTGAGAAGAGAAAAACACTTTTACTAGAACCTATGCCTTGATTAAATTCACATCACACATAATATCAAAAGATTGGGGTCGGTAAAATACTTTTTGTTTTTGTAAGTTTGTTTTTGCTCAACGAGGCTGTATTTATTTCATTAAAAATACAGTAAAAACTGTAATATTGTGAAATATTATTACAATGTAAAATATATTAAAATAGAGAACAATTATTTGAAAATTTAATTTATTCCTGCAAAGGCAAAGCTGAATTTTCAGCATCATTACTCCAGTCTTCAGTGTCACATGATCCTTCAGAAATGATTCTAATAGCCTGATTTGGTGCTCAAGAAACTATAATAATAAAAATTATATCTTAAAAAGTTGGTGTTTAATACTTTTGTGGAAACTGTGATACATTTTTTTTCATAATTCTTTGATGAATAGAAATCATTCTTTTCTTATTAAATAGATTTTATTTAGTATCAATGTAAAAGTCTTACTGTCACAGTTTTACTAAATATAAGCATTCATTTCTTTAAAACAAAAGAAAAATCTTACTGAACCCAAACTTTTGAATGTCAGTGCCCTAGATGCACATCCTGGCCTTTTCTTTGTGCTTTGAGCCCATTTTAAAGGTGAGGTGTGCATTTTTTAAATTAATGTTTAAATACTTTCTCTTATTCAGTCCTAATAATGGAGACAAAAATATAAGTAAGCCATTTGAGCTGTGAAAACACTGCAAGTCTGTTTGTTTGAAGTGACTCATATCAACTTCTTTTCAAACAATGGTTTGAGTTTTTTTGCCACATAAATTACACACTTTAGCTTTAAGGTACAAGGACCTTACATCAAAACTACTTTACTTTTTATGTCAAGGAACATATTTGAGAATGCACATGGGTTAGATCCATCATACATACCTAATCGTAGACACTGGCGCATTAGTCCCCCTGACGACATGTTCTTTTCAGCCTCGATTTCGCTGAAATTGAGAGAACTGGCGAACACGAGCACGTCCACCATGGCCATCAGCCTGCTGAGAAACGTGACCGCCGTCTCTGACGACATACCTTGAGTCGCCTCCACATTCTCAAGCTCCGTCTGTGACACACACACACACACACACACACACACATAATCGAAGTCCAGATGTTTAGAAACATATTCCAATTCATTTTTACACACACACACACACACACACACACACACACACACACACACACACACACACACACACACACACACACACACACACACACACACACACACACACACACACACACACACACACAAACACAAACACACACAAACACACACAAACACAACACAAACACACACACAATAAGACTAAAACACAGAGTAATGCTCACACCTATAAATCATTTTACTGTTAACAATGTGCTGACGGACAGACAAATGTGTGATAGCAGCAACTCAATAATGCCAGGCAAACTTCACATGAAACATGCCTCTCAAACACATTTAAATGCCTGTGGTGGGGAGGAAGGTGCTGAGAAAAACACACCACACAGAGGGAAGTGTGTTCAAACCAGAGTTACACCCATTTGAGTGTGAACAGGCGGTGTTGATCTTTGCAGTGGTCATGGAACACATCACCATTTTGCAACATCAATTTCAAAAGTTTTACATAATTACATGGTAATATCACAAAGGAAAAACTTTTTGTCAAGTCAAAGGTCCATAAGAACAGACACCCACTGTTTTGTTTTAAAGAAATGCGGGACCTTTTAAGAAGTATGCTTTTAAACTCTTTGAAAAGCCCCTTTTGATAACTATAACTTTTAAACAGAGTGATGGAGATATGAACTACTACCAGACTTAAAACCCTAAGTGTAGGGACCAGAGTTGAGTGCTGAAAATAACACAATTGATGTTGAAAACTGGGAACATGCTCGTTGCTAGGAGACATAATAGTGGTGGATAAAGAGGTCACGCAGCAGTGCATTGTGGGTATGTATAGGAGCAACAGCTCAGACCAACCTCTGCCCCTTTGCCAGAGCTTCCTGGCAGGCTATTAACTTCATTGCTTTTTGCCCCTTTCTGTAAGCAAGAACCTCCTTGTGTCTTTATGACCAACACAGAGGGGAACAAATGAAGTTGACATTTAATAAAGACCCTTATTAACGGACCATTATAGCTGGGGGGTTTAGCACAGCACCACAGTGTGTGTTCATTCATTTAATGCAATTTAACATCAGTATATGTGTCTTTGTGAAGGTTTGTCATGAATAACAGACTATGATGATGAAACACAAACATATGGGAGGTGTGATAAGCTGCTTTTATCAGATATGACCACTTAAAGTGATGATATATAGAGCATGTATAAGATCAGTACTGAATAGTTTGCATTATAATACATCCATAATCTCTTATCAATAATCTCAAAGGTGCATTCAGTTTGTTTTACTAATTAAAAGAGTAAAACAAAGAGACATAAATAGCACTTAAATAGTAATAAAATATGTTTAAAATCATGTTCACTAACTATTAGCATGGGGCCATTTTGAAATCACATGACCAGCCAGATACAACTCACTACTTAATGGACACCTTTGCTTACAGAATAAATTAATCATGGCTGACAGCAAATATCGCATTTCTATGTAACTAAAAACTTGCATGATGCTGCACTTCTAATACCTCTATAGTCCAAGAAGATAGGGATATTGGTCAGCACAACATAAACAACTTTAATACACAATTAATAACATTTCTGTGATTCAAATGAATGAATAAAGACATAGTCTGAGTCTGAAAAAGATGGAAATGATCTGAAATGGATCATACATTTTAAACCGTGGACTGTGATATTAGTGATATTAAATGTAACGTTAAAAAATAAATGCTGTGAACATTAGAGAAGAAAAAATTAATTGGAACTTACAGGGTTCGCACTAACCTTAGAACTCTGTACATGCAAAACAAAAAAGACACAAAAGAGAGAAACAGAGAGAGAATTAGAGGGAAGGGGGAAAGTAAGGAATTAGAGACAATACAGACAACAAAAGGAGCACAAAAAAAATGGCTAATAAAAAAATAGAGTCAGTAAACAGAGAAAATTTCAGATAAAGCTGTAAGAATGCTTGCCAGAAATAAAAAGGTTAGATTGCAGGTAAGATGTCAAAAAACATAGGAGAAGAAAGTGGCAAAATTAGGGATTATGTTCACATTTAAGATAAGAATGTCAGGCCAGGGTAAGACACAATTTGCCATCAGCAGCACTCAATGATGTTTCTGTGTGTAAAAAAAATACTGATCTGGAGTCAGCACTCTTACTCTTGAAATACGTCCTGGTGATAGCACCTCATAAGTATAAGATGAGACATGCATTGTCGCCCTCATTTATAACTTTCAGCGATATTCGGGGACCAGAGCAGGAACAACTTTCTTCTTCTAGAAGACTCTAAATGTTCCCATTACATCCCTTTCAACCAAAAAAAGAAAAACCTGCCACTAAAAAGTGGTTTTATAATTCAAAGATGTTGTACTGATGTCAATATCCACTAGGGGGCGATCATGTGCCACTTACAGATGGGGAGGTGGCAGCAGAGAGCAAGGGCAGGATCCCACCACACGCTATAATGATGTTATCAACCATCTGAGAAATTAGGTGGATGGTGTTGTGGACAAATATAATGTTCTCGTTACTGTTTACGAAGTCCATGACAGATTTCGTAGAGTGGCTGAGAGAAAGAGAGAACAAAGAAAGACAGCAGTGAGGCAAGAGCATGTAAAAAGTATGCAACATATTCATCTTTTCAGCATTTTACTGTCAAAGAAACTCAAAAGAGGTTAGAGAAAATTAGATTATAACATCCTTGTTGATGGTCCTGGAACAACATTATTTTCAACCAATCAGGTTTTAAGGATAGGGAAAAGAGTAGGGTTGGGGATGCGGATCAGGAATGTTTTTCCAGGACCAACTCAAGATGTTCATCTGGGAACACGCTGTCATTTCCGAAGGCCACAAACCCTCATACCTCCTCCACATGTGTACGTCGCTTTCCAGGGCGAACAACAAGTCAGTGAGAAGGCGCTGATGCATGGGCGACCACTTGAATTCTGGGATACGGAACATGGTAGTGCGAGGGCCGGGGCTGAACTGCCGTCTCTGTTCCTCTGTCATCGGCATGCCCCGGAAGCCCAGATCCACACGGAGGTCCCTCTCCATCTGACTCGACATACGTCCATGAAGAGCCTGCAGGAAAGAACCAGTTTAATCATTCATCTAAGCAACTGGCTCTTATTGCTTGTTAGTTTATTCAGCCATTAATTTGTTAATTTATTTTTTATGGTTCTAAACCAGACTGAGGTTGTGGAAACCTATTTAAAGTGTTAGGTTACTCACCATCATGATGTTGCAAACCCATTTTAACTGTCTATCATCAGTGGAATACAAAAGGAAATGTTTTGAAGAATTTAAGAATGTTTTTTTGCTCAAGATCTTCCCCTTGTCTTCAGATCCCAAATTTCAGTTGTGTAAATGTACGGGTGTCAGGCAGGGTTTTCGCTCCAGCCCCAAATAAACACACCTGTACCAGCTAAGCATGGTCTCCAGGATCACTAGAAACTTCCAGACAGATGTTCTGGAGCTATACTCTGCAGGAAGGTGGCTCTCCAGAAGCAGGATTTGGCACCACTTTTACTGTATATTGAAATATAGCACTTCAAAATGTGTTATGCTAGGTTAGACGACAATGATCCCAAGGGACAGGCTCTTGGATGTCTATTAATTGAACGCAATGCACCAGTTTTGAAATGTAAAAGTGTGAATGAGATTTCAGTGGATAATTACTTAAATCTCAGCCTGTTCCTCACACAAAGCTATTGAATGGTTTAAAAAACTTGAACATCATATGGACTACTTTACAGTGTTTCTTTTTTATCTTTTTTTGCATCCATCCCCATTTACTTTTACAAGAGCATCATGCACATTATGCCTAACATCTCTTTTTGTTCAACAGAAGAAAGTAAGTCATACAGGTTTGGCGACATGAGGGTGAGTAAAACATTTTCCAGAGTTGTCATTTGTGAACAAACTCAAAAATTATAAATCAAACAGAGAATGAGTGATTTTAACCTGTGTGGTGGCTGTGGTCTGAATTTTCTTCATTTCTTTGTCCTTTCCGTCGTCGGATCTCTCCGTGTCTGAAGTAGTGCTGGCTGCGTCCCCTCCGCTCTTTCCTGCCCTGACCTCCCCAAGCTCCTGCTCCAAACACTCTGCTGCCCTGGCTGCAGCCTGGGCCTCGGCCTCTGCCAATGTGCTGATGTCAGCCAAGGTGCTCTGCAACTTAAACCCATCATCCTCTGCTAGGCCACTTGGGGTTTGAACCAGGTCTGAACCACAAGAAGTCATGTGAGCCAACAGGCTGAGGTCGTCACTGGCACTTGAAGTATGTGGAGTTGTTGAACAAGGGGGCTGTTCGGGGCTGGGCAGCACCAGGGGCTCCGTTGACGCCAGTGAGGGAAGCAGCTTCTCGTCCACCTTGGGGAACAGGAAGCCATTGTTGCTGGGAACACTGTCCTTCTCATCTGCGAGTGTGATTAGAGGCCCCAGGTTCCCATCGTCTTCAGTCAAACCAACCACAACGCTTTCCTCCTCTTTGGGGACAAGGCTCCCATTGAGCTTGTGAACAGCTGCACAGTAGGCGCTGTCCAACAGCGAGTCTACTTCCACCAAGGGGCCATTTTCCATGCCCCCTCCTCCTCCAAGAACCTCCGGGGACAGATCCAGATCGTCTAATTTAACCTCTGTAGCCTCCACCTTCTCTGCTTTTATGTCCACCAGCAAGTCATGGACTTCTACACGAACCCCTGCGACCGACTGCTCAGCTTCACCCTCCGGGCCTTTGGCTTCAGCAAGCAGGATTCGAGAGTCTGCGTTCTCTCCATAGTCCACCTCACTCTCCGGTGTTTGCGTCTGAGATGTGTCATCAATCTCGCGGATCTCTAGGTTTCCGTTGACAGTGGCGGGTTGGGCAGAAAGGCCGGAAATTGTGCTGACGGAACCTTTTTTCCCTTTCTTGATGTTCTCTTCCTCTTGTCGTTGGTACTCCTCATACATCTTTGCCAGGTACTCCTTGTGCGCTTCGTAGGTCACCTAAAGAGGTCAGGGGTAGTAGTTGTGAGTGTACTTTGGTGTTGGTTTACTTTCCAAGCAGATATTTATCTTAGCATCTCCCCCATTAGATGGAATCATTAGGATCATAGCAACTTTATCCAATTAAGCAAAAACAGGCTGATCTGCATTTAACTCAAATCAGATGCTATTACCATGAACATGACCAAAAGACAAGGCCAGAGAGTGGAGATATAAAAATAACAACCGTTTCATCCTTCACAGACATAATAAATGCAGTAAAACCATTAAACGTGATATAACTAAACTAAATAAGTCAAGAAAAGGGATTAAAGCTGCAGATTGGCTTGCTCGAACCTTGGAGTGGGCGATGGAGAGAGTGTCCACCCACACACGCCAGCCACCCCACTCGTACTTGATGGCATGGTAGAGCAGGATTCGGAATATGTTGTAGACCATTTCGGTGATCTTCTGCTCTTCCGGGTTCTTTGGGTTAATGTAGCCCAGAGAGAACATCCAGTCCTGCCACACTGAACACTGCAGCAGACACCTACACACACATTACAATGGTACCACAATGCCAATTTAGATGGAACGGACTAATAATTCACTCCAGCAGAATATTAACGGAGTTAAAAGCTCTGTTTTTAACAGTGACTATTCTAATGGAATACTAGTGGTTTTCAGAAGATACTAAATATTGCTTATTTCCTCTATTTTTACATTTAATTTACCTTTGGGTAATCTAATTGCTTATTTGAAGTTAATATTCCAAAACACTAATGACACATGTAATCTTCAGCAAATTTCAAAATCAATATCCATTTTCATACTGTACATTATAATGTTGTGATTCACTTGGATATTTTGATTTGTTTTAATAGTGTGTGAAACAGAGCACATTATACAATGATAAACATATTAAACAGTAATAAGCTTGACCTAATTATGACCTCCATGTTTAATTCATTCATGGAACTTGCTGGAAACACTCCTTCACTCTTGCCAACTCAGAATCCCAAAACGTCTGCACACTTCAAAATGCAGGGCTTGTTATAATAGAAAAACAAGCAGTCCCACTTCACCAATGCTAAAATATGCATTGCGATTTTGGTATGCAGTTGTAACCATGGCAGCAGCTGACTGAGTGGGCCTGGGTGCATGGTGCGCCATTGGCATGTTTAGGATAAAACACACACACACACACACACACACACACACACACACACACACACACACACACACACACACACACACACACACACACACACACACACACACACACACACACACACACACACACACACACACACACACACACACACACACTCAGTGTTGGGAAGGATACTTTCAAAACGTATTTCGTTACAGAATACATGCCCAAAAATGTAATTTGTAACGTGTTCCGTTACGTTACTCAATCTGAGTAACGTATTCTGAATACTTGGATTACTTCCACATTGAATTGCATTTTAAAAGTGTAGGAATGCGGCCATCAAATCCTGCTTACTAAACAGGCCTATTCTGGTGTGTTTTTCTGTTCCAACTGGCTGAATGTGTTAGGCCCATGTCTTCCTGAAAGTGCAATATATTATAATTTGCTATAGAAGAACAAGAGAAATGCACATTTCATACGGATTACATAAACAGAGAACAGTCCGTTTTCTTTCGTTTTGAATTGTTCTGTTTAAAAGTAGACATGTCTGTGAGGCAAGTAGGCTAGCCTACCTTACACGCTAAGTTTCGGTTCATTTATGAGACGAGCCCCAGTTCACGCACCAGCGCCTCCGTGCCGTGATATCTATTGTCTGCTATATTTACTACTTATTTATTAATTCCAGGCAATTGATTGATGAAACATTGATTAAAATTAAGATACAATTAATACAAATCGAAATTCACTTTAAAGAAAGGCTTTGTGAATCTGTTTGATGTCTCTGTGAAAGTTTTAAAGCAGTCTTTTAGTGCCGCTTTCAGAGTGGTCACGTCCGTAACATTGTTTTTTCCTCATAAATGCGAACAAGAAAAATAAAATAAAATGAATATTTTATGTTCTGTGGAGAGCCAACCCTTCTTCTTCCGGTGGGTATTACTTTTGGTTTGCGCCGTGTAGCCTAATTCACAGAAGTAGCCTACTAAAAAATATTTGGCCTAAAAGTTAAATATTTTTTGTGTCACGCATGTTTATTTCCCTCATATTAAATATAAAACGCATGTGTAGACAGATATTTTTCTAATGTCTGGACTCCTTTATTAAGGGAGTATGGATATACAAACAGACGTTTCGATATATTGGTATTAAATGACATTTGCAGTCAAAACTTGAAATATACATTCTCAGAAAATGCATGTCCATAACGCAATTGCTAAATTTTAAATAATTATTCCGCAACTAGTTTTGTGGTGTATGTCTACGTATTTTATAATCTTAACTTCAAATAATACTAATAGTAATTTAAAGATGTGGTAGCATTGGATCTGGACGGGAAGGATAACTCTGGGAGTTGGAAGGGGTGTGTAGCAATTCTGCCTTCTCGCACGCGACACAGGTTCGTGGATCTGAGTCCTGATACAACTATAAAATAGCAAGGTGACCAGTAAAACTACAGCAGACGACTACCCCTGGCTAATAAAAAAAAAAAACTTTAAGATGCTTCTTCAGGTTGGAGATGGAGTCTTTGGACGCTGAAAGGAGGATGGTTGCTTGCACAGTTATATTTGTTCACCCTTCTCTTTCTTTAATGTGAAATGCTGTTTGAATTTCCAAGATAGAAACGCATTCTTGCCCTGGCTCTGTTGTTCCGGCTCCATCTCTACATCTAGCTCCCACTTCTCCTCTTCTGACTCCATTGTGACTGATCACGCAAACCACGCATTTTTTTGTTTTCATATTGGGGCTTCTGGGAAATGCATGGAGTTGCCTTAATTTATTTAGAGAGTGAATAAACTCACGAAACAGAAAAGTATCGTCATGTAATCCATTGATTTCAACAATGTAACTGTATTCTAAATACCAACTATTTAAATTGTAACTGTAACGGAATACAGTTACTCATAATTTGTATTCTGAATAAGTAACGCCGGTACATGTATTCCGTTACTCCCCAACACTGCACACACTAAAGCAACTAAAGCTTGCTAATGAGTAAATAAGGCTAACCCGAGTCCAAAAGTTGAGAGTCAGGTTTAGTTTCTCTGCAGGAACCCATGACACGGAACAATGCAGAGAGAATTCCACTTCAAATCTTCATTCCTCAATGCATTAATTATGACACTAATTGATTTAATAGGAGGGAGCGTCTTTCCCACTGAGAGGGAGACGCTAAATGCTTCTGATGTTTGCATACAGCTTGCATGTGTAAAAATATTGTAATGTCTGCATATGTCTGGGTTTCTGTGGGAATGTTTGAATGTACAAGGAGATTTGTATGGCTGTGTGCTTTATCGTGTGATTTTTTTATGTATGTTTATCTATAAATATTTGGGTTTGTTTGTATGTGTCTGGAGTGTTTTCTCAGAGGAGGTAAGGGAGGAATTGCCTTCTCAAATTGGATGAGAAAAATCTAAATCTAAAATCTAAATATTACAAAATACTAATTGCAAATTAAATGTTTTTTTTTAAATATAATATAATTGTTTGCTCATTGATATTCTAAGCTTAATGTTTTGTACATGAAAAACTGTGCACATAGAACTTTTACTTTTGACAAAAAAACCCCGCAGACTTAGTGATCGCTACTAGTGTGTGAAAACGGCTTACCGTCTGTTCTCTCTGCTGTTGCTGAAGAGTTTGATCATATCGGACAGGAAGAGGCGTCGCACTTCCATCAGCTCAGCACTGGGGGAAGAGCTTTTAAGCAGCGTAGCCACAACCTTAAGAATCACTGAGAGAATTGAAAAGAAAAAAGAGAGAGGAAGATGTAGAAAGGGACAAGAGTTTGGACATTTAGTCAATAGTTTAAACAAAAGTACAGAGCAGTAACCTAGAAATGAAACAAACAACAGACACGACACTCACTGGGGTTTTGGATCTTGACTGTAGAATCGGGTTCTGGGTGAGGCTTGTGCACCACCTGAGTGCAAACCTGTTCTGTCAAGATCTATGTCAGACAAAATTCAGTTTGATTAAACCAGAATTTAGTTTTATACATATTTTATTCAAAAAAACATAATCATAATTCTTATAAATATATAAGGTAAGGTTTCAGAGAGAAAATTACGTAATAATAATAACATAAATAAATAAAAACAATTAATAATATTTTGACTAATGTCAAATTTGATTAATGTTATGAAAATATATATATGCATCTAATTAATAATATTTTATTATTTATTTTATTACTATATATATTAATACGCATATTCCTACATTGCATGGAACTATATTATCTGTTTATTAACCGTTTATTAAACATTGGTGTGTTACATAATCCACTTTTTCATGCTTAAAAACACTATTTTACTCTTGCTAAAATCACTGCATGAACAGCCTCTTTTGGCATATTGGTTTAATAACTGTGGCAACAAATATTTATAAAAAGATATAAATTATTACAATGGACCATGAATATCAAGGACATGAATGTTTCTTGATATTGGATATTAAATAAAATTGAATCATGGTGGTTATAATCATACAACCAAATAGATACATTTTACAACGGCACTTGTGACTAAAAACGGCACTTGTGACGTTTTGCAAGATTCTACATTGATGTCATTCATGATAACTGCCATATTGCCTAGAGCAACATAAAAAAAAATTACTAAATGCACCTTTGGAAATACATTTATAATGCATTACATACAGGCATCATAGGTAGTGTTGCTAAAAATATCCACAGACAGGCTGATACCTCGTAGAGCGTGTTGTAGGTGGTGATGGTCACAGTGCTGGTGTGCATCATTAGTCGTTCTCCGAGCAATGTGAAGAGGCTGTGTGTGTGCATGATCTCCACCTTCCTCCTGTACACAGACACACACACACAGAGCACAGGGGAAGTGAGATAAAAGGCGCATGTGCCATGTTGTTTGTGGTCACATTGGCGATGCAAAGGCAGGCATAAACTCCCTCACGGGTTCAATTTTACCCCCAAGTCTTCCACACCATTAGGATCAATGAGGATACGCATGCTACTGGCACACTGATGCAATTAGAAGTGACACCACACTCCTCAAGGGCACACAAACACACAGCTGTCAGTGGCCCTCTTACAGCCTCTCGGAGACATCCGCGTTCCCGAGCACATCAGTCAGGGGGAGGGGACGTGACAGCACAAAGACTGCCGGTCATATGCATTTAATTCACCTCTCAGACACACACAAAAGACTGAATATGCAAATGACAGATTAATATGCAAATAAATGACACCAGTTCTGCAAGTGGGCGTGTCTAACATTAAGCTGCACTTTCTAAAAATTTGTAATAACAGAGATATGAACACTGATCTTTTCTTTTTTTTTATCCTTTATGCATTTTTTAAATAAATGTTGGTTATTTTAACAGCTTTACTCCTAGGGAAGTCAAGAAAACAGGAAAGATGAGGAAACAGGATCTGGAAATGACATTAACCAGATTCTATGTACGATTTGATAATAAACAAGCGCAAACATTTCTTTGATTTTTAAATTTCATTTAATAAGTAAGCAGGAAAGTAATGGGTGTCTAAATAATGATGTCTAACCTTCGTAGCATCATCTTCTCTCGTCTAAAGCTCTGCCTTGCCGGACACACGGTCTGCCAGAACGATTATTCTGGCAGTAGCCGGTGCGTTTAACACGTCCTGTCAGCTACAGAACACTCGTTCTCTAAATGTGCTCTCTACCCCTACTGAAAGGGCAGGTTCATGTGTCCATGCAGTACCGTTTGAACAACAAAAAACATGAATGTGGCTGTGTTGTAATCAAAGGGAGTATTTCTATTAAAGGTTATACTGTACCAGACTTTCAGAAATATGCGCTGCTGAAGCTCAAGAACTTTAGAAAATTAACAGCATGTCTAACAAGATATAAATAAAGAGCTAAAGTTAGCCATTGCTCAGTGAGACTTCAGATCAGTTTGGCATGTTTTTAATAAAACTGTCAAAAATAAAGTTTATAAATCAAAAATCAAATTTATAAATATTTAAAGCAAATAACGTAGCATTAATTTTATTCCCTTCTTGTCACACTATCTGGGTGCGAGAGAGAGAGAGAGGGGGAGAGGGAGAGAGAGAGAGAGAGAGAGAGAGAGAGAGAGCGGCCAACCGAGGATGATCCGCATGTATGCCTATCCAAAGATCTGGTTTCCTTTCTCAGTTTTTGATCCTGTCAGTAACAAGCTTGTCTCAGTGATTAAGACACGCAGGTGTAAGTGCGAAAATAAGTGTAAATACTTGTGATACTGTCGTTGTATCAAGAATATCGATAGACACATAAAAACTAGGATCTCAGTTTAGTTTAGGGTCCAATTCTCACTATTAATTAACTATAAACTATGACTTTTGTCTCAATAAACTTAGTAAGGTAGTTGTTAAAGCTGCAGTCCATAGTTTTTCCTCTTTGTCGCCATCTCTGTTCGAAATCTGCAATTGCAGTTATTCGCGGAATGATCAACTTTACGTGGGTTGCGTCTCGGCACGGTACTGCGCGGATGAACATAATGTTTTGAGGAGAATGTGCGGCTGTCAGTCGCCGCCGGTGTGGACACTGGCATTCAGAATCACAGTTTCTACTTTTTGGAAGTATGACCTACATAAGAATTTGCACTGGAAAATGTCATCTGAAAAAGTAAGTAACATCCACTTTTGTTCTGACTAGAGGATGGATACCCGACCCGAGCCCGACGGGCCGGGCCGGGTTCGGACAGATATTTAGAAATTATGTTCGGGTTCGGGTCGGGCTCGGCCACATCAGCGCAATATGGCATTGAACATTTTAAATTTAAAACAACTTATTATGTTGGTAGCCAATGTGCCTGATGCTTTCACGTGATGCAAACGTTCGTTTTTGTGATTAAAATACATGTAAAATATTACCATAAAATCTGTCTTCCTGTGTCACTGTGTGCGGAAATTTGCTTATGTAGCCGTGACAACGAAACACGTGCATGCGCGCCTGCGTTAAGTGTGCTTGTTTCTCCGTGCGCGCTGATGCACTCATCCTGCTGACATTTCCGAATGTCTTCCTACAGTTGCTTAATAAAAGCAGGCTTTCCACACAAACAAACGCACATGTAGGGTTGGGTATCGGTTGGGTTTTATCCGATACCAGTACCTACTCGGTATTTTTTAAACGGTTCCGGTGCTTAAACGGTTCTTGAAACGGTAGCCTACTTAAAGGGATAGTTCACCCAAAAATGAAAATTCTGTCAGTAATTACTCACCCTCATGTTGTTCAACCCTGTAAGACCTTTGTTAATCTTCGGAACACGAATTAAGATACGAAGGTCTTAAGGGGTTGAACAACATGAGGGTGAGTAATTACTGACAGAATTTTCATTTTTGGGTGAACTAACCCTTTAAGAAAACGAAACCGCACACACTTTGTCAAAAAATAATACCCTTTTATTTACAGGGCCAAACTGGACACAATATTAACTTAAATCTTTAAACAATATAAATACAAGTAACATATATGGTAATAATAAATAAACCAATATAAAATAAAAATTCACATTTACATAATATCAAATAAAACAATATTGTATCAAACAATGTAATAATACTGGAGATTAATAGAGATTACTACCAGGGTAATCTAATCTCGACATGGCTACAGGTTCCCATGTTTTGTCTGCTTAACGGCAGCGCTTGGCGAGTTTGGTATTTCGTTCTCACTGCGTCTTAGCTACGCATCGTTGAGTGAACCTATGAAAGAGAACGTCTCTGGTTACTGATGTAACCTATGTTCTCTGAATAGGGAACGAGACGCTGCGTTCGCTGCCAAACTCCTCGCACAGCCAACAAGCTTCCTTTTTCGGCAGAGAAATCTGAGGAGCAGATGATGCACGCGCTAATATAATAAGATGACGTGAGCGTCGAGGCGGCGCCCGCGCCATCAGCCAATGGATTGGCGTGATTCTATATGTGCTTCAGACAATCGGCACACCCAAAGGGCATTCTGACGCGTAATTTTACACGTGAAATGCAGCCAAACCTTGCTGCTCTGTCGGACGCGGGCCGGGCTCGGACAAAAAAATTTGGCCCGATCCGCACTCTAGTTCTGACCAACTAAGGGATAAAATTGCAGTAAATCGCGCTGATTAAATCTAACGATCGCTTAAATTATACTTTGTTCTCAAATCGTTAATGTTAACAACATCAGCATTGCGTGACTATATTTAATGCCCTTCCGATATTTATCCTTGTTTTGGCATGGGCCGGTTGCAGTCTCTTTTTTTCTGTAGACACTCCGAAGTCTGAAGTCTTTTGCATTTTACAGCGGGTGAATCTCCAGTTGTCACTGGTGATTGTCGTTTGAACCTTTCTGGATCCGCCATCACATTGATAAGTTTAATTATATCAAGTGCTATGAGAAAAGGCTATAAATCTCCACATCCAACATCCTCACACGCAATATATCCTACTAGCCGAGAGACTCCTTCTTTATGTGTACAGACGTGACGTAATGACACAAAGACATGCTCGAATTTCCCGTGGAAATCCACCAGTAACACTGGAATTAAAAACATTATTACAAGTTAACCGTTTTGAATCGAGCTAAGGCAAGCAGAGAGTTTTGAACACTGAGTGGTTTTGTACTTGATAAAAAATTTATTTTGGATAATTTTTAACCCCAAAAAGTTAAGGACTGCAGCTTTAAGTTTAGGTACTAATAAACAGCCAATGTCATAGTAATATGCAAGCTAATAAGCAACTAGTTAATAGTGAGAATTGGACTCTAAACTAAAGTGTTGCCAAAACGCCAAAAAGTATAGTCCCTGGAGGATGATGTCATTAAATAACAAAAGCCAGTTCCTTAAAGGGATTGTACAAAAGACTTGCATGCTGAAAAAATATTTTGGCAAAAAAAAAAAAAAAAAAAAGTGATTTCAAATTACTAAGTGAACATTTTGTTTAAAACATTTCGATTAGAAAAAAAGAAAAAGTCAATATATATTTTTTAAATAAATGTATAAAATAAATAGCAAAAAAGATAATGATTTCAAAATAAAAAAGATTTCTAAATACCTTGCCAGTTTTTTATGTTAGAAGGCAGCCGGGGACAAAAGAAAAAATGGCATCATCTGTTCAAACCAGATGAGATGTAGTAAAAACATAATGAAGTAAAAAATGTAGTAGTGTAGTCAATTAAATTTCACCCTTATGTTGTTCACTAACTGTGATAAAATAAGATTAAATATATGGAGCGATAAAATTTCCACCTTCAAATTGTGAGCGTAATATTTTACAAAATATATTAAGACATATACAGTACGACGGGGATATGAAAAATAACCGCATAGTAGGAATGACCCAGCCAAGGTCTCTTTGCATGTTAACATACAACATACAGCTTTGTATGCTCATATATACAAGTCAAAATAGCCACACATCCTTCACACAAATGTTTTGATCATTAATACGCACTTGTGTCCAAGATGTTTCAGGAAGTAGCCAAGAACTTTTAGCGCTTGGACTCGTATACTCTCACTTTTGGAGGCCAGGAGCTTGTAGATGACTCTGAAAAGGAAATATCAAAGATTCATAAATTGTAGGTTAATGTGTACTATCCCTTTAACCCTTTGGTTTTGGCACTTGCTATGTAAACAAACACACCAAAAAAAAAAAAATTTACTCCTCATGGTCAAAAATGACCGCATTGGAAATGAATGGGAAACTAATGTCATCCAGTGGAAACCTTTGGTACTGTGCCCAAACAAAATCTCACTGAAACCTGTATCAAGCTCAGATTTGGAACTGTTTTCTCGCAGCTTTGGAAAAAGTGTGTTGGAAAATATATAATTCATATAAAAATTGAAAATATTATCTTTGTGTATTTTTCATAACAAGCGTAAAATTCTATAATTTTTTCAAGTTCACTTTTTAAAAACTTTTGTTCACTTCAGTAACAATCTGCCAAGTATCATCTTTAAAAAGAGACAAAACTGCTCCAAAGCATTCAATATTTATGACAGTTTAAGTTGTAAAATTCATTTTCAGGTCTATCCTCAAAAAGTGAATAAATGGATTATAACTACTGCATAAATATAATTCAGTACCATAAAATAATAATAACCTAAAACTACTAAATATTAAATAAAAAATTATCAAACATAATACATCCATTTCATTGATTTTTTTTTTTTTTTGTCATTTTTGACTGCCAGGCAAAGACCACCAGAGGGTTAACCACAAAAAAAGATGAGAATAACAGTGATAACATATCTGAATCGATTGGCAGCCCTAGTAATAAAATGTTATAAGGGGAGGGCAGATAAAACAAGTATTCACAGGGAAGGCAGTTCAAATAAGCACGTAGGTCCCTTGTGATCGGTTGTGAGGCAAGAGGAAAAGTGATTGATGCAAATCTATTTCAGTTACATAACCAGACGATGCAAGAGCCATTTGTCCCTGAGGCCTTACCGTATTCCATTCCTCTGGTCGAAGGAAGGGATCATGGAGGCGGGGTGCTCAGACATGAGTGCGACCAAGAGCTGAAGCACGTCATGGATGTTTTCGTCCTACAGGAGAGAAAAATGAACAAACAGACATTGAACCACACCAGAGTAGACGGTAATGATCCACTAGATACCCATCAAATGTCTGGGTGTTATATAATCCTGCACTTAACTAGCAGTTTTCAGGATTCATTTGGTATTTTCAATCAAATGGCTGCAGAGATGGTGCATTACAGCAATTTCATGGGACTCGATCAAAACATTAATGCAGCTTTCAGGATAATGCTAGCGCCTTCCTGATGGACTCAAAGACTTCTGCACTTCTGACACCTGAGGTGAACATTTCAGCCTTCCAGACTGATTAAAGCAGCTTGTTTTTCATCAAGAACATGGAGCATGGCCTGTTTGATAAAGGCTAAAGAAAATGAGCCCATAAGACCTTTTGCTCGGTTTATTGATCAGTTTTACCTCATGCATGGTTAGCAGGTAGTTCAATATACTCTGCAACTCATCTTCCTTCACTCCTCGGTCCTAAAAAAAAAAAAAAAGCACATAAAATTAGATATAAGCAGAACCATTCTCAGTGTTCATTTTATTTTTTTATAAAAATGTTGGTAACACTTTCCTTAAAGCCTTTATATATAATGCATTATAAAGTATTTTAATGCATTAATTATACCCATTTCAATGCTTTGTATGATCTCATGAGTAATTGTAACCACAGTTGTATTGCATTATAATACTTACAGTATCCATTCATTGTTACACCTTTGACAAGTATAATGCATTAAACACATGACAAACAAGCCATTTTAGATGTAACAAGGAATCAGCGAAAAACTGCATTTTAACTTTGGTTACAATTACTTATCAAAAGTTTATTCTTATTGAAAATGTATAAACGAACGCAAACGCGTATCAAACATATAAAAAATATAAACATAACATACAACAAACGTTACTAGGTTGTGAATTATTTTATCAATAAAGAAATAAATAATAGCAATTTAAAAAATAGAAATATCCACATTTTCAATTTTCATTTTCATTTTCATTTCCACTGTTTTGCTTTGTTGATATTTGAGTTTTAAGGCACGCTTGCATGCTATGGATATTGGCTTTGAAATATTCTAAGATGATTCGCCTTTTGAAGAAATACGTACATTTTTCTGTTTTCTGTAATTTCTGTTAATTAAGTTGGGTATTTTAAGGTTCTGAATGAATAGGAAATCATTTTATGTTGCTGGAAGCTGCTTTACATTGTATTAGTGTGAGTGAGTCTCAATGCTTTGTTTGGTGAAGTAAAGGGTGTTTTTGATGCATTGGGGGCACTATTACAGGCCTCTCACAATGCTAATAATTGCACAAAAAGTCAGAAAATGTGGAAAAGGGGCCGAACATTATAGGAACAAAACAAAAAGGCAGCGGCTAAATGAATAAAACGTGCTGCTTGGCAACCGCATCGTGCTTCCCAAACCAGGACAATAGCCTAGAGTGCACACAAAACACACATTTCTTTGTGTCGAGAGATGATCCATAATGCAACTCTCTCAGTGTTGGCCCCATCAGGTGTTTGTGTTGTTTTTAAACAAATAAAGGCAAATAAACAAATTTCTGCATGACTGCCTTACAAACCGGATCATATTTCTGGGGAAAATTAGGATAAATTGTGTTATTTTGACCAACCAGATGTGTCTTCTGGCTATCACTGCTTGGGAACTAATGCATTTTATTCAAGCCGCCCGATTCATTGCAATGACATGTCAAATAAAATCAGTTTTGAAGAACAAAGTGATGCACTGATGCGCATAGCAAGTAAAGCAGAAATGAAATGGAATGTTACCATGTGTGTCAAAGTCTTTTTATAATTAATGTATGACAAGTTTTAGTATACAATCTAACTACAAAATATGCATCAGAGATATGATTTATTCCTATGCTGTATAGTCTTTGATGAATAAAAAAATAGTAATATATCAATTATTGCATTAAAATACATAAAATGCACAATTAAAAATAGTGTATATAATACTAAAAAAATACTTTCAATAATACTTTTATAACACACACATATATATATATATATACATATATACATACACACACACACACATTTTTAATATGTAAAAATAAAAATATAAAAAATACTTAAATCGAAAATCTATAGTGGTTTTGTACAGTCTCACCTTGAGAATGAGCTGTTTGAGGAAAAGAAGCATGAATGCCCGCAGGGATATAATTTCCTTCTGAGAGGGCCGTGGACCATCTGTAAGAAAATTCAGTAATTTACAACAATTACATCGGTTGCACACATCTAAACTCTTAATAAACACCTGCATATGGCATTTATAAAAACCTGAGATGCTTAATATGTGCTATTAGTCATCATCAATGAACCAAAAAACCGAGCAAAATGCCTTATGCCATTTTTATTCTAAGCTAATGTTGAAAAAAAAACATATTTAGCAGAGCTGACGTTATAAAATGTGTCCCTCTCCTTGAATATTTCCCAAAACTGACAAAAAACAACAACATGTTTTTCTAGTGACTCATATTAATGAACAAACTAAAACCCGGAGCTTGTAAGGAATTACTTGTTTCATTTTTCAGGGACGAGCTCAAAGCTGCAGGTTTCTTATGATGGGTTCAAACTGAATATAGTACAGTGACACAACACACAAGAAAAACAGCACTTAAGACGCAGCTTAGGGAATACAAGCCCCTAAACGATACACCAACCCCATTTCCAAACCACACAACCACCCATTTCTCTCACAATCCCTCACTATCTTTCTCAAACAGACACAAACGCACTCCCCATCTTTTATTGAACACGCGGTGCACAGACGTTACAAAGCTGCCATAAAAAATTCACATCACTTCCTATAAGAAAAGCAGCAGCTCAGTGCATGCGTGTGATGTAATGAAGCAGGTCAGCGGCTTTTCCCATCTCAAGCCATGTTCATCTCCGCATCAAGTGTGTGTCGGTGTGTGTCGTCATTGTCCTTGTGCTGCAGTTCTGTACTCTGTGTGTAGTTACATACACAAGCGCTCTGTGGCAGTGAGGATTTGTACGCTATGAACGTGGTCATGGTCTGTTTGTAGCCAGGTATATTCCACGACCTTTCCCAGCTGCAGTGAGAGAATTAATGACCGTGTGTGTAGACTGTGCTCTTCTAGAGATCTGGAAGGTCAGATTAGTCTTGGGTCAGTGCATGTGTGTGTCACAGCATTCAGTGTGATGACCACCCCACAGCATCCCAAGGGTCAAAGCAAGACGATCAATCAATGCTACCTGTTATCATCACAGATCTGAGGCATTTGCAAGAATACGACAAAATATACACTGTAAAAAAATTGCTTCCTTATTTTTGAGTACAATCTACTTGGATATTTAAGTCATTTCAACTTAAATCACATTAAACTGACATTAAATTGTTGAATCTTGCTTAAATTGCTCTAAATGAGTTAAAGCAATGTAAAAACATGTGTTGTCATAACTTATTGCTCATATAATTTTTTACAGTGTATGTCAATGACTTTGAATCCATGTAACTTTATGCAAATTAATCCTTCGTGAAATGCAATTAGAACTGGATTAAGGCTGTTTTTGTTGACCAAAAGTTTGTTAATTTACATTTATACTTTTACATCGCCTGGATTTTAAAATCCAATTAAGACTAAACAGATTAAAAGGAGTCGAAATGAACACTACAGAACATTACATGGAAACAAACACTCTACAATGTGACAGAGCCATACAGCATCATGGGAAGGGCAACGGGGTTGCCATGGTGACACTGGCTCTGCATCTAACAGAGATAAGCAGTCACAAGTCACAGTGCTATCTGAAGTACACAGGGAAGGGAAGAAAGGAATGCAACTATAGGCTTGTCTAAATGGATCAACACATCCGCTATATAAATATAATAGAAGAGAATGGACAACATCCAACAACTGAAAAATACACACAGCTTTTATGCACACAGCATATCAAAAAATGTGCACGCTCATTTTAACCTATTTTTACATTAAAATTACTTTTGCCGTTATCTTATGCTCATCTTTAAAAGCATTCTAAATGTAATACTTGGCAAATCTGAAAATTAATATCAATTTCTCATCCTGTATGTTATGATGTTGTCATGACTAAATTCACATTTAAAAAAAAGATTTCTGATTTGTGTTTTGCTTTTAATTTACATGTACTGGTCAGAATTTTAATATCAGTGCATACTAATATATAAAAAGTAAATGATGTTCTTTTGAATTTTCTATTCAACAAGTAATATTTTTTCATCTCAGTTTCCACAAAAATATTAAGCAGCACAACTGTTTTCAACATTGATAATAACAAGAAAGGATTCTTGAGCGGCAACTCGGCATATGATTTCTGAAGTGTGACACTGAAGACTGGAGTAATGATGCTGAAAATTCAGCTTTGCCATCACAGGAATAATTCACATTTTAAAATATGTTCAATTGGAAAAGTTTTTATTAAACTGTAATAATATTTTACAAATTAACTGTTATTATCGCATTTTTGATCAAATAAATGAAGCTTTGGTGAGTATAAGAGACTACTTTCAAAAACACAACAAGTCTTACAGACTTGAATTTTTAAACCTCAGCCGCCATCTTGTTATGCCTAAATTTACATTTAAAACAATTGATTTTTATTTCTCAGTGTTTTGTTTTTAATCAATTTATTTAGAAAAAAAAAAACAGTATAGAACTGTAATATTGGCCATTTATTGGTTATTGGCCATGACATAAAAATAACTATTGGCTTATTTGCATTGGCCAGAAGTTTAATATCAGTGCATCTTTATATACAATAAAATGTTATATGCTTGGTTAAACAAGGAGATGATTGTGATCCTCTGTATTGGGAAGCTAATGAGCAGTTCTTATGATGTCAGATAATACAGCTGACAGTAAAACACCTCATGATGCTGTTAGAGATGTTGGATGCTACAAATCATTCACTTCAGACTTCAGCATCAGAGACTCACCTCTGGGAAAGACAGCCCAGGATGGAGAAAGAGAGAGATGGCAAACAGATGGAAAAACTGACAGATTTTGCATGTGGCATTTGGGGAAAAACAGTAAGAATGAAGGAGAAACAAGTGAAAGAAAAACTACAGCGCAAGAGAAAATGAGACAAGTTAGAGACTGATAAAATGGGAAAGGGAGAGAAAAATGGAAAACAAGAGTGAGACAGAGAGAAAGTAATCTTGAGAGAAAAGCAAGATTTAGAATGAAGAGAGAACATAAGTCTGAGGCACAAAAGTGCACAGGATACGAAAAAAGACTGAGACAGAGGGGGGGAAATGGAGTGGGCTGTGTTTCAAGATTTATTCACACTTAATATTGCTAGCTGCCTTTTATAGACAAACGCTCCACCCTGCCACAACCGTCTAGCATTCTGCCCAGCTGTTCCCAGAACGTGTATTTCCTCAGTGGTATATTGATTTGTTAAAATCAAAATGAACATGAGATCTCAAGATCTAGGGATTAATTTAGGCCAGTTGTGATACCTGATCCTGTCAGCTAAGTGCAAGTGTTCAGCGTGGAGTATAAAGGATCCACATATGGCAGTAAACACTGCAAGTAGATGCATGGGTAACACTTTACAATAAGGTTCATTAGTTAACATTAGTTTATATATTAACTAACATGAACTAACCATGAGCAATACATTTGTTACTGTATTTGTTAATCTTTGTTAACATAGTTAATAGAAATACAGCTGTTCATTGTTAGTTCATGTTAGTTCACAGTGCATTAACTAATGTTAACAAGATTTGAATAAAGTATTAGTAAATGTTGAAATTATCATTAACAAAGATGAATAAATGCTGTGTAATTGTAGTTCATTATTAGTTCATGCTAACTAATGTAGTTAACTAATATTACCTAGTGAACCTTATTGTAAAGTGTTACCGATGCATGTTTGAGCACTCACCTAGGCCTTTAGGGGTGATACCGCTGCTTTCCAGAGGGTTGCTGGCCCAGTAGTAGTATTTGAGGGTGTGCATGAGCTGCAGGACCGTGCCCACTCTGCGGATGGTGCTGTAGATGGTGGCAGTGCCAATGAATTCGGCCGACAGGTACGTGTAGAGGGAAAGCTGAACCTGACATATGGAAAACACACAGTGGATCACAATTTAAAATGGGCTGAAAGGGTTATAGTAAAAAGGATCGTTCCAGTCTTAGATGCTGATTGGTCAATACAGAGTTACTAAAATACATAGTACTGTTCTACTGGAAGAATGACACTTCTTTCTCTTTTTTTTTTACAAATATTATTAAAAAAAATATCAATTTTTTTAAATTACAAAATAAAAAATATATTTTTTAAATGTATTAAAATAATTAGCTAAATAAAACATTTTAATTAACTTTTTGTCCTTAATATTATAATATGATGTTTAAATTATTTGTTAAATATATTTTAGCAATAAGGCAGTCAAGGCTGTTGTGAATATGCTATATTGTGAATAACACCTTAAAAGTCACCACATATCATTCAAATGTTTGGGGCCAGTAGGATTTTTTTATGTTTTTGAAAGAAGTCTCTTATGCTCACCAAGGATAAAAATACAGTGAAATTTGAATACATTTAAAATATTATTTATTCCTGTGCTAGGTAAGCTGAATTTTCTCATTATTATCAATATAAATAATATTAATAACCCGTGATTAATTTTTTCATAATTGTTTGATGAAAAGAACATTCATAAGAACATGTATATGAATTTTGTATATCAAGGCCTTTACTGCCACTTTTACTGCGTCTTTGCTGAATAAAACTAATTTACCTAAAAAATGTATTATTTAACCCCAAACATTTGAATGGTAGTGTATATTATCCTACTCTTCCTTTAGTTCGAACAACTGATAAACTTTCCAAGAGTCAACAAATACGCATGAAAACACATCTGGGTTACAGATTTTCCCTTTTACATAGTTGTTTCTGCAAGGAAAACGTTCCTGTGTAAAAAACGATTCTCTTAAAGCCATCCCTTTGGGAACCTCACACAAACACACTTATATTCCCACATTTACACACAGTCACTTCTTACACTGATCAACATGGACATGCTAATTAGGCTCAGGCTTAATGAGGCTGCCGTGGAAACCACATTTTATCAGTGCATTTAATCTCATGTTGACCCAGCCTGCTGATTCAGGTCAATATCATGGGGACATTTCCCCTCGAACTAAATTACAGCTTTATATGCAAGCAGGTCAAAGAGAAAGCAAGACCACGAGGACCTCTTTATCACAAGCTGAATCCAATTGAACATTTTCTTAAGGAAAATGTAAGTAGTGCCAGAGCAAAACTCACTGCAATGCATTTGCTAAGGTGTTATGGCTGGTTTTTAATGAATTGTGAGGGATTTGAAAAAAATGTCTTCTTTCAGAACAAGGTAGAACATTAAAAAGTGTGAAATATGCCTCAATCCGAAAAACCTGAGCTATAACTTCTTTACCAATAACCTCTTTCTTTTTTCTATAGAAGTAATCTTTCATATATCTGCGTCCTGTACTCCAACGTTCACTTTATCTCTCTCTTTTTCATTCCCTCTGGATGTTTCTTCATTCTCTCTATCATAAAGGGCTGTAGTCGCTGTGGGATATTCACTCCTCCACATGGAAGGGTGAGGGAACAAAAGCGTACGATCGTTTCATCCGCCGGTCATGTTTCCCAGGTCATTATCCAATAACTGAGCCTGCCTGCTTTTGTAGAGGCAAGGCACTTTTTTCCAAATCAGTAAATCAAGTGCCGTTGAATGCAAAGCTTACTCACACAATTCGCACCCAGCAAGTTCGGTGGATAAAAATATCTAGAAGCTTATGCTTTGAGCAATCATCAAGTACACAAGTTCTGCATGCATAATGTAAGCTGACTGCTTGGGTTACAATGTCATTAACACCTCACTTACAAGACCTTTAGTAGTTCCATTGTACACAGATGGTATCAAGACTATTTATCGCATCTATTGCAATTTTCACTTGTTTCTCTTACTGAAACATTTTTTTTTATTATGTATAAAATCTATACATTTATTTGAAAATGTAATTAAAACACTGATCCTTTGCATATCAATACAATGTGAAAATACTTGTAAAATACATGTACATGTTTACATGTTTTACAAAATACATGTTTTTTAAAGTGGAAATGAAGCAAGTCTGTCAACAGGTTGAAGTACTGCAAATGGCTGAGCCCCACAAAAGCTATAGCAAAATTTAACTTTTAAATGGTTTCATTTATCGTGTTTGTTGTATAATTTTTGAGAGTGGAAATCCATTTACTAAATAATGTTAATTAGACCGCACCAAGTCAACATATTACAGTGAATGAAGACTGGAGTAATGGCTGCTGATAATTCAGCTTTGCCATCACAGGAATAAATGACTTATACTGTATTATAATATATAGAATAGAAAACTGCTATTTTAAATTGTAATAATATTTCAAAATATTACACTTTTTACTGTTTAATGCAGCCTTTGTGAGCATAAGGGACTTCTTTCAAAACTTTCAAATCTTACAGACTTTTGGAAGCTAGTGTAACACTGCAATCCTTTGAAATATTATTTAAAAAGTAACACCAAAGGCTAATCCATGGGGATTGCAACATTTACCAACAATGGACAGATGTGAAACGTGACTCTTCAGGTGTGGGACGAGCTCACCTTAGCTGGTGTATGGATCCAGATGGCAGCATTAAACAAAACGTGATCACATAGCTGCTTCAGTAAAGGAGCTCCATGTGTTAACCCATCTAGATACTTAGCAAAGGACAGAAACTGCTCCAAAACCGCCCTGGTGATGTGCATCCGAGAAGACTGATGAAGAGAGAGAGAGAGAGAGAGAGAGAGAGAGAGAGAGAGAGAGACAGAGAGATAGAGAGAGAGAGAGAGAGACAGAGAGAGAGAGAGAGAGAGAGACAGCATGGGAGGTGAGACAGATAGTGTATTTCAGGCTGCTAACACTTTTTATTAACAGAAATGCTAGACCGAGGACAAAAGATTTTGGTTATGGTACAGGGCCACGATGCAAGCTATACTCAACCCTGTATCAAACAAGCTGTGCAAGTTTGAACCAGGCACAATTTTGGCCAAAAGTAATCATAAATTATAATGAATAGACTTTTATAAATTAAAAAAAAATGAGTGGACGACTATCTTACCTTCTCTAGCAAATAGCCAATGACCAGGAAACCTTTTCCACCCAACATCTGCTCCTGCATGGCTACTGAACTCTTCAACAACTCCACTAGGAAAGCGAGGAGAGTGGCACTGCAAGAGTAAATGAAAAAAATGTATTTAAATATGTAGCTTTTGTGAGAGAATGGGATTAGAATACAATGTGTAATGAGTTTGAACCTGTGTAATGAGTTTGAACTAAATCACAGCTCCAACATTTAATATGGTAGCTAAATGTTCAGGGACACCTTAAGGACAAGATAATATATATTTATACATAAAAATATACAGTACACACACACACACACTCATAATGATGGTTCCCCTCCCTAGAAGCGATATTACCAGCGAGCACGAATTATGTCTTGGTTTCTTAAATGATGTTTTTGAGGTGATGAGATTGCTGATGAAATGTCTCTTTCTGAACTGCCATAAACCGACGGATGGGCGGGTGAACTCACCCATCTCCCCGCAGACTGTAAACCCCAGCGGGGAACATTACCACTGATCGATACCCCACAGACCTCTGCTCCGCTGATTATGGCTGCCAGCTCACTGCTGATCTCTAATCTACTCGCCATGCCTGAGAGCTCCCAGAGCAGAACCACACGGTGACCTGAGAAATGAGGGTACGGCAATACCAGCCTCCCATCCCTCCTTGAGCGGTCTAGTGTCTATATGAACAAATCTCTCAAAATCCTACATTCTTTCTGTCACGCTCTATTTCTATCCGAGAATGACAGATTCCATTTATAATTCATGGCAGACGTTCCTGACAGTGACTGACATGGCACCAACTTATTATCAAATGCAAAACTAGAAGCTTTGGACTTGAGAGGGACATGTAGGCATTACTTCAGCATTTACAATACAAATAATGACTGTTTTCAAACAGGTTTCTTAATAACGACTGGTGGAGTTTTTGAGAAATTAGTAGCTCCCCAAACTCACACCATTGGTTAAGCCAATATTTCTGTGTTGGTGTGGTTTGGATGATCACAACAAACAGATACAACAGAACAAACAAACAAAAAAAAAGCTTACTTTAAGTTTAAAAAAAGTTTACAGTACCGTTCTAAAATTTGAGGTAGGTACGATTTTTTATGTTTTTGAAAGAAGTCTTTTATGCTCACCAAGGATGCATTTATTTGACTGAAAAAACAGTAAAGTAATATTGTGAAATATTATTACAATTTAAACTAACTGTTTCTATTTTAACATATTTTAAAATGCAATTTATTCTTGTAATACCAAAGCCGAATTTCAGCAGCCATTTCAGCATCATTACTCCAGTCTTCAGTGTCACATGATCCCTCAGAAATCATTCTAATATCCTGATTTGCTGCTCAAAAAACATTTCCTATTATTATCAATGATAAAAAAAGTTATGCTGTGTTTTTTTTTTTCAAGATTCTCTGGGGAACAGAAAGATAAACAAAACTTTTATTTGAAATAGAAAATAATTCTTTTGTAACATTATAAATATCTTTACTGTCACTTTTGATCAATTTAATGCGTCCTTGAATCTTAAAATGAATTTTACTGGCCCCAAACTTTGAACAGTAGTGTATTTAGTATACTGTGGTATAGCCTCTGAATATTACAAAGTAGAATATTCTCTTTAAGATATAAATGTCATATCAATACAAGTAAAAAAAAAAACAAGATCTACTGAACCCTGAGAGTTGAAATTCTAAATTTAGCTCAGTGGATCTGCAGTCTGTATGGTCGATACTCACCAGACGGTCGTCTCCACAGGACTGTCGTTGGGTTGCCTGTAGTCCAGCTGTGAGAAGAGCGGGAAAAGAACTTGGATTCCTCCAATGGAGTGGATGGCGCTGTGGATGGAGTGAGTGACGATAGCCTTCACATCCTGCATAAACATGCAAAAATGACTTATTAGAAAACTGAATATAAAGCGTTTTCTCGAAAATCTTCATAGTAGGTCCTAATGCATGATATACGAATACAGTATACAATAAAATGTACATTATAATCAGTTTTATGATCATAAGCAGCAACATGTTGAGCCTAAAAAAAGACATTTAGCCTTACAATATAGCACATTTCACACAATATAGCACAGTCTCTCACACCATTGTGCTTATATTTTCTGTGTTACAACCATAATATGTCAATGCCATTACTCAAATTATAAAAATACTGTTTGGAATTCTTAAAAAAAGTGTCTCATTTTAAGAGTGTCCTAAATAAATGTGTGATTAAATGGCTATTTTTTTAACATTGAAACACTTTTCACATAAATAAAAAATAAAAAATAGAGGAACAGGAAGTCACACCGAAACCGTTTCATCCAAACCATTCCCTCTCTACATAAATATTTTTTTCAGTTCTGTAGCCTTTTTTTTTCAGTCCTCAAGAATCAGTGAACAACAACAGTGATAAACATGATGTTATTTGTGTGTAAGAATAAGAACCGACCTGCAGCATTAGGGCATGTGGCGAGTGCACAAATATGGAGGAGTTTTCCCTGGGCGAGGACTCCAGGCACAGCTGTGCGTCGGTGGCTTTAGCGTTGTAGGTGAAGGCAATACTGCTGGCCAACTTCCCATCATACAAAACCTGCTTATGGTGCTCAGCCAGGTGGATGTCGCTTTCTGACTTGAACTTAAACGTGCTCTGTGAAAAAAGACAATTTAAGTTTGGTAAATGAGTAACATCCTTCAAACAAAGTTCTCTCACATTTTGCTCCGCTTTCAGCTTCTCTTGACAGTGGGCTTGTGGAACGCACCAGGGACTGGGCTGCATCCCAGAGGACTGATACTAATAATAATAATAATAAAAAAGCTTTAATTACCGAGGCACAGAGCAGCCACACACACAGGCGTACATTATCTTAATGAAGCTCTGGCTGCAGAAATGTGCCATTTCACTAATGGCTCTGAGCGTGAGTGCATGCCGGTAAGAGCATGTGTGTGTAAATGTGCATTTATCTGCAAAATCGCTCTCATGTGAAGCACTTTGTGCCACTCAACTGAGGGAGTGAATGAGGGACTTGCATAAGATCATGCAGAATTTCCTGACTGTGCATGGCAGGATTTTCAACTCACCATTTAATTTGCTTTTCCCCTCAAGATTTTATATATGGGATGTTTGGAAACTATTTATTTTGATCTTATTAGGATTTTTTTAAATGCATTTTACCCAGTGAACAGCCTTTGTGTAAGAGTTTTACTAAGATAAATGTGTAATTTAAAGACATCCATCCATCCATTTTCCAAACCAATTGTCATATTGAGGATGCTGGAGCCTATCCCAGCATCTCAAGCCATAGGCAGGGAAAAATCCTGGACATGTGGCCAATTTAAAGACATGTAACAACATATATACTGAATAGTCTAGTTATAAATAAACAAATAAATAAATACATAAATAGTATTGTTAAAAATTCATCGTGATGAATTTACAATACAAATCAAATTTGTCCTGTTGTAGACAGGGGCGTAGAGTATGTTGGAAAACTAAACGCACATCTGTTTACTGTATCCAGTGTAGACAGCGTCAGTGATTATAATGAGTCTATTTGCTTTTGACACAACACTCATATCCAATATAGGCAAATGTCAGCCGTTAAATGACTGAATGCCAGTGGACGGGGCCTATGGTCTGATGATCTATTCGTCGATGTCTTTCTAGAGGCAGTCATTATATTTGCCAGTGTGACGTCACAGATCCCGCAATATCCACACGAGATATTTTTGGAGCTTGATTAAGTAAATGCTTTGTTTATAATGAGGAGGATGTTTCATTGAAAGCTATGAAACCTGCATGATGTTGTAATGGTACATAGACCTCATATGTGTCAAAAGATCAAGGCAAGTTTGATTTCTCATGTCATGACCCCTTTAACTTTCTAAAAGACTGAATATTAAGCATTATAGGCAATATTATAGGCATGCACATAAGCAATACAATCTGCAACATCTATCTGTCTCATGAGTCTACAGCAGTACTTCTGAACAGGAATGACAGATGTATTAGTAATGAGACCAGCACAAACACAGTCACAGACACACACACAGAGCAATTTTTCAAAAAACAGTACGATGCAAATAAGCCCTTGCACTGGCACTGAGATTCACTGCAGTTTCCTCAGGACTAGTGCCAATGTGTCCACTTAGCAACAAACTAACTGGCACTGAACACAGCATCAAAACTTCTCTTCCAGACATGCCTCACACACTCACTCCGGACCAAAATACAAACAATTAACTAGCTTAAGTTTAACTAGCTCTCTAAATAAAGACATACTGTATCTTAGCCTTCTATTATTTATAAACATTATTAAGAACAGCATGAGAGGTTTAACCGTGCAAAGAGTCTAGCAGCTAAAGCACAGCGTGCTATCAGCACACTAATTAAAGCATCATAACTAAAACAAAAATCTAAATATGTCCAAAAATCAAGACCATGTAAGAGGGGGAAATATTAACCAATAATTTCAATATGGTTCTCTTCCCCGGTGTCATTCAAAGACTAATCCCACTGTATAAAATAATAGCCAACAAATATGAGATAAACCACATCATGCTGTCAGCATGCTAAATAAAGCATGAAAAAGAAAAAAATATATAAATATAAATATAATACTAAATATAATGAGTATCTAAAATAAATATTTTTACAATATAAAACTAAATAAATAATAATAAATAAATCAATAAATAAATGAACAATAGTCAACTTAATTATTTTGACTAGTCAGTGGTTTTATGCCCGTCATATATATCCACCATCATGACTCATCTCTTAATTATTTTTTTTCCTGAGAACATTCCAAAAAGGTTTTATCAGATTCATCTAACTTCTGAAGACATATTGCATCAAATTTGCATCCAAACCACAACTACTATAGAGCCCCTTTCACACAGAGATTCCGGAAAATACACGGATAATGTGACCCGTCATTTGTCCCGGGATTGTTTGATTTCGGTTCATTCACACTGCCAGTGATTTGCCGGGATCTGTGAGTGCGTTCACACACAACCCGTTAATGTCCCGGAAAGCCGCGTGACGTCAGGATGAGACGTGTAACGTAAGCGTCGAAAACATGTGCACGCGCGCACCTTTCCACAGAGCTGGCGAACGATCGCAGCTTCAGCGCGGATTGTGAGGAGCTCCTGTCTCTGCTTCATTCCAGTTTGCAGACATTTTTTCGTTCTTTCTTTGTTGATGACAAACACAAACTTTCTTCTAAGAGCAACTGAGTCGCGCGATGGCACATGCGTCATCACTATGACACACCCCTTACGGCATTGGTTCTGGCTTTTGTTCACACAGCGCGCGTTCCGGGTCTGAACACGGCAATGTTACTAGGTCCCCAACCCGGGATCGATCCCGGCATCAATCCCGGGTCGTGTTTGCGTTCACACAGAAGGCACTCTGGCAATTTGCCGGCAATTTGCCGGGTTCAAAGTGCTGTGTGAAAGGGGCTTAGGTCAGAATCACATACACCATGAAAAAAGACATTGTACAAGACATCTCCTTCATTGTATTAACTCAATTTTTTAATTTCAATGAACTTCAAGGCAACCAGGTTACTCACTTTAAGTTAAACCACGGATAATGGTTTACAGTGTGTGAGTAGTAAACACACACTGCAAGCAGTGGACACTCACACCCGGTGGTGCCCAGGGAGCGTTTAGGTGTCATTTCCTGCCTGTTTTGAGAATCGAACCTGTGACCTTCGGGTTACAATAACCATTAGGCCACAGCTGCCCCATGAGCACAATATAAACCTGCTGCTGTAATCTCATCCAGCATTCGACACATGCCATTCATCTTGAGTCACGGAGGGACACAGCAGCACTGGCAAACTCAACCAGCTGTCTGAGAAACAGGTCACCGCTTCGACACCCTATGGCAGATATCCGATGCTGCAAAGCCAGCACTCTTTTTCCTTGCCGTCTCTCTCTCTCTCTCTCTCTCTCTCTCTCTTTTGCTCATTGCAATCCCATGAGAGGACAGCCACACCAGCAGCAGTGACAGAGACTAACAGCACTGGAATCCAGCAGAGCTTTCATACACTCTGATGAATGATGATCTTTATAACTTAAACACACACAAAGGCGCCAGTCCAGACGGCTCTCTTTGCGGCAATGCCAAGTGCCCCATACCTCACATGCTAATTACCACGGCAACACACAGCCAGAGAGCAGCTTGTTGGCTAACACATGCTGACCAGACATCTGGACTTCCTCTGGTACAAGGACCATATCAACTGGCTGCAGCAGCAATACACACTCACATACCAGACTTTCACAGACAAACAGACAGCGAAGGACACAAATGAGCACACATTTTCCACATAAATTATATGCATGTTACATAAACAAAATCATCCTCTACATACTAGTTTTGCAGTATGCAGTATGTGTGCTGCAGAATCTGTACATTTTACGCATGAATGAACGCCCTGCTATATTTGCAAAAATGTGCAATGTGCAGTATACAGAGCATACACTTGACTCATTATTTGATCAGACTTCCAAAAGTTGACATTTTCACACAAAATTGAATTAATAATGCAAAATAATTGCTTTTCACCAGATGGTGTTTATTCCAAAATGTGTAATGTGACAAGAATGTAGCATGCTATTATTTGAAACGTTCATCTTTGCATAATGCATACTGTTTCATAAACAAGGAATTGAAGTGAAAAAGCAATAAAATCAGCAATATTGAACACTAATTACAGTGTCTGTAACATGTATTGTTGCATGCTGCATACTTTCTCAGACTACTGATCAAAAGTTTGGGGGCAGTAAGAGTTTTTTTTCTTTTAAAAGAAATTAATACCTTTATTCAGCAAAGACAGATTTAATTGATTAAAACTGCATTAAAGACCTGTATATTGTCACAAAAGATTTGTAATTCTAATAAATGCTGTTCCCTTTCGAGAGGTCTCTCCTATTGCGTAAGTAGCTTACGCTATGGGGTAAACTCCTTTTCTCGAGAATATTGAAGTCTTTATGTAAAACGCATTGCAGCTGCACAGCTGACAGCAATGAACGAAGGAGCTCGGTCATTGGCTGTGCTGCGGCAACTTGCTCGAACCAATGACGGGGCGACTCTGAATGCGCGACCAATTAGCGCGCTTAGCGCCCGCGCGCGTCAGAGCCCGCCAAGATGGGCGTGGCCAAGCTATATATTGGGCGCCTCGTCATGAGAGTTCTTTAGATTTAATCTCCTTCAGCGAACACCTTCTTCGCTGGTTCCTCTGGATTTTTGAAAGCCTTCGCCGCCGTGGAAAAGCATACCAGCGGGATTGCTACGAGGACGTCGGCACCTTCAGCCGCCTTCGAACACCATCCTACTGAGCCATACGGCGCGCCACACACGCAAGTATTTTACATCTGTTCGCCCCGCGACATTTGTAAAAGAGCAATTTTTCTGAGGCGTTGTTTCAAATGCCTTCCTGCGCGTCGTGCAGAGACCTTCTCCCGGACGGGGATCGTCACATCATCTGCGCTCGCTGCCTGGGCCGGGACCACGCAGAAGCTGCTTTGACCAAGGGCGGATGCCCGGAATGTGACTCCGAGCCCGCAGCGAGCCCCCACACTGCGGGCTTGCTTCGCCGCTTTCGCCGCGAGCGAGCCCATCGCCGCCACCCCTCTGTTTGAGCCGCGCTTTAAAAAAAAAAAACGCCGCTCACAGAGGCTTCCTGAACCTGAGCTCAGTGACGTCACACGAGCCAGTGTCCGCGTGCTTCACCGCCGCTCTTGCCTTCCCCACCGCCGGTTCAGTTCACTCAGCCGGACCCACACCCCTCTAGCAGAGCGGTGGGCCTTGTGACTTTCGGCGGGGACGACGGGGGAGTGGATGACAGCCTGTCCATCGACGCTGCATCTGACGACTGGCCGGGCTCCACCAGCGGGCTGTTTGGACCGGCGGTTAAAGGTTTCGCCGAACGCTTAACTGAGGCCCAGAACGCTTCACAAGCTATGCGTCATTTCCTGCCAAAGCGCTCCAGCTCATCGCAGAGCAGACAGAGACCGCCACAGCCGCAGCGGGCTAGAACAGCTCCCACCGCCTCTCAGCCCGCGCCTCAGGCTGACGCTTGACTCCGCTCGCGCTCTCACAACCGCAAGCCGCCTTCTGAGCGACGGGTTCCTCTGCCCAAGATTGTGCTGAACCCTGAGCCTCGAAAGCCGTCCTAGCCACAGAAATAAGAAGAGAGAGTGCGTGTCTCGCAAAAGCCGGACCACTCTTTCTGCAAAAGCTCAAACATTACCCAGTCCCCTTACAGGCGGCTGGATATGTCCATACAGCAGTCAATGGGCCAGTCACAGAGCTCGCTCACCTGCAAACAAACGCCGTTTTTACGGCGACGCACAGAAAACACACAAAAAAAAGTCTTTCTGCCTGCGTCACTAAGGGTTCACATGTCCACAAAGTGTGCATTCCCAGATACTGTCAAAAAAGTGCCAAATTCATTCCCAGCTCAGGCTGCGCTTCCCATGAATGTAGATCACGTGCCTACGGTCATGTACGCACCACTACACACAAGCACTGTTCACACAGTTATAAATTCATCCCCAGTAAAAGCGGGAAACATTATAAAAGTGACGCGTGTGCCTACCACTGTTTATGCACCCCCACTTATAAACACTGTCCTTACAGTGTCAAACACAACCTCAGCTCAGGCTGTGAGTTTTACAAACACAGCGCGCGCTGTTGTAATCACACACGCGCCCAATCACTCAGCTGCTCAGCGCGCGCCCGCGCCTCTGAGAGCTACGAGCTCAGGCGATTCGCTGGCCAGGTCCCTACGTCACAGCGGCCCGCCCCTAGCCTGTATTCAGCCCATATCTGTACATGCAGCGGCATGGGAAAACATTCCAGATATGCCGAAATGGGTATTGAATATAGTAAAGCACGGATACTCGCTCCAGTTCGCTCGCAGACCACCACGTTTTACGACTGTGGTCGAGACGAAAGTGAGAAAGGAGTGTTCACATGTTCTACGCACCGAGGTGCGCAAACTAATAGAAAAGGGCGCTGTGGAAACTGTTTTCCCCCTCTCTGAGCGGGACAGGTTTTTACAGCCGCTATTTTCTCGTCCCGAAAAAGGATGGCGGTCTCCGCCCCATCCTAGATCTCAGACACCTGAACAAAGCACTAATGATTCGCTTGTTCAGAATGTTAACAACCAAGCATATCCTCGCGCAAGTACGCCCAGGAGATTGGTTTCTCTCAGTGGATCTGAAAGATGCTTACTTTCACATTCCAATAGCGCCTCATCACAGGCCATTTCTGAGATTCGCTTTCGAGGGACAGTCATACCAGTACACAGTACTTCTGTTCGGCCTGTCCCTGGCTCCCCGTACATTCACGAAATGTATGGATGCAGCACTTTCCCCCCTAAGATGAAGGGGAGTGCGAATACTGAATTATCTCGACGATTGGCTGGTTCTAGCACAATCAGAGAGTCAGTTAATAACACACAGATCTTGGATTATCAGCCATTTAGAATGCCTGGGTCTAAGAATCAATTTTGCAAAAAGCATACTATCTCCCAGCCAGAGGATTTCTTTCCTGGGAATAGTTCTAGACTCGATGCAAATGACAGCGCGTCTCTCATCAGAGCGCGCGCTCACCATCTGGCGCCTTGCAACATCATTCAGGGCGGGCGCGCGCGCGCGCCCCCGTCAAATGGTTTCAGAGGATGCTCGGTCTCATGGCCTCAGCATCGGCCGTACTCCAGCTAGGATTGTTGCATATGCGCCCTCTCCAACGCTGGCTCAAAGAGTCCCAACTCACGCGTGGCTTTCGGGCCACTTTTTAATCAGAGCGAACCACGGCTGTATAAAAGCCCTGACACACTGGAAAGCCGCCGACTGGTACCAGTCAGGCGTGAGTCAGGGTGTGAACACAAGGAGAAAGATGATAACGACAGATGCCTCCAAAATAGGTTGGGGGGCCCTTTACGAGGGCAGGCCTGTCTCCGGCTTTTGGTCAAACCCGGAGAAGCGCCTACACATAAACTGTCTGGAAATGAAAGCGGCCGCTTTGGCTCTCAGAGCCCTGCTCCCACATCTAAAAAACGAACACGTCCTGGTCCGAACGGACAACATGACGGTAGTGTCGTACATAAATCGCCAGGGTGGACTCAGGTCGAGCTCCATGCATTCAATGGCCAGGAGACTCATTTTATGGTCCCAGCACAACTTGCGCTCGCTGAGAGCAGCGCATGTGCCAGGCGCCCTGAACCAGGGGGCAGACATGCTATCCAGAGACAAGATTCTCCCAGGTGAATGGGCTCTCAACCCGCTGACGATTCAGTGGTTATGGAAAACCTTTGGTAAAGCGGAGATCGACCTCTTCGCCTCCAAGGAGAACGCGCACTGCTCTCTTTTCTTCACGAAAAGCACGGACGCCTTGCCCAGAGCTGGCCGAGCCGCCCCTTATATGCCTTTCCCCCGATCGCGATGCTGCCACAGGTCACAGGCTGCTGATAGCCCCACTCTGGAAGAACCAAACATGGTTTCCAGATCTGATGCAAATGCAATCTGCACCACGGCCGATTCCACTGAGGCCAGACCTCCTCAGTCAGGCCAGTGGGATGATATTTCATCCCCGCCCCGATCTTTGGGCCCTTCATGCATGGCCCCTCAAAGGGTTCCCAGGAACCTCGCGAGCGGAGCACTAAAAACCATCGCTGAGGCGCGGGCGCCCTCCACGAGACGCTTATATGCCCAGAAATGGAAAGTGTTCAGTGACTGGTGGAATGCCAAGGGCCTGAACCCTGAGACATGCGAGATTACGAATGTACTCGTTTTTCTACAAGGGCTTCTGGAGGCGGGCCGCACCCCCTCCACGCTCAAAGTATATGTGGCGGCCATCACAGCGTCACACGACCCTGTAATGGAACGTCCATTGGGAAGAAATAAATTTACCATTTACCATTTCACGCCCCCCCTCAGTGCCGATCTGGGACCTAGCTACTGTCCTAGACGCTCTTAAAGGGCCCCCGTTCGAACCACTCCGAACCGTGCACCTTAAACAGCTCTCGCTCAAGACTGCGCTCTTACTGGCACTCGCCTCGGTCAAGAGAGTGGGCGACCTGCACGCGCTTTCGACAAGCGCTGCCTGCCTAGAATTCGGTCCTAACGACTGCAGGGTCGTCCTTAGGCCGAAACAGGGGTATATTCCTAAAGTGCTCACCACTCCCTTCAGAGCACAGGTTATCTCCCTAACTGCGCTTTCGTCTCCAGCAGACGAACACGACGCTAATCTACTCTGCCCCGTTAGGGCTCTCAGAGTGTATTTGGAGCGTTGAAGGTTCCGCCGTTTCAAAGCAGAGAATCTCTCACTGGATAGTTGAAGCTATAGCGCTGGCTTACGAAGCTAAGGGACTTCAATGCCCCTGGGGAGTCAAAGCACACTCCACCAGGAGTGTGGCTTCTTCCTGGGCATGGTCGAGCGGGATACCGATCGAGGATATTTGTGCGGCGGCAGGCTGGGCCTCACCGTCCACATTTATCAGGTTCTACAACCTACAGGTCCCGACATTGCATTCCAATGTGCTATCAGCATGATGCTAGTTGAACTGCGAGTTCGCATCTAGATTATGTATGTGCTTGTGTCACACTGAGCGCCTTCTAGCCGCTCTGTATTTTTTCCCACATATAAAGCTCGCCTCTGCCGGCTAGTTGGATGATAACTTTGCTTTTCAGCGCAGGCACCTGCCTCTGGCTATCATAAGGCGAAGTTCGGCACGCACGGCGTTTTGCATGGTGTTCCCATAGCATAAGCTACTTACGCAATAGGAGAGACCTCTCGAAAGGGAACGACTCGGTTACTAACGTAACCTCGGTTCCCTGAGAGGAGGGAACGAGTATTGCGTAAGCTGCCGTGCTTGTGCTTGGTTAGTTCGCTTCAGTCGTTTTAACCTAAAGAACTCTCATGACGGGGCGCCCAATATATAGCTTGGCCACGCCCATCTTGGCGGGCTCCGACGCGCGCAGGCGCGAAGCGCGCTCATTGGTCGCGCATTCAGAGTCGCCCCGTCATTGGTTCGAGCAAGTTGCCGCAGCACAGCCAATGACCGAGCTCCTTCGTTCATTGCTGTCAGCTGTGCAGCTGCAATGCGTTTTACATAAAGACTTCAATATTCTCGAGAAAAGGAGTTTTCCCCATAGCGTAAGCTACTTACGCAATACTCGTTCCCTCCTCTCAGGGAACCGAGGTTACGTTAGTAACCAAGTCGTTCTTTTGAACTTTCTATTCTTTAAAGAACCCTGACAAAATCTATCACAGTTTCCACAAATATATTAAGCAGCACAACTGTGTTCAACACTGATAATAATAATAAGAAATGTTTCTTGAGCAGCAAATCAGCATATTAGAATGACTTATGAAGGAGTAATGATGCGAAAAATTCAGCTTTGCATCACAGGAATATTTTAAATTTTAAAATATATGAAAATAGAAAACAGTTACAAAAAAATAGTTATTTTAAATAGTAAAAATACTGGTTAAATTGAGTAGGTGTGCAATTCCTATCATATACTACTATTTAAAAATGTAAGGTAGTACAGTAGTACAAAATGCACATAATGCCGCGAAAAGCATTCAATTTCGAAGCAGCTAGCAATAGCAAGCTAGCTTTGAAAGCCAGAGACCCCACCCTCCCTGAATAACTAAAAGTGTTTATGAAAAAAAATTGCCTACCCTACCTTTAACAAGAGCTGTAAGAGATTTTTGCATTAAAAATCCACATCAACTTCTATATCAATAATGTAAAACATTCACTGCATATATCAGGTCTCTCTCCACTGAGGCATCTTCATAACAGAGCGTCAGAGCCTTGTGCACCCATCAGAGAACGCGCACACACACACACACACACACACACACACACACACACATACACTCTGCTCTTGATTTTTCTTCTATAGCTAAAGTGAGCTGCAATCAGGCGCTGGGGAACTTCCAGCCGCGTGGGTCCAAGGATTAATAATTAAAAATCCCTCAATAAGTCCAGATGCAGTTAACTCTCTGTGCCAATAGAGCGGGGGAGAGAGACAGTATGACATGCTTTCGTTTTTAATTATCAGATTTAATGTAGACTTTCTGTCCCTGTTATCCTGGTTTAATTTAAGTATTGTTGTAATTTATTTAATGTAAGTTCGTCCAAAAATTGTCATCAATTACTCACCCTTTTGTCGTTCCAAACCTGTAAGACTTTCGTTGATTTTCTAAACTCAAATGAAGATCTTTTAAATTAAATCTGAGAGAATCTGAGTAACTACCGCTTTGACGCTTCAAAAAGTTCATAAAGATCCTGGTTACATGTGACAGGTTCATAATCTCTTCTTAAAATAACTTGCTGGTTATCCTAATAATCAGAGCCCTGTTAACTTAACACTCTATAAGGCTGTACAAGTGGCCAATAAATAGTTAAATATTTAAAAAATATCTTGCAGTTTTTTGATGATATTCAATGTATTTAGATTTTTAAACAACCATTGTATCCAATTCAATTCAAATACATATTTTAATGCAAGAAGTAAAAATACAGTGAAAATCTATTTTATAAATTAGCCTGTTACTAAATGAACACAAGGAATAAGAATAAGTTATCACTTTTATTTATACAAACTAATATAACAATAAAAGCAATATTGCTGTTGTTATAATAATTATGTACCTTAATATTATTAATCAAATAAACATTACTAAACAAAAAAGTGTTTACTTATTTTAGTAAAACTTGTAAAAGAAATATGTTACACAAGGACTTTGTTCACATTTTTTTCTAATCGATTCACTGAAATGGACTGTTAGAACTGATTCATGGAAATAAATCAGACTTTAATGACTTTCATTTATATAGACAAACATAATACACCGCAATATTTACCTAAATATTACTAATTAACTAAATACAATATTAATCAAATAATTATTACTAAACAAAAAATATTAATCATGTCTTTACTAAAAATATTTAGTAAATGTCACACATTTTTGAGAGAGTATGTAAATGAACTGTCAAAGCTTTGCATCAATTCACTGAGACGGATGGTTTGAACCGATTCATGGAAATGAATCAAACTGAAATGAACCAACACAGTTTCTGCGACTGAAGTTTAAATCAAAGAGGTTATTAAAACATAGTCTAATGAGATAGACTTTAGAAAACATACCTAAATTAAATTAATAAACTTTGTCAAATAAAAGCACATTGAAATATACATCATGTTGCTTAATTTTATATCAACAGCAAAATCAGTGTTAATATATAGTGAATATTAGAAATATCAGCCTGTCCTGTCCAAAACAAGGTGTGCTTTGCCTGATGAAAAAAACAACGCAAAGATTAAAACTGAGAGATGCTGTTAATCATCTGTCCATTTAGCCATAATGTACAATAACATCATCTGACTGAAGTAAACAAAAGCTGCTTATCATCAGATCATCTGACACGGGTAAACAAGCCCTGTCCGCACGCTTCCTGTGAGCTTAGCTTAAATTAGGGAGCCTTGCGCTTGGCTGGACGGAAACATTGTGTAGGAGACTTTTCAGTTAAGGGAGAAAAATCAAACTTCACGGCTTGGATTTCCCCTCAACGCTCTTCGCTGAAATACAGCTATTAACTGGTCAACCAGAAAGATGAGACAGCGATTAACATCCGTCATTTATCCTTTACTCTTCGTTTTTTATACCAAGGAGGGTTTTCTAAGAGTTCATCTACTTTAAGCGCTGCTTTGGCATAAACGCTTCACCCCATCAAGCAGAAGCAGCAATCGGTTCCCACATGCATATAGACCCGTGAGACAGGCCCGTCTGAGAGGTGAGAGTCCATACTGCCGTTTCAGAAACGATCCCCGTACACACTAAATGGCTGAAAACACCTGTCAATGACCATTCATGCACACTGGGTGTGCGCGGACAAGTCTAAACAGTTGCTTATTGCTCTAATAATAGCTTGCCTCTTGCACATGTAGGCAGCAGCAGTATTATTAAATGCAGAGTTTAACTGCACAATGGCTGCTAAAACGGACAACAACTACGGCGTAACCGTAGCAAAAGTTATGCGTTTTAACAACGAAAACAGACTAGTGTAAACAGGGCCATAGTCTGAAGCTAAAAATATCGTGCCCATCATACACTATGTGATTTTCTGTGAAATTTGTCAACTCTGACCGGCCAAAATCTGCAGACTGGCACAGACTTTCGTCACCATCTAGTTAACAAAAAACAACCCTGATTCTGAATAACCTTCTACGTGTCTCTTTATCTGAGGAGCCGCATTCAAATGACATTTCAGTGATAGCCCATGTAGAGCATTTCAAATAACTTAAGAGGTTTCATTTTAGTATGTACACTATCACAGAAACTAAGTGTCTAATGTTTAATGCAATTTAATGTTACACCGTATAACTATGTTAAAGGCTCAGGGAAGGAGACGGGAACCTGCGAACATTCAACGTAACTTTAATAATAAAATAAACAAACAACAAAACAAAAGTAAAGCGGCAGCCCCTCACGGTCGACTGCCACATAAATTAAAACAAAACACCGACGTAAAGTCCCATGCCTGGTCCTTCCTCATCCTTCAGGCTGTGTGTCCACCAAAGCGTTTTTTCACGCAGCTGGCGTATTTTTCCAATTGTTTTCAATGGGAGCGCCGCGTTTTTTAAACGCCATGAGCGTAACGAGGCGCTGAGCGTTTTTTTCACGCTGAAGCACTGAGCGCCCAGCGGTTTTTACTGGTTGCCGAGAGTTGAAGAATGTTCAACTTTTGGGGTAAAACGCAGCGGTGGAGGAGGGGCGGGACAAATATCACACCGACCAACCGCCACATTCTTCTTGTACAACGTCAACAGACGTCAACAACAAGCATAATAACGGAACAAAATAATTTAAAACAAGAGCCAGAGAAAATAAGTTACATTGTATCGACATTTTAATATAGAATAAACACAGAAACAAAATATGTGTGAAATGAGATACTAGTAACACTTTCGCGGATATTCCGTATCATAACAAGCAAAAAAAATGCTGTGGTGCCAAAATGCTCTCAAGCGCCCACAGCTAGGCGTTTTTAGCAGAGCGCCTAGCCTTTTCAGCTGGCTAAAAACACTTTGGTGGACACGCGTCCTTACTGTCATCAGTAAGTCTTCCTTTTATGCTTCCGGAGCTCCTCCGTGGGACTCAAGGCCAGTGTGACACACAGATGACGCTCATTAACACTCACACCTCCGGCCTTGCTACGTTCCCACGGGTCTCTGCCCTGCTTGCTTCTCGCCACACACTGCCTGTCAGTTTCAGAACTAATCCATCTGAATGTTCTCAGCATAGAGTGTAATTACGGCACAAAGTAATTGGTCACAAAACGCTAATTTTGTACTTTAACAATCAAGCAGCAAAGATGGAAGAGTTTCTCACAGCAGTGCAGTGCAGCACTCTCCCTGTACAACTAATGACCATTATACATTCAGACACTCTCTCAGAAGTGATCTCAGGGGTTGTACCTTATATCCGGGTCCGAGCTGATGAATGGCAAAGATCTGTGCGGGGTTCAGCGCCTCACTGAAGACATAGACAGCTCCGAGCTGCCCACAGAACACCCGGTTAGCATCCGCAGTCTCGGAAGAGCCCAGGAAACATTTATCATAACTCTGCAGGATGAGAGAGAGGAAGAGAAGATAAAGATAAAGGAAGAAAAAAAACAGGAAGACAGACACCAAAAGTGGTTCAACAGATTGGGAGTTTTCTGAAAAGGCCCTCTGGAGCAGTTTACTTGCTATCTTCTTGCTATCATCTTGTTCTGATTTACTTTAGCTAGTCTACTCACAATGTTCTTTAAAGGTTTGCCTTAGGGAAAGAGGGATACTATGGCTATTCCACATCTCTTTGATCCATAGAGACAAGTGCTTATCTGAACACACATCATTTGGACCCTTCAGGTGCAATATTTTTAAACCTGAGGAAAAAAAGTTGATTGCAAGTTCATGATTTTGGCAACGCCGAGATGATCCTGTGCTTCTTGAGGCTGTGTACGTAAAACAATGAGAATGGTGGGAAAGCTGCTAGCAGCACAAACACTTACATCATTGGTGTTGACGTGCCACGCCATGTCGCCGTAGGAAACCAGCTGGCCATTGACATAGCAACGGATTTCACTATTCCTCCAACGGTTGTAGATGTGGACTATGCTGATCATGTACCACTGCAGGAGAGGACAGGAAGTAGAAATAGGTATTCAATATTCACACAGCCAAGCATGAAAGGTAATTTATTTAAAATTCTTAAAGGTACAGTAGCAAACAGTTTTCTTTATGCAAGAACATTTCCACCTAAGAATAAAAAACTAAAAAAAAGATAATAGAGTCAAACATTTTCCCCATTTTTCATATTTCAGCATTCATATTTTTCAGTAGCACTGGTTTCAGAAGTATATTTTTCTATTTATTTTTCCAATAGGGATTTAAAAAAAAGGTCTTCATAAAGAGTTATAAGCAATGAAATTAGCCAATCAGCAACGAGGTGAATCATAAAATTTGAAACTTTGATTTGAAAGTTTCACGATTAAGCCATTAGCAGTGCTTCATGGGGGTGGGCAGAGCTAAAGAGCTATTTTGGTGTGTGTTGCTTTTTTTGACTCTCTGATTGGTGTAATACTCTGTACAGCATCATGGGTAATGCAGTTTTTCACCAGGAATTCCACTGTTAAACACAATTGTTTTAAAAATAACACCTTGAGCTGAGCGACTTGCGATTAGTGTATTGCGACTTATTATTTCACAATTCTGACTCAATTTCTCAGAATTCTAAGTTTATCTCTGGCAATTTTGAGTTAACAATTGCGATTGTTTTGCACACAATTCTCACTTCATTTGTAAAAGTTTATATCACATTTGAGGGGTGAGTAATTTTGTGGATGAAAGGATCAGTCTATATCATGAAATGCATATTTCAGTATTTAATAATACTGAACCATTCCTTCAAGCTTTGGACCAAGAAAATTCAGTCGAAATGACCCTGCCCCAAAATGAACATGTTCAAATAGATCAAGCACTTTAAACATCATCTCATTACATGCTTCTAAACTGAGAGCTAAATTTACTAAAACAGAATCATTCTGTTTGATTGCAGCAATGCTAAAAGCTGTTTTGGCATATGAATTAAAGATCAGAGCCCTGGCGTTTGAAAGCTTTCCAGAGAGGAATACAATAGCACGGATCACGTAAAAGTGTCAACCATGTATCGTAATTCAAATAAATAACTGTGGCCCGTCACAGATCAGGAGACTTAGATGATGCAAACTTCCTCAAAAGGCCTAATTTCCCAAATATCCTCTCCACCACCTGAGCATGTTATTAAAACGTAAGGCGATATTAGCTGGGGTGACGGGGGGGAGGATAAGCCAAAATCTGCTAGACTGAAAATCCATCCCATAACTGAGATTTCATAGCTTTTAATGCCAGTTAAGATTTTACATAAATGCAAGAGAGGGCTGTCTTTGTCTAGACTAGGCTTTGAATTTTGCAAAAGCACCATATGAAATCACAGCCCTAGAGTAGTCCATTGCTGAACTTTTCTTCTGACCCCTTGGTCTCTATTGACCAATAATAAGCTGTGAACAACTGCACTATTTAAGTTCTGGACAGATCTTTTTGCTCAGTTCAATTCAATTACATTTCTTTTTTGTTCACACCTCTGATCCTCTCTGATCCCTTGTTTTCGCTCTTTTCTTCCCCTTTTTAATATCTAAGGAAGCTTAATATAAATCTAAGAGTGACTAACAAAGTGGTTGATTAAAATCCAGCCTTTCGTCCCACCACACTGTTTCAATAACAGAACAAAGTGCTGACTAATTGGGTTGAGTTGTGAAGTTCATTGTTAGGCCGAGTACACATTTTCTCACATTAGCGTGTGTGTGTCTGGGATAAGGGGGTATAGCTTGCATTCTAATTGGCACACAACCCTCCCTTGTCGTCCTATTCGGTGAGCAGACAGGATGAGGTATCATATTCAAACATCCCTTGCCAAACTGATTTTCATTTGTCGTTTAACAACTCGTGCGACTGAGCCGAACTCATCCCACTGGGACATTAAGAGGACTGGAGCCAAGTTATCAAAAAACAGATGTTGCTGTATCAGCCCACTCTCAGTGAGAGAGAAAAAGAAAAGAAGAAAAAAAAAGAGCGATAAACAGACAGATCTTGTGTGCTAAAGGGGGAAAAGGTGCTATGGGAATAAATCCCTCTGGAATTCCCTTTGTTTCTTAAATGCAGAGGCTATCAAATCAGAAGGGCTTCAGGTATGGCTGACTCAGTGGACATCAAATTTGTGCAAAGATAAAGAGAGAGAGAGAGAGAGAGAGAGAGAGAGAGAGAGAGAGAGAGAGAGAGAGAGAGAGAGAGAGAGAGAGAGAGAGAGAGAGAGAGAGAGAGAGAGAGACTGACACACTTTGACTGTAGAGACGGGCAGACACAGACAGAACTGTGACCAGGGACAAGTGGAGACCGAGCAACACTTTCTCACCAGCTGCCCCAACTATGAGGACATTACAGGGACTTTTTATACAAAATTTGAAATACTTTGCGAGAGAGAGAGAGAGAGAGAGAGAGAGAGAGAGAGAGAGAGAGAGAGAGTGAGAGAGTGTGTGTGTGACAGGTGTGGTTTTATACAGCTGCTGTTGCCAAGGTAACTAGACTCTCGTACATTTCATTTGTACAGAGAGTCTGGCCGCTCTCCATTGACGAGCGTTAACTTCCCTGAAGGCGGGTACTCTGCTGAAGTTTAAAACTATTGGATCTGCCCAGAGCCACTCTGAATCTGCAATAACCAATCGCTAACGTTTGGTCGTGACTAAACTAGCTCACGACCTCAACATCATCATTCTCAGCCACTCCCTCTGTTCACTGATTTGACAGGTAAAATTTGGCCGAAGAAAACCCGCGAATATACAGCAAACCCAGAAGACGTACTGAAGGAGAATGAAAATTGAGAGGAAGTACGTAGGAGGGCGGAGCCAGGCTAGTGCCAAGGGGCTCATACAGTTATTTGTGCTGATCACCTGATCATTCACTTCCCAGATATTCACAGAGATTCCCAGAGAAATCACTTTCAGGACAATACATTTCATATTGAATCACCATTTTAAGTCTGAAGAGAATTATTTTTTTCCATTATAATGTTTGTCGTGTAAAAAAAACAACGCTCTAGTTCATACATATAGTTCCAGACAGTTACACTTTGACTTCATGTTTGTCTTCACCATAGTATCCAATTTATCATATTTATTTGTTAAGTCGTGATGTAACTGAAGAAGCGATAAATCTTTCTTCCATATTGTAATTTACATCCTAGTGAAACCGATTATCAAAAAGAATAAATTGTGGTTCTTTCTTTTGGTTGTTGTTTGGATAGAGGCAGATTTGAATGTGGGCTTGCAGTTGATTACTCCAAATATGAAAAATAGTAATAGTTATGTCACTAATGAAAGAAAAGACCATATACTTATCAATTTATGTGTGTAGACATGCCAAAACTCACCTTCCTGGGCTGGAAGTCGTACTTTACACAGTGTTGAAAACCTTTCCCCTTCGACTTCAATGATGTCACAATTAAACAGTTTCCCACAAAGTGCGCTGAGTAGCCGATCCCTTTGCTGGTTCGAAAACTAGGGGACAAAGAGGAAAAAAGTGATTTTATGGCAATGACAAATGGCAATATGAAACAATATTTCAACATTTTTAAATGGCAACTTGCCTCCTCCACAGGGTTTCATTCAAATTAATCAGCAAAAACAAACTCTAATTATATTCACAACATTCTCCCTGCCTCAAACAACTCAAAAACTTCATTATTCTGTCCATGCTACAGAATAATCTGATTTCAACACTATTTCCAGAAAAAAATGATTTGCACTTTTACAGTCAGACATGAAAACTCATTGAAAATATAGAGTGAGGATGTCAGGCTTTATCCTTGGCGGGAAAACAAACATGGCTGACTGAGTCATTGGCAGCAGTGATTGCTGGGAGTGCTGGCGGCTGTCGATAAGGTGAATGTCTATCAGTCGGTGCCGTTTCTCTCGCTCTGCGCCTGCACGGCTACATAATTCTATGCTGAGCTCACGACGGTAACACAGAAACAGGATTACATGCTGATTTAAGCGAGGTCAGTGGCCCACAGACTTTTGAAGTGGTAATCTACACCTTCAATGTCTCCTCCCTCAATACAGTGCAACCGCTGCTACCCCAACATGGAGGATATAAAGTACATAGTTTGCTGTTACAAATATTCAAAAAGACCACCTGGTGGTAGCGCTGTTGCCACGGTGATGTTGTAGAACCATTCAAAATCGCCATTATCGCCTGAGGTGCACTGCTAATGCTAGGAAGACTGGACAAGATGTATGTATATGTGTGTATATACCAAGCTGCAACATTCTAATCTGAAAAATGAAGCCTACCCGGAAGTGCGAAAAACTGCAATACATCGAAAATCCGCTAGGGGCAGGTCCCAAAAGGGAGCAAATGTCCATAGACCCACATGTTAAAATTACGTTTTCACAGCATAAATTCATGTTTTTACCGGTTGGTCTTTTATTGTATTTTTTGATAGGTTCCGAGTGCCTGACAACTGTGAGGGGGTGAATTTTTTTCTAACTCGTTAGTTTAGATCGTATTTAGATATAAAATGTATGACAAATAAGGGCGTGGTTAACTTTGATTGACAGCGTGATTGACAGCTGATAACGGGCTGCGCCGAGTGGAATTCCTGAAATTTGACGTCCGGGCCATGATCTGACACAACACATCATACCACCTCTGTATCCTTTCTGAAAAGATTTTCCAAATGGCGCCGCCCATACCCCCCATAAACAGCCTCAAAACCGTTCTTCAGAAAGTCTATGGGTGACGTCACAGACGTCACACTTTGTCCATATTTTTTACAGTCTATGGTATATACACAGTCATGTGAAAAAGAAAGGACACCGTTTTGAATTCTGTGGTTTTAAGTATCAGGACATAAAAAATCATTTGCTCTTATGCAGATCATAAAATTAGGTAAATACAACCTCTGATGAACAACAACACATGACATATTACACCGTGTCATTATTTATTTAACAAAAACCAGGCCAAAATGGAGAAGCCATTGGTGACAAACTAAGTACACCTTATGATTCAGTTGCTTGTAGAACCCCCTTTAGCAGCAATAAGTTGAAGGAATCATTTTCTGTATGACTGTATCAGTCTCTTACATCATTCTGGAGGAATTTTGGCCTGCTCTTCTTTACAACGTTGCTTCAGTTCATTGAGGTTTGTAGGCATTTGTTTATGCACAGCTCTCTTAAGGTCCCGCCACAACATTTCAGTCGGGTTGAGGTCTGGACTTTGACTGGGCCATTGCAACACCTTAATTCTTTTCTTTTTCAGCCATTCTTTTGTGTGCTTGGGATCATTGTCCTGTTGCATTGCACGGTGTGACCTTGGGGTGAATTTACTGAGACAAAGATTGGCAACTGTCATGAATGATTTCCACTTGTGAATAATCTTCCTCACTGTAGAATGTTGGACATAACCCTTCTCAGATTGATGGCAGTAACAGTTACTGCTCTAAGATCATTGCTGATATCTCTCCTCCTTGGCATTGTGTTAACACACACCTAAAGGCTCCAAGACCAGCAAACTGCCCAAACGTCTGCTGTTATAGAGGTGATCACGCTTGCTGATGATCGATTCAAAGGCATTTGATTAGCAGTGCCTGACTGTTACTCACCCTCTTAATACCATGGAAGCAGTAAGAGTGTACTTAGTTTTCACCAATGGCTTCTCCATTTTGGCCTGGTTTTTGTTAAATAAATAATGACACAGTGTAAATTGTCATGTGTTGTTGTTCCTCTGAGGTTGTATTTACCTAATTTTAAGACCTGCCAAGAACCAGATGAGTTTTTTTTATGTCCCGATACATAAAACCACAGAATTCAATAGGGTGTCCTTTCTTTTTCACATGACTGTATAATATTATATATATATATGCTATATATATATATACACAGGTCCTTCTCAAAAAATTAGCATATTGTGATAATGTTCATTATTTTCCATAATGTAATGATAAAAATTCAACTTTCACATATTTTAGATTCATTGCACACCAACTGAAATATTCCAGGTCTTTTATTGTTTTAATACTGATGATTTTGGTATACAGCTCATGAAAACCCAAAATTCCTATATAAAAAAATTAGCATATTTCATCCGACCAATAAAATAAGTGTTTTTAATACAAAAAAAGTCAACCTTCAAATAATTATGTTCAGTTATGCACTCAATACTTGGTCGGGAATCCTTTTGCAGAAATGACTGCTTCAATGCGGCGTGGCATGGAGGCAATCAGCCTGTGGCACTGCTGAGGTGTTATGGAGGCCCAGGATGCTTCGATAGCGGCCTTAAGCTCATCCAGAGTGTTGGGTCTTGCGTCTCTCAACTTTCTCTTCACAATATCCCACAGATTCTCTATGGGGTTCAGGTCAGGAGAGTTGGCAGGCCAATTGAGCACAGTAATACCATGGTCAGTAAACCATTTACCAGTGGTTTTGGCACTGTGAGCAGGTGCCAGGTCGTGCTGAAAAATGAAATCAGATGGAAGCATGGAGTGCTCCAAAATCTCCTGATAGCTAGCTGCATTGACCCTGCCCTTGATAAAACACAGTGAACCAACACCAGCAGCTGACATGGCACCCCAGACCATCACTGACTGTGGGTACTTGACACTGGACTTCAGGCATTTTGGCATTTCCTTCTCCCCAGTCTTCCTCCAGATTCTGGCACCTTGATTTCCGAATGACATGTAAAACTGAGCAACAGTCCAGTGCTGCTTCTCTGTAGCCCAGGTCAGGCGCTTCTGCCGCTGTTTCTGGTTCAAAAGTGGCTTGACCTGGGGAATGCGGCACCTGTAGTAGAGCTTAGATCGGGCCCAAAAAATCAAGCCCGACCCGACCCGAGCCCGTGCACGTTGTGTCCGAGCCCGGCCCGGCCCGACACATTAACTGTAATTATGAGCCCGAGCCCGATTTAAACCCGACCATTTTTAATACGTGGGCCGTTATAACCAGGGGCGACGCCAGATCTTTTTTTTAACGCAGGTGCTGAATGGGTGCTAGACCATTGACGGGGAAGCTGCGCAATTTTACAGTATACATATTATATAAATACTATTAAGAAATGTACAAAAATTGGCTACTTAATATTTAATATTCAATTATTTTAATTATCACAATGAAAGTTTTAATTTTATTAAATTGAACAAGCACAACATTCAGCATTCAATCAAATAGGCCTATTCTTAAAGATTCATTATTATTAATAATGTTATTTCGACATATGTGTGCGTGCAACAAGCAAGATGTGCATTTGTAAATTCGGTGACCAGCGTGCCGAGAATTGATTTAATTTATGATGAGATGGCTCCAGTTCACAGGCTATGGTGACCGCGGCTCGCCGGCGCCTTCATGATTATATTGTCTGCTATATTTGCTTCTTATTAAATACAGGCAATTGGTTTATGAAAAATGTATTAAAATTAAGATACAATTTATACAAAACGAAATTCACTTTAAAGAAAGACTTTCTACAAAACAAAAAATAATGAAGTGGTCAAAATCATGCCCGAACCACTCCATGTCTCCCGATATTGCATCCTCCTATCTACTCTGTTCACTTTCATTATCAACATAGATGGAAAAAAATAACATTATAATGTTTTAATATGAAACTAAATGCGCTTATTTAAAGGCTACAACACGTACTATACACAGACTCTCTATTTGTACAAATTGCTACACATTCATTTAATTCTGAATTTTGCACACTTAAGTTGAAAGGCATTGCGTGCATTTATTAATTATTATCTTTATGAATAATGTAACAAGGACGAAGCATGCAAATTGCGTTGTTTATTTATTCAGAATCGAATGGATCGCAAATGGATCCGAATGAAGAAACGTAAAAAAAAAAATTAAAAAAAGAAAGAAAACCTCGCCCTCAGCGGTATGCTTGGAGAAGTAGCCTAACAAAAGAGGACATTGAAGGCTGACTATCATCCTTTCTGTCATGGCAAGCCTGCTTCATGTGTCTGCTCATCGTCGAAGTCCCCGTTTTTTTGCTGTCATAGGCGAGCAGCGCGCCGCACTTGCACTCAACAAAGCCAACACATATGTTGTCACTGCCCACGACTAATTTAAAATATTTCCATACCTCCGACTTTCCTTCATACTTGCTCAAAGTTAATTCTCCTGTTTTCTTTTTTTTCTTTACTTCTTCAAGCTCCATGTTGCACTTAAGCTACACAATACAGTGTGCGTGCGTGCGAGTGGAGGAGACGCTGCGCGTGACACGTGACGTGCTTGATCAAGGGCCCGACCCGACCCGACCCGAGCATAGTGGCGGGAAATATCGGCCCGGCCCGGCCCGCGGGTCGGGTCGGGTCGGGCCGGGCTCGGGCTCGGGTAGAGAATCTAAGCTCTAACCTGTAGCCCATTTCCTGCACACGCCTGTGCACGGTGGCTCTGGATGTTTCTACTCCAGACTCAGTCCACTGCTTCCGCAGGTCCCCCAAGGTCTGGAATCGGTCTTTCTCCACAATCTTCCTCAGGGTCCGGTCACCTCTTCTCGTTGTGCAGCGTTTTTTGCCACACTTTTTCCTTCGCACAGACTTCCCACTGAGGTGCCTTGATACAACACTCTGGGAACAGCCTATTTGTGCAGAAATTTCTTTCTGTGACTTACCCTCTTGCTTGAGGGTGTCAATGATGGCCTTCTGGACAGCAGTCAGGTCGGCAGTCTTACCCATGATTCCGGTTTTGAGTAATGAAACAGGCTGGGAGTTTTTAAAAGCCTCAGGAATCTTTTGCAGGTGTTTAGAGTTAATTAGTTGATTCAGATGATTAGGTTAATAGCTCGTTTAGAGACCCTTTTCATGATATGCTAATTTTTTGAGATAGGAATTTTGGGTTTTCATGAGCTGTATGCCAAAATCATCAGTATTAAAACAATAAAAGACCTGAAATATTTCAGTTGGTGTGCAATGAATCTAAAATATATGAAAGTTTAATTTTTATCATTACATTATGGAAAATAATTAACTTTATCACCATATGCAAATTTTTTTAGAAGGACCTGTATATATATATATATATATATATATATATATATATATATATATACACATATACACACACACACACACATATATTCACACACAGCCATTATATTTACATTTCTATTCATGTAAAAAGGAAAACTGCATAACAATTATATATGTGTGTGTGTGTGTGTGTGTGTGTGTGTGTGTGTGTGTGTGTGTGTGTGTGTGTGTGTGTGTGTGTGTGTGTGTAAATTCCTTTTGAAGAACTGCTGTTAGAGCCATATAGATATTTCTTTTATTTATAAGCATGTGACTTATACATTTATATACAAGTCACATTTATATATACAGTAATAATTCAGTGCTTTCTTAAGTCCAATATATCCAGTGCAGTGTATTCAAGTCATACATCTACAGTTTGTCTCTTTTCTTGAAATCAAAATCATGACCTTGGCACTGTTAGTGGCACGTTCTATCAGTTGAGTTACAGGAAATGATAATGTAAAATTAAATTACAACTGTGTATACTACAGTAACTCATTCTGCAGCCTTCGACAGAGTGCATCAACAGATCATCCTTTCTGTTCTCTTGACACCAAGCATAATGGGAACTGCACTCCGCAAGTACTGTAGGTCCTTCAGGGTATCTTGAAGGGGATTACCAATGTTTTTGTGCAAGAAAACTTGAGTAACATTAAAACCAGACTAAAGAATAAAATGCTACAGAAGTGTAGAATATAGGCCTTTTAACTTAGCACTGACATTAAACTAAAGGTCAAAACTAACAAGGATCCTCAAAGCTACTCTGCAAGGCATGTTCAGTTTACGCTACGAGTTTCCAAAAAACAACCAGAGGTTCTTCAGACATTCTCTTGTGACATTTAGGAATTTTGTGAATTTCTCTAGTTTGCCCTCTGGTACGGCAGGCTTTTTTTGGTAACTGGAAAATAGGGCAGGGCTCATCACTCCTAAATTAGCAGTCTCTTCTTGTGGGCCAGCCCTATAGAGACACTTAACACTTCAAACAGAAATGGTAATATAATATTTCCTATGCACAGATCTCCCGTGTTTCTACCACGCTGAGAATCTTGAGGCTCACAGGTGCTGGTCTAAGTCGCTCAGAGCTTCTGCAAGTCTTGGCATTTACATTATAATGACTGACGACTGGTCAGCATTAAGCCACACTAGTGCCTCTGCTCTTCCTTAATGTATTATACACATCATACTCACCAGTATAAGTATGGTTTATCCTTGTCTACGTTGATATTATTGAGTGGGTCCATTCGGAACCAAGTGTTGAGAGTGAATCCGTTCTGGTAAGGCCACTTAGCAATGGGCGGCAAAGCAATGGCCTGCCGGGGGGCAAAACACAAGGGAATTAGAAGCGGCATATTTGCACAATTAAAACAACATTTGCAGAACAAGCTGGGATATAATCAACTGACCATTTTGTACAAATTTGACCTTGGTAAAATGGTATTTAAAGGGGACCTATTATTGCCCTTTTCACAAGATGTAGAATAAGTCTCTGATGTCCCCAGAGTGTGTATGTGAAGTTTTAGCTAAAAATACCCAACAGATATTTTTTTACACCATGTTTAAATTGTCACTTTTTGAGGCTCAGAAAAACGCACCGTTTTAGTGTGTATCCCTTTAAATGCAAATTAGCAGCTGCTGCCGGCCCAGAGGGCGGAGCCTCACGAGCTCGCGCTCAGTCAGGACAATCTCATCTCACGGAATGATAATATCAAAACAAACTCTCAGTAGCCGTGTTCATTTCGACCCGGAGTCGGACAATAATGCCCACAGAGCCAGATAATATATGCTGTATGGAGACTGAACAGGTACAGTCAAGTTTAATTACGGTTATAACTTGTTTTTCCATGTTTCTTTTATCCACTATTAGTACAAGCCTGTTGTTGCGGACCGCGTCCGAATGTTGTAAAAATATACTGATGAGTTCAATGAAGTTTATTGTACATCACACAAAAGATGAAGTGTCAATTTCACTCTAGAAAATCGCTGTAAGAGCTGAATAAACACTGTATAAGAACACTCTCTCCCTTTCATTATCATCAACATACATAGCGAAGTAAAGAAAAACACTCGTTACAACTAACAGTAAACAAATAAATACACACCTTTTCAGGGGTGCTTAATAAACTGATAAACTGTATATCCGTAAAATAACTCCTATGAACTTAATAAAGTGCGCGCTCTCACTTTCATTTCTGCCATGATCAATAACGTTATGCCTATCGCTCCAGTAAATAGAGCTATGAGGATTAATACATCCAGCTACACAACACCGACAACGCTTGGGAGACATTCTCGTCAGTGCAGCAATGGCGGATGTGTACAACTCTCAACTCGCTGTGAACTCGATCAGGGCGGGTCTATGTTAGAACGGCAGTGTCTGTCAACACTCGTGGGCGGGGTCTGTGGCTTTAGTGATGTCACAAAAGCCACATTCTGAAAACAGGTCGTTGGGAGACACTGCTTATGATTTATGGGGATTTAAAAAAAAGGAGTGGGTGGATTTTTATCACTGCTGGGTGGTTGTGTACACTCACTGCCATTACACATTTATGTCCAAACACCATGCAAAAGTGAATTTTGCATAATAGGTCCCCTTTAATACATACAATTACATACAATTTGCAATCTAATAACAGCATCTGTGGTGTAGTGTTGTTGATTACCACGGACAATATTTTCAGATAATTTCAGATAACTCAGTTTGTACGAAACAAAGAAAAACATTTACACACTTACAGTGGAAGTCTGTAGGCGGAAATGTGAAGCTTCTATTTGTAACATTAATATGATTCAATAAAAAATATTTTAATATATAATAATATATTAATATTATTAATATTTAATAATATAATTATTTAACATTTACATAATTTAAATGTACAAATATATCATTTAAATACACACCATTCAAAAAGTTGGGGTCGGCAAGATTTTAAATGCGTTTTTAAATCATTCTTACCCAGGCTGGATTTATTTGATTAAAATACAGTAAACACAGTAACATTGTGAAATATTATTATATCAAATGTAATTTATTCCTGTGATGAGAAAAAGATGAATTTTTAGTATCATTACTCCAGTCTTTAGTGTCACATGATCCTACAGAAATCTAATGTTGATTTGGTGATCAAAAAAAATATTTCTTATTATTATCAATGTTGAAAACCGTGTTGAACTTTTTTTTTTCAGGATTCTTTGATGAATAGAAAGTTTAAAAGAACAGCATTTATTTTAAATATAAAACTTTTGTGCATTCTTAAATGTCTTTACTGTCACTTTTGATCAAATAATGGATCCTTGCTAAACAAATGAATCAATTTATTTAAAAAAATCTAGTAGTGTGTATACATATAGTATAGTATCTGCATATTAACCTGGGAAAGGTTGTGTGTAGTGTAGTGTAGATAAAAAATGGTAAAATATTCCCTAAGATATAAACAGCATGATAAGTTAATATTGTTTTTGTAGTTGGTGTTTTATAATCATAACACACTAGTCTCATGCTAACACTTATAATGTCTGGAATGATTCTACAAAGGTTTTATTGTAAAAGGTGTGGGAGAGTCTCACCGCCGCACTGCGTCCTGGGAAGTTGAAGAAGGTGTCAGGGCCGTGCCGCTGAGGCATCTGATTCAGCACTGATAGGAGCTTAATGGCGTGTCTTGGCTAAGGGAAACAGGACACATGAAGGAAGAGAACAATTAAGAGAGAACATTGTAATTAGTGAGAGAGAGAGTGAGAGAGAGAGAGAGAGAGAGAGAGAGAGAGAGAGAGAGCGAGAGCGAGAGAGGGATGAAAGGAAATTATAATGAGAGAAGACTTTAACAACGGAGGAAAAGATGTATATGTTCATGACAGTCAAAAATAAATAAATAAAATAATTAATGGTGACCATCATCAACGAGTCAACGACCCAAAAAAACACCTCTAATTCAGCCAATCAATTGCCTGTCCATCAGTCTTAACCACGGCAGCACAGTTGACATCGATTCGTAGGCAACCCCAGACAGATGTGTCCGTGGAGAGGACTGGCGGACAGGAGATCGTTGGCTGGGCTTGGACGTCTCTAAAGGGAGCTGGCTAATGATCTGCACGTATCAGATATGAGTTTTAAGAACATATTTTTACATTCATAGTTTGATTCTTCATCCCAATCTTTACGGTCACAAATTATTAACCCTATAACAAATCAAATTTATAGCAACCATTTTTTTCATGAATTATTACCAATTAAAGGCCCACTGAAATGCCTTGGAACGCGCAGCTGTGTGTGATGCGTTGACGTAATTTACACTGAAACAGGAAGCTAAGGCGGGATATATTGAATGCCTCCGCCCCCTTTTCAAATAGCCAATAGCGTTTAGTTTACCTCACAGACTGCAAGTAGTACTTGACAGCACCATGGAAGCAAATCCAAGCGCTGATGATACGTTGGATTCAATAGTAAAGGTGTTAATAAATTCTAGCCATTTCATTCTTAACCAACATACAGTTAGAAAACGGAATAAAACCAGAGCGTTTGAGCAACCGAACACACATCTCCAACCAACGTGTCAACGGTCGCTTTGGCCAGGTGGTATTCATAGCATAGGGAGCGGGACACTTTATTATAGAAAGCATTTGATTGGACAGAAGATGCGATGAGAAGCTAAAGTCAGCAGTGATGTCATAAAAATCCGTGATCCATTTTAGCGGAAGTGTAAGTTTTGAATGATTATATCTCCTAATGCAAATCTTGTCATTGTTTTGGAACACACCAGCTTATTTATAACCTTAAGGCTAACTCATTCATACTAAACGCTAAAAAACTAACATTTTGATTTCAGGGGGCCTTTAACCAATGAAAAGTTTAAAAAGAGCTTTTGACTAAACCTCATATCTCTATTGGATCTTCATAATGTCCGTCAAAGCTCATAACTCCAACCGCCTCTATCGTGAATGAAGAAGTCGAGAACATTAGAAGTTATTTGCTTTCAGTGGTCACTGAAACTGAATCGTCCCTCCCAGCAACGGCATCCAGTCAGTGTAAAAGGGGCAAGAAAACACGAAAACTCACCCACATGCCTCCGTCCCCCCTCAGCATGCTGAATAACAGCTTCAGTTCCTTCACTGTGATACTGTAGCTGGCCAAAACCCCCAGCATGTCCACTAGGAGATCTGAGAAAGACAGAAAGAAGTGAATGAAATGACTCAGCATTATCGGTGCACAGAATTGCAGACTCATGAGGATGATGTCACTCGGGGGGCAAGAAGCCAATCGTTATCTTTCTGCTGGAACATCATCTACAGCAAGTTCTCTTGAGGCTCCTTTAGTCATCAGATCGTGGCTCTCAACGGCATGGAAACCCAAGTCTATTCATTCACATATTGGCTGAAATGGCTTGGTGTCCAACCGTCTACTGATGTAATTTGTGAAACATCTGCGTTATGAATTTAGAAGCTCTTTAAAATGTTGCGCGAGACATGAAATAATCAAATTTTAAGTAAAAAAACAACAACTTAGCAGTGATGTTTGTCTGGCTTAATATCATTGTAATTTGATTTTCAAAATAACCCAGTTACATGCCATTCACTCAAAGGACACAGATTTGGTCAAAAATGGACAGAAGCTGGAAGCGTATAATAACTAATTGTCTGATTAGCAGCAGCATTTTCTAACACGCGGATCTGTCTAAGGAACAGTTAGAGAGAAGCTTTCTCCCAAATGTGTTCACAGAGCCAATTTTACACATTACCCCTGCAATAAACGACGGCCATGGTCCACTGATCGTAATTACACAGAAATATTGGACACAGAATGCACAATGAGGGGTTTAGCGAGACAGTGGAACCTGTTTTTCTGAAACGTAACGCAGCCAAATCATAGAGGATTGGAACATATGGACAAGCATGTGATACAACAAAGATTATCACAGAAATTACTGATTATTTTTCTTCGGTGAATTGGATTTTCGTTTGACTGAAGTTTTTGAACTGAAGGCACTGGTGTAAACAATAGATATGTTCAGAACCAAAGTGGCTTGAAATCAGAGGGCCCACGACAAAATGTGGACAAAACCTTTTTACCACAAAAAGGTGAGTTTACATAGACATGACATAATTAATTATTAAAGTATTAAACCGGAATAAGAATTGTGGGGAACAATACACTTAAAATCACTGCACACTTGAAAGAGAACTGTTGATTCTTCATTTCACACAGAACCAAAATCAAAATGCTGCAATACTGCAAAATAATGTTTATTTTATTATGAATAACAAATTCATTATTATCTGTTATTATCAATAAAAATAATAATACTAATAATGTTTCACACAGAACCAAAAGCACAAAAAGATGTGGCAAAACTGCAAAATAATGTTTATTTTATTATGAATACTAACAATGCTATTATTATCAATAATAATAATGATAATACTAATAATGATGATGGTAATAATTTTTGTAATCTTTCAATGGTTTTGGTTCTGTGTGGCTTAAAATGACTTAATTTTTTCCACACAGAACCAAAACCACCAAAAGATGCTGCAATACTGCAAAATAATGTTTATTTTTATTATTATAATACTTATAATTATGATGGTAATTATTATTACATTATATAAATGCCTTGTTATTGTTGCTGTTTATTTTAATATAATTTATAGTAGTAGTAGAAGTATCAATAATTATTATTATTATTTTTATAAGGCGTTTATTTTACAAAGAACCAAAACCACCAAAAGATGCTGCAATACTGCAAAATAATGTTTACTTTTATTTATTTATTATTATTATTATATAATAATATAATGATAAAAGTTATTATTATATAAATTCCTTATTATTATGTTTATTTTATTAATAATAATACGAATTATTATTATTATTATAATTATTAATAGTAGTAGTAGCAGTAGTATCAATAATAATAATAATGATTATTATTATGATTATTATAATTAGGCATTTATTTTACAAAAGAACCACAAATACTAAAAAATAATGTTTATAATATGATTGTTATTATTATAATAATTTTTATCCCACCTATTGAGGGCATTGGCCAGACATTTTCTCTTTATCCATAACCGTTTATTTGAATGTACAAGCCAGACATTGACTTTGAACTGTTCATGTCAAGTTTGTATCCTGCACTCTCCGCTCTCCCTCAGTGCTCACCAGCAATCATGTCGTCGACGGAGCTCATCTTCTGCAGCACCTGCTGGATGAGCCCCACCTCTGTGCTGGTCTGCAGGTTGCGAACGCTCTTCCGCAGGATCGCTGTGAACATGCTCCAGATCTCCGCCTGACAGGTGACGTCACAGTGCTCCAGCAGCTCCACCATGCAGGCGATGCTTTCTGCATCCTGGATGATGAAGTTCATCTCCAGGTCAAACTCTCCACCCACCAGCTGAGAAAGAGAGAGAGAGAGCCAGGGTTATTCTCAAATGAAATTACTGAGGATATGCTCATTGACGATATGTATATTTTCCATCATAATAATGAAGAAAAATGCACATCATGGTGATAATTTTACTGTTAACTCTTTTCATGCCGTTGATTTTCTCTCATTTATGACGACACATCTTCAACTTTGACCAGTTTTTCCGGCAATCGACCATGTTTTCACTGTTATGGTAGGGGACTATTTTTTTTAAATAGTACATCATCTCTGGGTCCAAAATCAAGCAAAGAAAACGATCAGCGTGAATCAGGAGTGGATAAGTAAGCTAAAGTGATCGTCAAACATTCAACAACATATAAATTAAAATGTCTAACGTTACAGAGAAAAATGTGGAACCCAGGAAGAGGTACAGTACAGGACTGGGCAAACTTGGGAGGAGTTGATGGACGCCATCTATACTCAATATATGTTTTGATTATCATTCTGAATCCTATCCGGACAGAGTTTTCTCTGCTTTTTGTTCAAAATGTTGTTGTTGTTTTTTTTTTTTTATGAAACGTATACACATTCAAGTGTTGATAAAAAAAAAATGAAGGTAGAATATTTTTTTAAGCAGAGGCTCTGTTCTTTCTTTTGATATGCCGACTGCTCACATATTCATTCAACAAAATATTCTGGGGGCCATGAAAACTTTGTGAATATGATCAAAAAAATGCTGCCGCTGGCTGGCAACTTAATATGGTAAAATATATAGAAAAATGTATTAATTATGTAATTTAAAATGTTTAATGTCAGAGTAAAATTGCCTAAAATTAATAAATGCAATATTGACAAATTTTCATTAAAAAAAACAAGAATTATGATGACAAACTACTAACTAAACACATAAACAAATTAATAAATTGGATGGGACTGGGAGTAGGTCAAGTATATTTATATAGCATTATTATGCAATACAGATTGCTTCAAAGCAGCTTTACAGTAATGGAAAGGAAAAACAGCATCAGTGTTGCAAAATTTCCATTCAAATCATTTTAATTATAGTTACAACTTAAATTTGACCTTTAAAGCAGCTCTACAGAAGACAATATACAGTCAGCTCAGTTTAATTTAATTATTCAGTGATCTGATTCGACAGGTGCTGGTGAGATTGACATGTAGGACACGAGGTGGATGAGATGGACAGAGCAATGTAATAAGGACATAAAAATAATGAAATTAGAGAATAAATTAATTTGAACAGAAAAGGGAATTGTAAAGTTTGTGCAAGTGAAGTGAATGAGGGAAAAAGCAAAGGAAACAAATAATATAGAGAGAATTATTCAAGGAGCAGTTTTGAGGTTGCTACCGTAGAGAGAAGCACTCTGTCTGATAAATACTGATTTAGATTTGAGAGGGTCATTTAATTCTGGGGTAGAAAGAACATAATGACCTCACACACACACACACACACACACACGCTTGCCTTCTACGACTCAAACAACACACTGGAAAGGAGAGGAATGGACAAACCAATCAGAGATTGTTCCTGCTCTGCAGCAAACAATAATCAATGGCATCAGTCTTGGAGTTCAACAGGCATGAAATTGGCCAGCTTTTGGCCATGCAAACTCCAAACTTAGCAGGTGATTTGGAAAATAAAGGCTGAAATTCCTGAAAATTACATTTTGGTGAGAAAGAGAGCGTAGAGAAGGCGAGGTGCTGGGAAAACGATTGATTTTCACTCTTCGTCTGATACAGTCAAATTGGGAATGCTCTGGAGCTTTAGAACATTTTGTAATTAGGCCGTCGATAACCTTAGCATGTGTAATTTGTCCATGCCACTCACCCTGACCGAACATTCACCTTGATTATTTGTAATATCCATGTGAGGACCTTAAACATGACACGACAACCATAATTAAATAATGTCTTTAATTTGATTCAGATCATCAGGATCACATTGTGAGTTCGACTACTGCTTTTATGTACTAAATACTAGCAGAGGGGTTTCCAATCCTGCTTTTGGAGGGCCACTTTCCTGCCGATTTTAGCGCCAACACACCTGCCTGGAAGTTTCTTGTGATCCTAAAGGCCTTAAAGGGTAGCCTGGTCCCACCAGACTCTCGTACATTTCATTTGTACATAGAGTCCGGCACCGCTCCATTGACGAGCCCCCTCCGGGGTCGGCGGTATCGCCGGCGATACCAGCTCACTTTTTTCCTTATCAGTGCAAAAGAGACTCAAATTACTCTGTTGATTTTGATCTTATATATAAGTGCTGTACATCATTACATCCTGTTAAGTATCCCCCCGTGGGGAGGAGGGCCACAAAATCATGGCCACCAACAAAACTAAGCAAAGATTGTTCTTGCTCCGGCTTTAACTTCTTGATATTCGGCAGCGTCGCCACAACGGACCGAATGCCTTCGCTCGCATCTTTCTCCGCTGCCATTACTGAACTACAACTCAAAATAACGCACGACATCGAAGTCATCGTTCTCAGCCACTCCCTCTGTTCGCTGATTGGCCCGGTAAAAAATTTACCGGAGAAAACCAAAGACTACAGCACAATCCCAGGCGTAGTACTGAAGGAAAATGAAAATTGAGCGGAAGTACGTAGGAGGGCGGAGCCAGGCTACTTAAAGGGTTAGTTCACCCAAAAAATTTTATTCTGTCATCATTTACTCACCTTCATGTCGTTTCACACCCGTAAAACTTTCGTTCATCTTCAAAACACAAAATAAGATATTTTAATAAAATCTGAGAGCTCATTAAAGCTCTATGCAACTACCACTTTCACGCTTCAAAAAGTTCATAAAGAGATTGTAAAACACGATCGCTTTATATGATGAACAGAGTTAATTTAAGCTGTTATTCACATTTAAACACCCATCAACTCACACATCAGATATGGTAAACAGAGACTCAAGGATGTTCACTTGACGTGCGAGAAAATTTGAACTAAAATGCTCGATTCATCTTGATTAGTTTTATGATCTCTTTATGAACTTGTTGATGTGACAAAGTGGTAGGTGTGAGGACCGTCAATGGAGGGACAGAAAGCTCTCAGATTTCATTAAAAATATCTTCATTTGTGTTTCAAGGATGAACGAAAGTTTAGAAAGACATGAGGGTGAGTAAATTATGACAATTTTTTCTTTTTTTGGGTGAACTAAACCTTTAATTAGCTTGTTCAGGTGTGTTTAATCAACATGCACAACTGCCAAATTTTCTATATATTTTAATCATTATGATCATGTGGTGGAGATTTCAAATTGAATATTAAATTAACCATGTTTTTAACATCTAACCATAAAGATATGAATTATACTAACATCTTGTGATAAGTTCTAACACTTCCTTTGGTCCTATGTCTGAAGATGACTAAAACTTCCATTCCTGATTCTAACAATAAATCTATATTGAGCTTACTTCCTTTTTCTCTAGGATGTAGCCATCAGATGATGTCTAACCTCCTAAAGTTTTGACTTAATATAACTTTGGTCAAAGGAACTTTGAATTTGCACTAACCGTTATATTGTGAAATGATTGATTAAAATATTAACCCCTCACAATGTTTTTGATGATACAGGATATTTTGCTGATGCCACTAACAGAAGGTAATGAAAGGGGGGATTTGCTTTGACAATCTAACCAATCGTGATGATGGAGAGCGTGATATGTTAGTCATGATGATTCTGTTTTGAAATGTCAGGGTTTGAAAGCATGTGATAATGTATCATGTCATATTATAAAAACTGTTGTATCCGTGTTGACTGGTGGGATTCTCAATGGGAATTGTCTGAGATCCACCGACCTTGCTTCTTCTAGGGAGATTCTCTGAGAACTGCTCGAGAACTCTCCTGGCCGTAATTAAAGCATTTAAAGGACATTTGCTGTAGTCTGTCTGTTATTTTCTACTGCGCAACAGGCTAGGTTTAGGGTAAATTAGAAAACAAGTTAGAATTGATACACTTGGAAACTCATGCTGTAGTCGACTGGAGACTCGCTGAAATTTAGATAAAGGGCTGTAGTCGACTGGAGACTCGCTGAAATTTAGATAAAGGGCTGTAGTCGACTGGAGACTCGCTGAAATTTAGATAAAGGGCTGTAGTCGACTGGAGACTCGCTGAAATTTAGATAAAGGGCTGTAGTCGACTGGAGACTCGCTGAAATTTAGATAAAGGGCTGTAGTCGACTGGAGACTCGCCGAAGTTTAAGTTAGAGTAGTTAGGTTTAGGGAAAAATCTACCACAATTTGAAAAATCTACCACAATCACCACTTATGACTGCTTTATTGAGATCATCGTTTCTGCCTAAATGAATACATGATGTTAGCTAACTACATGATTTGTATTATCTTAGAACTGTACATTTCTGAACATATGGACAAGGACATTACTTTGACACACTCACCTCTGATAACAAAATTACTCTAAATTGTAATGTAGAAACATGCAATTTCTGTAAAGCTGCTTTTAAAGGATATGTATTGGGAAAAGCGCTATACAAATAAATGTGAATTGAACTGAATTGAATTAGGTCTAGAGTTAACCTAGAGTTAATAGTGGCCGTGCAGGAGCAGGATTGGACCTTAGGCTTCTAGCTATGCAAATTTGATTTCACGCATCACTGTGTTCCAAAATGTGTCAGAATGCATTTCATTGTATTCTCAGTGCCGCAAGGTTGCCGTAGCCGTCATTACTACGAAATTGTCTTCTATGTTAATTTTTCTCCTTTAGGTCATCTGCTGTCGTGATGAAAAACAGTCTGATGAGAATCTTGCTGAATAAGTAAGTTATAATTAGTGAATGCTTCTGACAATAAATAGGTTTCTAGCTGGTTAAATGTGGTCTGACAGGTAGATAGCACATCTTGAACTGAATGAGCAGCCTGCTATCTTAAACTGATATGATCTGTTTTTTGTTTTTCCAGGAGGATGAGACAGGATTAGTTGGAAAGTTTTACCACGGCATCGTCCCATTGAACTATTTACAATCCATACAGTGCAAAAAGAAGGACAGCGGGGATGACAATCCTATTGATTTGTCATGGTTCATCACTCCCAGAGGCCTTTAGTGAACAGATGATTAATTAAGAGATGTTTACTCGTCAATAATTGCCTTTGAAACCCAGAGTGACCAGGGGTTGTTTTTTTGTGAACAACCAAAAACGCAATTAAGCTTTCAAACAAATGGTTTGTAACAGGGGTACAAAATGACCATGTGATCTTGCACATTGAAATCCATAACATGTAGAGACATTGCCAGTCCAATAAAAAGTCTTTATTTTAAAAATAAAGCTGATAAACATACACACTAAATTATTGTGAAATCAGTATAATACTTTATATAAGGATTCATTATAACAATAATAGACTTGTTTACCTCCTACACACAATGCTTATGAGATAAAAACAGACTTGCACAAACACAAAAAGACAAAGGATAATACTAGAGTTTCTTTTTGACCCTTGAACACTGACATTGGTGTCAAACACTATTTTTAAACAACAGCAGAACGCAGAAGCTGTAACAACGAGATCAGAAAGAAGTACAGCCTCCAGCACATTAGCTCACAATCTCCTCACCACTTCGCTCATGTTTTATTACAGTGGGAACAGACTTTATCTGTTTAAGTTAATCATGGAAGATATGGCGGATGGGGTCGGGAAACAATCCGAGCCAGATGCGTTACACGCCAGGCTACATCTCTGACCGATGTGTCGATGTTATCTGGAAGATTTAATTCAGCAGATGTTCCGAGACATTTGTGATTTAGTATATTTCTGAATCCTTAAAAAGTGTTTATCATATATTTTGTACACTATAATGATGCTGTATTTGAGTGGCAATAGAAAGGCTATTAGATTTAAAAACAGCCCCTTGTACTTCGTGTACGAGTTCTCCAAACTCATCAGGCATTATAGAAGAAGAGCTGTTATCTTGGGAATAGGACGTTGCAATAATTGGGTGCCAATCATTGTGGCCAACGTGAAATAGAGAAAAACATTTATTTCATAAAGTGAGCTTCCCCCACTTTCAATTGTTCTACTTCAATGAAAGGTTAGAATTTTTGAATGAAAGATCAAAAGGATAAACAATGCAGATTTATTTTCACAGCTGCCTTTGCTCATATTTACCAAGGGCACGGATATATATAGTGTGTATACTGGTCAAAAGTTTGGAAACATTACTATTTTAAATGTTTTTGAAAGAAGTATCTTATGTTCATCAAGCCTGCGTTTATTTGATCAAAAATACAGAAAAAAACAAGAAAAATTGTGAAATAATTTTACAATTTAAAATAATGGTTTTCTATTTGAATACACTTTAAATTATAATTTATTTATCTGATGCAAAGCTGAATTTTCATCAGCCATTACTTCAGTGTCACATGATCCTTCAGAGATCAATTCTAAAAGGACTATGCCGATTTGATATTATCAAAGTTGGAAACAGTTGCGGCATAATATTTTTTTGCTGCATAATATTTTTTTTGGAACCTGTGATACTTTTTTTCCAGGATTAATTGATGAATAAAAAGTTACAGCTGAATAAAAGAACAGCATTTATTCAAAATAGAAATCTTTTCTAACAATATGAATCTTTACTATCTCTTTTTATCAATTGAACATATTACTTTCTTAAAAAATTACTGGCACCAAACTAGTGGTGAACTGAACAGTAGTGTAGCATATATTGTTCCAAAAGGTTTCCATTTGAAATAAATGCTGTTCTTTTTTTTACTTTTAATTCATCAAAACAGCATAACTGATATATATATATATATATATATATATATATATATATATATATATATATATATATATATATATATATATATATGCTGGTATATACCATACACTTATAAAGCACAATAATAATAACAATAATAATAATACAAGAATAAGGCACAATATGTGCAAATATGACAAACGTGCTAACTGGGAACGCTAATTTCCATCCCTCACTTCAGAGAATAACAGCTGTAGTCACAAGCTAATGTATAACATACTAACTCATTGTCAGAGATTACACTCTGTGCAGCACTAAAGCAGTTAGCAACAAATTATTTTTCCACAGGGTCCCTTCCTCTACTCCCACTCCAAATAATCAATTACATTCCAGACGGACAGTTGTGTTTGGAAGCGAGCTAATTCATCTCGAAACGAACAAGCCACAAGCCCAATAATGAAAGGGGTAGAATCTGATTTGCACAGGCATTTCCAGAGCTCAAAAACAACTGTGGGAAAATAAAGCAAATCACAAGTGTTCTTAAGTCCTAAATTACTCAACAGAAAACACGATAAACGGAGTAAACCCCTTGTTAGCGACAGATGAACCTCAGAAGTTCTGAAGGTTGATGCATTTGGTGATCAATTTTTCTTTAGGTTGGAGGTTTGAAGGGTGGCTTTTTGGAGAACATTTGTATTTAATGGGGTACAGAATAAATTATTCGAAGAACAAAAAGCCCGGAAGTTAACTAATCCGTGCGTGCCCACACATTCATGCAAAGCCAGAGCCTGTTCACAGGCATTGATTCCCCACATACAGAATCCATTAGCCAAAATTAGGCCAAAGCCTTAAGGTAGCGAGTTGCAAGGGAAGAATTAATGCTCCTCGTATTGAATTTCTCTTTTCCATTGAGGATCCCAATTAGAGCACGGGACAACACCTCCTCACAATCTAATATTTCGATATCTTCATTTTCCTGGAAAAATAGACAAATTCCAATCACGCGTTTAATTAGGAGCTCTGATTACATGCTGACAAATACAATAGAAGGGGCAACTGTGAGGGATTGAAAATTACTGATGGTACAATGACTAACATTTCATAACTATTTTACAATACACCATGGAGTCCATGTCCATTTTGAGAATGCGAGTACCATGCTAAACATGACATAGCAGAAAGAAAGGAGAGCAGGCACTGATCAAGACTGAACAACAGAGGCCTCAATATATCCAACTGGAGAAATCAACTCTAGGAGTTACGTGGGTCTGGAGCTACTGCAAGATTGTTTTACTGTGATGCAAACACAGAGCAATCTGACAAGAGGGAGAGCGAGAGGGAGAGGGAGAGGGAGAGAGAGAACATTTCTAAGTTTTCTGTACACAAAGAAATATCGCTAAGCCACCCCTCCACTTTAACATCTCTATAAACATCACAAAGCCTGTATGTTCTGGATGCTGTTGTACCGTGAACAAGCCTATATATTTGTTTTTTGAGTTTCAATTTGGAGAAGATCCAGATCTGTAACCTGAAAAAAGTGGCCCATTTCAAAGGCATGTGTGTTTTGTGGATAAGCCAATAACAGGATGGATTGCGACAAGTGTAAAAAATCATTTTATTCAGCAAGGGCTCATTGATTTGAGTCAAAAATAAAAAAAAGCCATTTGTAACATTAAAAAAAGCTGTTTCTTTTGAACTTTCTTTTCTTCAAAAAAATAGTAGTTTTCACAAAACATTAAGCAGCACAGCTGCTTTTAACATTGATAATAAGAAGAAATGTTTCTTGAGCAGCAAATCATGATTTCTGAAGGATCATGTGACACTGAAGACTGGAGTAATGATGCTGAAAATTCAGCTTTGCCATCACAGGAATAAAATTACATTTTAAAATATATTCAAATAGAACACACCTATTTACAGTTATTTTATATTTTAATAATATTTTAGAATAGTACAATTTTTATCATTGTATTTTTGATTAAATAAATGCAGCCTTGGTGAACATAACAGCCTTTTTCAAAAACCAAAAAATCTTACCAACCTCAAAGTTCTGAACAGTAGTGTTTCTACAAAAAAACTTTTTTATTTATTTAATAATTTGTCACTTAATAATATAATCAATAAAATATTTCCACAAAATTGGACTATTGGACTATTTAATTTGATTAGGCTATCTTAGTTTTGGATGGAGGACTAGTAATCTTTAATCCTGTTTTTCCTAATCAGTAAATCACACACACCATGTAGGAACATGGAAGGTAATAGGTTTTGTGGTGTGACGGTACCCTAAGAAAGAGGTGGAACCGACTTGAGCATATCATGTATTAAACAGCAGGAGACTTTCATCACTCACACGCACACACACACAGTACTGGGTTGGACCCGCTTTTGGGCAGGACAGTCCCAGCTCACATCCAGCACAACACAACCACTGCAATTAGCACTGCGGTCTGTTGAACAGAGTCATAAACCGCCTGAGGTACTGGCAGGGCCGGCCTCACTTCACAGTTGGTCTGTTAAGCACACACTGCTTCTCAGGACACTGAATGATGTTCTCTTAAGTGCATAAGGCAAGCCTCAGTATTACAATCGCTCAAAAATAAAGACACATTTCATCATGTAACTCAGATTTACATCGGAGGGATCCAAGCCGTATCTATGCACTTAGAGTTAGAATATATTGAGCAAGCAATCATTTAGCAACCAAATCCGAATATTTACATAATTAAATATTGCATATTTACATCTGAACATCTTTAAATGCAGCAGTAATTAAGAATGTTTGACAAGAAAAAAAATAGAACAGCAAGTTATGTAAATGTATTGCATCCTGATGACTCCTGGAGTGTAATTTACAGCCATACTTAGAAAAGATACTTCATTTGGTGCAAAGGAAAGGTGTAAGGAAACCTGTTCCAATAGACCACTGAGCAAGTAATTATGCACTTGCTAGCCTAGCAATCCTCTCACAAAGACCTGAGCCAAAAGAGGCGAAGGCGGCAATTGGCACGGGCTTCTCAGGGTTTTGGCACGAAGTTCTGCGTCGGCGTAGTCGCTGGAACGCTGCAGTCTCCCGCCGTTAGATTGAGTCAGGACGGGGATTCTGTGACCCTACTGAGAAAATGATACCTCTGACATTCACTTAGGTCATTCCTGAAATTACTCAGCAGTTGATGTTCTTACAAGTGTTATTTTGGTAATACTGGGATACTATTGTAGTTTTTATTGTAACATTTCCTGTTTTCATTTTAATTGTAGTTGATGTTTTAGTAATTTTGTTGTGTTTTTGTCATTTTAAATACAGGTCCTTCTAAAAAAATTAGCATATTGTGATAAAGTTAATTATTTTCCATAATGTAATGATAAAAATTAAACTTTCATATATTTTAGATTCATTGCACACCAACTGAAATATTTCAGGTCTTTTATTGTTTTAATACTGATGATTTTGGCATACAGCTCATGAAAACCCCAAATTCCTATCTCAAAAAATTAGCATATCATGAAAAGGGTCTCTAAACGAGCTATTAACCTAATCATCTGAATCAACTAATTAACTCTAAACACCTGCAAAAGATTCCTGAGGCTTTTAAAAACTCCCAGCCTGTTTCATTACTCAAAACCGCAATCATGGGTAAGACTGCCGACCTGACTGCTGTCCAGAAGGCCATCATTGACACCCTCAAGCAAGAGGGTAAGACACAGAAAGAAATTTCTGAACAAATAGGCTGTTCCCAGAGTGTTGTATCAAGGCACCTCAGTGGGAAGTCTGTGGGAAGGAAAAAGTGTGGCAAAAAACGCTGCACAACGAGAAGAGGTGACCGGACCCTGAGGAAGATTGTGGAGAAGGACCGATTCCAGACCTTGGGGGACCTGCGGAAGCAGTGGACTGAGTCTGGAGTAGAAACATCCAGAGCCACCGTGCACAGGCGTGTGCAGGAAATGGGCTACAGGTGCCGCATTCCCCAGGTCAAGCCACTTTTGAACCAGAAACAGCAGCAGAAGCGCCTGACCTGGGCTACAGAGAAGCAGCACTGGACTGTTGCTCAGTTTTGCATGTCATTCGGAAATCAAGGTGCCAGAATCTGGAGGAAGACTGGGGAGAAGGAAATGCCAAAATGCCTGAAGTCCAGTGTCAAGTACCCACAGTTAGTGATGGTCTGGGGTGCCATGTCAGCTGCTGGTGTTGGTCCACTGTGTTTTATCAAGGGCAGGGTCAATGCAGCTAGCTATCAGGAGATTTTGGAGCACTTCATGCTTCCATCTGATTTCATTTTTCAGCACGACCTGGCACCTGCTCACAGTGCCAAAACCACTGGTAAATGGTTTACTGACCATGGTATTACTGTGCTCAATTGGCCTGCCAACTCTCCTGACCTGAACCCCATAAAGAATCTGTGGGATATTGTGAAGAGAAAGTTGAGAGACGCAAGACCCAACACTCTGGATGAGCTTAAGGCCGCTATCGAAGCATCCTGGGCCTCCATAACACCTCAGCAGTGCCACAGGCTGATTGCCTCCATGCCACGCCGCATTGAAGCAGTCATTTCTGCAAAAGGATTCCCGACCAAGTATTGAGTGCATAACTGAACATAATTATTTGAAGGTTGACTTTTTTTGTATTAAAAACACTTATTTTATTGGTCGGATGAAATATGCTAATTTTTTGATATAGGAATTTTGGGTTTTCATGAGCTGTATACCAAAATCATCAGTATTAAAACAATAAAAGACCTGTAATATTTCAGTTGGTGTGCAATGAATCTAAAATATGTGAAAGTTGAATTTTTATCATTACATTATGGAAAATAATTAACTTTATCACAATATGCTAATTTTTTGAGTAGGACCTGTAATTCATTTTTAGTCCTAGCTTTTATTTATTTTATTTCAGTTGTAGTTATTTTAGTATATCAAGTTAAACTAAATGAAATAAATATTTCTTTGGCAACTAGCTAAAATAAAATAAATTTAAAGCTAAAATATATATTTTTTAAAAATGTAATCAATTAAAGTTTTGGTGCGTTTTTTAGTTTTAGTTAACTATAATAACCCTGGTTCCAACACATTACAAAATCACTCAAATTACAAAATTTAATTTCAGTTTAAAGAATAGTTAATTTAAAAAAATCCAAATCATTTACTCACCCAAACCTGTATGATTTTTTGTCTAATCTCGGAAACATACCGTAATCCTCACATCAATATTCTTAAATTGGCAGTTTTCCATTTGGAAGCTCTAGCAGAGGACCAAGTTCAAACAACACGTATTTCTAAAGTAGGAAAAGCAAAAAATAATGAGGTTGTAAACATTACAGATCAGAGTGAGTTATCTTCGGCTAGTCTGGAAGTCTTATTGGAGTTTGTTTACTTGTGCTGTGGCTGGGAGATATCCTTCAGTAGAGCAGTCACTGTGAGGCCACTCATTTTCAGATTCACTTTTCTCATTGCGGTTTTCAATTGCTTGCACTTGAGATCTTAGAAGGATTACTGCGGCCTTGCCATCTGTTGTGCAGTGCAGCTGTTTCGGTTTTACACTCTCTCCCTCTTAGCCACTCGCTGAATGCATTTGTTATTTCATATAATGCGGCGTTCGAGATTGCGGCTTCCCCGCCACGGCCTCATCACACCAGGTCACCCGCTCTTCATCACAGCTTGCCACAAAGGTCACCAATCCATTTCTCTGGGTTAGGCGTTCAATGTAAATTCGCCAAGGGATATACGACTTTCCTTGGCTGGTTCTTATAGGTGGCACACATGGCTTTTTGGAAATGGGAAGAGAATTTCAAAAGAGACTGATGTGTGATTATGTTTGGATGGCTGGGACAGAGTGATGAGAGAGACTAGAGAGATAGGCATGACTGAAAGCGGTGACTTCGAGTCAGTAGGACGCACTCTGTGGAAAGAATATGTAATTTCTGCTCAGCAGGACGGGCAACTACAGAGATAAAAAGATGCCAGAGGAAGGTGATTTAATGAGGCATTCTGAATGAATAAACTTGAACGTTGATCAATCATCGGAGAGGGAGAATACAGAATTTGTGTGTAAATAAGAAACGCCATGCTGAGAGGACAGCTGTCAGTGGAGTGACGGCTTTAATAATAAACAACAAACACGCTTGTCTTGAGACTAACTTCCTGCAGAAGCACCACGAATGACAATGAGGGACAACAGACATATGGGAAAGAGTCATATGCTCAATGCATTTACAATGCCTTTCCCTTACACATTTAAGAATGCATATTAGTAGAAGAAAAATGTAGCAATTCAGAGGTAAATAAACGGTAAATAAATAAATACATTAAAACCAACATTTTTTTTAAACCAAACTAAACTTTTTTTTCCTATAAAACAAAGGATTAATTCACCTCAAAATGAAAATTTCCTAATACTTTACTCACCCCAATGCCATCCAAGATACCCATGTCTTTCTTTCCTCAGTGGAAGAGAAATTAAGTTTTTTGAGGAAAACATTTCTGGATTTTTCTTCGAATAATGGTATAAAATCAATGCAGTTTCAAAGGTCTTTGAAGTGCTTCAACGGACTGTGCACAATCGCAGCTGAGGAAGAGGGTCTTATCTCGCGAAACGATAGGTCATTTTCAACAAAAAAAAAAAATATATATATACTTTTTAAAGGGTAACTAAACACTAAAACAACTTTTTTTAGTTAGTGATCTGTAAGAATGGAGCTTCATAAATGCTGTTCATTATTTCGAGTACATTTTTTGACATATGGGTTTAAAGTGTTTTAATTCTACAATATATGGTGTAAAAACGTCTGAGTGCTGCCCTCTTCAGGTTGAACGTTGGCTACTGCAGTTGAATTTTCCTATTGGAAGTTGTGGTACCCTCTGACGTCAGAGGGTACCAGCTAACCACGCCCTTGCCTACAGAGAGATGCGTCTCAGGTGCACGCCCCCCCTCCACTGGGCTCCGCCCACTTTTCCAGCATTTTTCAAATTTTACCAGTGGGTGGAGTCAGGCTCTGACCAGGGGTTTAGTTACCCTTTAACTACAATTGTTCGGATTGAGCTGATCTGCAGCGCGTCGGGAACTACGTCATCACGTTGAAAGGTCAGGCTTGATGTCGGCGGAAGTACCGCCCCACTGTTTACAAAGCGACCAATACAATTTGAACTATCCTCCACACCATAGACATAATATATACATAGACACCCTATTGGCCGCTTTGGAGTGTTGCTGCGATACGTCAACGTGTCCGCCATTTTGCTGAGGGCAAGACTGCACTGTAATCAAATGCAAGTAAACGGGTGAGCAGCGGTTTTCCTGGATAAAAACAATAATAACGTTTACATTTATCAGCCGATTATAGTGGTTTGTACTTGGTGTACGTTTCTATTACTTATTATATAATGACCAAATACAACCAAAAAAAAAATTTCAGTTTTGTTTGTGAAAGGTAATTCCCCGAGATCTGTTTTCAATTGTGTGGCGACTTGTACAGCCCCACGCAGCGCACGAAACAGGCATTTTTCTTAATTCCCATAATGAGAGGTATAGGAAAGTTGCCCTCCTTGATATGGCAGCACCGTTGACGTACGCTCCAGCAGCCAATAGGGCGTCTATGTATATATTATGTCTATGCTTCACACGGTCGAGTGGGGCGGTACTTCCGCCGACGCCGGCGACATCAAGCCTGACCTTTCAACGTGATGACGTAGTTCCCGGCGAGTTGAGCAGATCAGCTCAATCCGAACAATTGTAGTTAAAAAGTATATTTCTTTTTTAAATGACCTATCGTTTCGCGAGATAAGACCCTCTTCCTCAGCTGCGATTGTGCACAGTCGTTGAAGCACTTCAAAGACCTTTGAAACTGCATTGATTTGGACTTCAAAACGCTGGTTGTCATTGAAGTCCATTATTCAAAGAAAAATCCAGAAATGTTTTCCTCAAAAAACTGAATTTCTCTTCCACTGAGGAAAGAAAGACATGGATATCTTGGATGGCATTGGGGTGAGTAAATTATTAGGACATTTTCATTTTGAGGTGAACTAATCCTATAAGTAAAATACATACATTTAAAAATAGTTATTTCGATGTAAAAACTATAAACAAAAAAAGAGAAGAACCCCCCCCCAAACTAACAACAATCAATACAAAAACTTAAAATTAAAACAAAACATTAAATATTTTATACATATACATACATATATACATATATATATATACATATATATATATATATATATATATATATATAAATATGTTTAATATTTATTTTAAGTAAAAATACAAAATAAAATAAGATAAGCAAAGCAAAACAAATAGAATTGACCATGTTGATTACAATGTTCTAGTTGAAATCTGTTTACCTGGTGTATTATTTCAGTAAGAGTGCTGGCACGCTCACCTTGTGCACACTGGTCAGAGGTGAGAGGACACCAGCGTACGGCTGGTTGGACATTAGTGGGCATTAGCCTGTGGATGGGACAAAGGTCCATTGAAGGGCTGCATTATTAATCTAGGCCTTCAAAGGCCCGAGCAGCTGAGTGTCATGGCAGAGAGGGCTAATTACGGATTCGTTTGCCTGGGGTAATTTGCACCCATTGTGCGGTTCAGGCTGAATCAAGACATGAGATCACAGATTAAACACTTAACGCAAGAGAAGAGCTTTTCAGAACCAAAGTGCAGGAGGAGGTGGAGGTGGTGGGGACGAGGCAGGGTGAGGAAAAAGTACAAGAGGTAATGATACAGTCCTTCACATGCATAATATTGTCTTTATTCAGTGTTGGTCCAGGCCTAAGGTACATAACAAAACTGTATTGTACATCAATGTGCAGTGCAGTGCAGTATTAATAGTGTTTGAAGTCTGGAGTGAGACTAGAAAATCAGAGTGGTATCTACCCATGCAAACCTCAAAGTCACGAAGCAAGGGTGTTGTGGGTGGCTGCAAAAGCATTGCTAAACAACTGGCTATTCTGTGTCAATTGGAGGATTGAAAGAAGAACAACAGGGTCTGAGCAGACGCCATTCAAACAGACTAGGGTTTAGACGAGAAAGCCAAATCATCATATAGCTAGTTATTCATCGGTTCTGATGGGTTCACGTGTGCTGTGTGCTTGAACTGAAGCGGATACAGCGATATGTCACGCCACATTAAAGAGCATCCAAATGACATTTACAATTTGAATATTGTGATAGAAACTGATAGAATTTGAAAGCTGAGCCTTTATTTTAGTTACAAAGCATAAAGATTATTGTGATAATTGTAAAGGAGCACTGCAAATAATGTTTAGTGAAGTTTTGTTCACGCATCAACTGAAAACAGAATAGATGAAAGATATATTCTTGGGATTCAATAAGCAATCTTCAATATTAAAATGAAGATTGATTCAAATGGAGAAATCAATAGTGTCAAAATGTCAACTCAGTTATAGCGTCCACACAGCTGACATGTTTACCTGTTGTATCTTATCCACATTGACAAATAGACACTGACAATGATTTCAGCTCTCCAAAACCATTTCAGCCAAAACCGAAAATAAAATTTTTTGCTGTTTCGGACTAATATTTTTGGTTACTGAAATTTCTGTGCATTACTACGTATCGCTCTATACTTTGTTGTCTATCTCTGAAAACCGCCATGTGGAACACATGAGTGAAGGCAGACAGTTCAACAGTTAGTGATACATAACCTAATTTCCTGTGTGTTTGCACATTAGATTAACTTTGTTTGCATGCCTGATCTTGCGTCCCTCAGCATATCTTCCAGTAAGACTCCTTTTCCCTTCCCTGCCAATGCAGATCCATCTTTTTGCGCTCTTCACAGCTGCCTAACCCAACCGATAACCTCTTGGCCTGTCATGGGGGAGATGGTGCGTTTCTGTCTGAACAGTTCCCTGGCTCTCCATTTGGTCCCTCGGCACCTCCTGCAAACGCAGAGTGTCAACACCCGCAAGCCTTCAGAGGCCGAGGACAAACAGAGGAGCCAATCTCCTGCTGTCAAACCAACACACACACTCACGCTCTGATCAATGAGGACGGCAGAGTGTCTTTGTTATCTGTGATTAGGTTTTCATGAGCAGAAGCCGCATCCTGTCTGGATGACCATCTGGTCATTTACTTGCTCTCAAAGCGCACTGGGAAATGCAGTCCTTGGGTCCCGTGAGCTCCTACCATTTCTGCTTTGCTTTCAAGTATAGCCGCAGTCAATCAATATGCTACAGTTGATCACCGTCATCATGTGAGTGAGATAGTGAGTGGGAAGCTAAATCTAGGACTGAGCATCTCTCATTCACAAACAAACCTGAAATCTGAACCTGACAATATTTTAATTTTTAGGGGAGTAACACAGCAATGGCTTGCAGTTTTATTTTTATACAGCTGGTCCAAAACGCAGCCGCTAGAGTTCTTACTAGAACCAGGAAGTATGACCATATTAGCCCGGTTCTGTCAACAATGCATTGGCTCCCTATTAAACATCATATACAATTTAAAATATTGCTGATTACTTAATACTTACAAAGCACTAAATGGTTTAGCTCCCCAGTACTTGAGCGAGCTCTTAACGCATTATACTCCTTCACGTCTATTGCGATCTCAAAATTCTGGCCAGTTGATAATATAATACCTAGAATATCAAAATCAACTGCTGGCGGTAGATCCTTTTCCTATTTAGCACCAAAACTTTGGAACAGTCGCAGACACACTCTGTCAGTTCAAATATAGACTAAAAACACATCTCTTTGGCTTAGCATACACATAACACATTATAGACTTCTATAATTCAATGTTAGGCTGCATAGTTTAGATCAGCCAGAACCGGGAACACTTCCCATAAATCCTGATGTACTTGGTACATCATAAGAAGGATGGCGTCTACGCTAATATTAGTCTCTCTGTTTATCCCGAGGTTTACTGCAGTCCGCCGCATCCAGGCCGTATCCGGATTTGATGAAGGACCTGCGCCTGGACACGACGACAACGCAGTCCTGAAGTGTCAACTAGTCTCTCCACTGTGAAGGCCTCCTTCCCTTTACCTCTGTACTGATAAAACATTATCGGGATAATTCCAGTTCGCGTGGCTAAGCAGACGCGACAAAAAATTCTGTATTATACATTTTTAAGCCAGACAAGTAGTTTGTTGAGGGTTGATTTGTGAAAAAGGACTACACGCCCTCGCACATATATATTCAAACGCGCATACCAATTGGCTAAACACGTGATGCGCATGTGCGCGCCGTCTGCGTTTTCGCGGGTTTGCGTTTTTGAGGATTGCGCAGAGATGACGGATAATCGTTTACACCTTCGAACCTATTTCAGGGAGTGCGTTCTCGAGACATCAGGCACTGTTTTATGCGGATGAGCGGCTGGAGCGCGTTAAGGGTTTTTCTGTTAGAACGGTGTCGTGTTAGCGGCCCCCAAGTTAATGACTAATGATCTTCGCAACGGAAGTGAATCAATCAAAATTAACTTTATAGCTGGACAGTAACTTTATCCTAGAGCTGTGGTAAAGCCTAAACAATCTGCTAGGGTAATTTCTATTATGGTAAATGGACTGCATTTATATAGCGCTTTCAACAGACCCATGGCCACCAAAGCGCTTTACATATTGCCTCACATTCACCCATTCATTCACTCATTCATACACCGACGGCGGTGTCAGCCATGCAAGGCGCCATCCATTTATCCATTATCACTGTAAAGCTGCTTTGAAACAATCCATACTGTTAAAAGCGCTTTATAAATGAAGGTGACTTGACTATGAAAATGTCAAAATCTAGTTGAAGATAAAACAAAACAATACATTGGAAAACTACCAAAAACTCAGTAGACGAGCCTATCTGTGTGATACATTGTATTCTCAAAGTAATAGAAACCGCTCTCGGCCCAAACCGCAAGTAGACTGTGCCCCAACATCAAGGTTAATTACCTCCTTCTCCAACTCTTTGCTTTTGTGGCTTTATGAATGCCTGCCCTGCACCCTCATCTACTGTGTATTACAAGCAAACACACACAATGTTTCTGCCATTGCTGGTGCTGTGTCAACATTTCTCAGATTAAGAGGAAAGAATGTCCTTCCTGATGATCGCTGAATACCGCAGTAATGTATCAGCAGGGGACATAAGGAAATCACTGAAAGACAGAGAGAGGAATCCCCAATAGAAATGTGTGTTTGTGAGAGTGCAGTATTTTCAGAGAAAGCTTGATGAGCCTTGCAAGCAAAAATGTATTATGATCAAATCTTGCTTGATTTATTCAGCATACAAAATTTTGCTGACAAAAAAAAGGTCATTATTCATCATGTGGATTCCTTTAGACATGAATGGATGTTGCTCACGAAGAATCATGGAACAACACTGTATGACTGCACTTTAACAGTAGGCATTTACAATGGATGTGAATGGGACCATTGAAACTCTTTGAAAACATTGAAAATTTTACAACGTCATCACCAAAACTATGCAAAACTACCCTAAAATTGAAGTATTAATGTAAGTGCTTTTATAAAATGACAAGCTTTACATTTCTACTTTTAAATCCTTCAGATGGCCCAATTGACTTCTATTGTGCCTCACCATAAACTCAATTTTAGCTTATTTAAGAAAACACAATACAAGTTTTCGGAATAACAGATATGACAACAGTGAAGCAATGCATTATTTCACAAAAACACATAAATACACAAGCTGTTTGTGGACAGAAGCATGTGATATTCTCTCTCTCACTCTCTCCAATTAGTCTTCTGAGTTTCCCAGAGGCGGGTCACGTATATTAAGCACACCTGTTCATTACATCTGCAGTAGGCCTGTTGAGTTCAGCATGCAGAATAAGACCACAGTAATTACTGAACATTCACACTGCACAGCCCACACACTTCAGCTTAGAGATCAGCATGAACACTTGTACATGCATACATGCATACTTGACCACATATTTTTCTGTCTTTCAGGTGTAGGTCCATCAATACACAAAGACAGTGTTATTCCAAACAACCAAAAGATATCAGTCTAATAGTCTTCAAATAAAAGGGTGACATCACAGTTAAATGACAATTTATCGGCTTCTAAACATTAAAACTGGACTATGCAGGACAAGACTATTCACACCAAATTTTAAAACAAAAGATTGCTTAAACAACAAAATATTGTATTGCAATGTTTTGTATTATTATTTGGAGGTTATGACAAAATGTTTCATTGCTTGGATTGCCAAACTTTCAGAGAACTTTGCAAAATAATTTTATAATAATGTTATATTAAATTGTAATAATAGAGGCCACAGTGATTTTACATATACATAGACTAATATATAAATAATATAATATATACATATCAATATAATAAAGTATATATAGTATACAATAATATATATGGTTTTATATCATTTTAATATATTATAATATTTCCCATATTTTTTTATTCTTTGATGTTGTTTTAATACTTCAATAATAATAATGGATTTGTTTTAATAATGATGGAGGCCAAAGTTCAAGTTTTTTTTTTATGTGATTGTCTTTGCTCTGAAGCAAGCAGAAATAGCTCTGTTACAGATTTCACCAATAACGTACAGTAAATATCATCCACATCTCTATTCAGCACATGTCTTATGGTGATGTATTTACAATGCTGAGTTAGATCTTGAAAGGAGAATTCTCAATCGCAACATGAACAAGCGCACACTCACCCACAAACACACATATCTATATTCCACAGTAAATCCTTTTTGAAGAGCAAAGCAAGAAATAACATTAGATACGTTGGACAGAAAACAGAGGAATGTATGAGGATGACTCACTAAGATGAAGACGAAGAGAAGGCCAAGAGGATCTACCCACACACTCTTCTATCACCTGCAGGCAAAGCCGCTCGCGGCCCCAATCAGGCCCGATTACACACCGAGCACAGAACGCATGCCCTCCATGACACACCTGTCAATCATGCCCAAGACCCCAAACTGAGCCAGGCATGCATAACTGAACACAAATCAACATGAAGGAAGGGGAGAGGGTTTACTGCACAGTTCTACTCATATGTTTGTAACCCCTCAGGTCTTACTCTTGAGCTCAAGGGAGTGAAAATGAATTTTATTCTATCCCAATGAAGCTTTTTGAGATTTTATATACATTCCCCAAGATAAAATAATAACATTTAAACATAGCATCTCATTCCAACAACTACACAACCCATGTTTTCTCTCTTTGAGTATCAATGACTGTTTGCAGCCTTCTGTATTGTGCTAGTGGTGCAATGTAAGTGTTTTGGTTTCCCAGCGTGCCTTGCAGATTCAACGCCTTCCCCACAGTGACTATATGATTTTGAGATCCAGCTTTGCCACTTAGGACAGTTGGAGGACTGTTAAACAATTAAAAAAAGAAAGAAAGGCTGCAAAGAATCACTAATGCTACAGAAGCAACAGACAATATTAGGAACCAAGAGTATGTATGGTTTTGAACAGGATCATTTATCTTTGGAATATATTTAAATATATAACTTTTGTCTTGTGGAATATACTTAAATATCCCTTATGCAGCTTTTTCGGGCAATAAAAAAAAATTATAATTACTAAACATCTAACAGATTCTTCCAAGGTTATATCAACTTATGAGCACTGTATATCAGAGTGGATGTGAGACTTTGTGTACAGTATGTGTGTGTATACTTAAGACCTGCAGAAAAGAGACCTGAGTGTAGTGTGCGTGTGTGAGTCAATTATGCAAAGATATGGCATACTAGATTAAGACCATCATACTGACCTCAATAACCTTCATACAATAGGAATTGTATTTGAGGATGTGGGCCTGGTGGTAAAAAAAAATATAGGAGGGAGAGAAAAAGAGCGAGGGGGTGATAGAAAGAAAAAGAGGGGAACATATACTTTGATGCATTGTATAAATTTCCATTAATTAAGGCCCCCGGCCCAAACAGTCATTCCTTTAATGCACCACAATAATCATAACATTCACCATAAAACTACCCACAACCCCCTTTTAATAAAGCACAAGATATGATTTTGTTGATATATACTCCAAAACACACCATCTGCTGTGGGTGTGTAACACCTATGTGCATCTTTTGCCGTTTTTTGGGGATCTTTGAGGAGTGTTTAAGTGGTCAACCCCTCACCAATATTTGGCATTTTTTTTTGTTATCAGCATCAGCCAATAAGTTTTCTGCTTGCCCGTTAAGTGTGGGAAGCAGAACTTTAATCTTAACAGCATCAGGACATTTATTTTCAAAGTGAGAACACCAGCACATGCACGTTTGCCTTTCTACTATTAATAACAGAGGCAAACTCTATAATACTTTCTCATATACTTTCAGCATTCAGCAACTTTACCATCTACTACTACTATTTAGTATCTTTTAAATAAGTTGTGTGATATATCTTTGTAAAGACACAATCCGAAAGCCTTGATCTTTTGTATCATGTTCTATCACTATTGTTACAGACATTATTAGAAAGTTAGAGAATAAGAGTGACTTTGGTTGCCAGTTCATTTTGACTTTATCTGATGGTTATTAAAGTCACCATGAAATAAAAAAAAAATGTATTGGAATATTTTATGGAATATTGCAGCGTTTACTATAAAAATATGTTTTTATTCATGTGCCCTCAACATTTAATCAAAATAAGTTGCCATCCCTCTTGCAGAGACATCTCTTCTCTGATGTGTTCACGGGCACAAGGGTGGGACAACCTGTCACTCACATGACATCATAGCAATAGCAAACCACAATGATCCAATCAATACCCAATGAACAAAATCAAGTCCCGCCCTACATTTTTTCTTCTTCAAGAAGCTATTTCTCTTGGATATACGTCACAATAGGTGAGAAAAGACCATTGAAACTTCTGTTTCATGCCAACTTGAAGTACTGTTGTCTGTCCTAATCCCTGTGAATTTACACAGTCAATGTCAATAAGTCAATATTTAACCTTTTCAAGACATTAAAGAAAGAGCATGTCCTCCAGCCAGAATAGAACAGACTATAGCAGTGTTTAGAGATTAACAAGTGATGACTGACTCACTGTAAATATGGTGTTTTGCTAACCAAGCCCACCCTTAAACCCGTAGTGTGCGTGCTTGGGTGATTGTGCAAGCGTGCAGGTGGATCTATTCGGAGGCATAATTAAAGCGTAAAGTGCTGGTTATCACCCAGTGGGGCTAGCAGGACGCTTGCTGCAGTAGGTCGATGGCGATGCTCGCTTGAAAACACGCTTTCTTTCCCCCATCACATGCACTGTTGAGCTTCCTCTGAGACTGCAGCGAGGCAACGTCTCTCTCTCTTTCTCTCTTTTACACATCTGTCTGTCCCAATTCTCTACTCCAAACAAAATTCTAGTTTCTTCTCTTCCCCTCCTTTGGGTCTTGAGGCTGTTTGCGCTGTCGCCTGGATGTGATCTCATACAGTGTGTCAGCAGGAACACACAGAACGACAACACACAGGTGAAACACAGAGAAGAAACCACATCACATCAGCTGCAGTGGTGGAACACCTGTCTCGCAGAAACACACCTACGCCAAGTGAAAAAACCTAGTCTTTCCGTGCAGATACTTGTATACTGTAGGGCTTTTAGGCACTGGTGAGCTCTCTCAAGCTCTGGATCAAAGGTGCTCCAAAAAACATATGAGCTCCTGAGACGTGGGAAAACATCAAAGGTGTCTGTGAATGGACTATAAGAGACGTGTGAAGACGCTGGATGGAGATGTCTGTCGCTCGCTGTCTTCACTCGACTGGGGACTCAGTTGCGGATACAACTGATGGTTTGGGGTTATTTACTGTTGAGAAGTTGCACAATTAATACATTTAATGTATCTTCAATGAATGCATCAGTGTTGTTACTGTTAACTAAAACTATTGAAATTGAACTTGAACTGATATAAAGCTGAAATAAAAGTAAATATAAGAAAAACTTTTTTATAAATGTTTCCTTGGCAACTCACTGAAATAAAAGTCATCTAGAGAGTTAATATGGCCAACTGATCAAGTACTAGGAAATGACAGGAATGTCTTGGAAACACAATTTCTTTTCATTTCATGTTGCTCATGTTGTTAAGTAACACTTAGACATTAAAAATGTCAAAAGAGCTTGACTTTTAATACTTAAATTAGTTTTGCTGTGATTTTCTGCGGTGCAATTTCAGCAAAGAACAATTTGTACTGACACTGAATGCGGTGACTTTCAGTCCAAGGAAGTGACAGCACAAGATTAGACGTCGGTCACACAGGATGACGCCTTTCTTTCAAGAACAAGTACATGGAGTATAATTGAATAGAACTGATTGCAGCAGGGGTGTAAAGAAGTGTTTTAAAAGAGCTATTTTTAACCTCACACTGCATCATGAATGGCTGTAAAGCTCAGTGACTGTGAATTTGGAGCGACACAATGCAAAGGCACAGACCAACAATTAATGGAAAGAGTAGAAATTGCTTTCCAAATTAGACAAAATGACCATTCCTAATTGTGATCATTGTGTAAATTGTTTTTTGCAGTGTAATCCACCTAATACAAGAGCCAGATTCATGCAGTCACTGAGCATTATGCTTTGACCCATTCATGCTTCGGTGATATATTTATGCTGCATAAATGTTTGATGTGAACAAAGAACAAAATAAAATAAAATAAATAATAATAAAAAAGTAAATGAATAAAAAAATATATATATATAAAACATAAACCTACATTAAATGTTAAAATTTTATAAAAAACAATTATAATCTCTCTCTCTCTCTCTCTCTCACAAAATTAAAGTGCAAGTGATCTGTTTTTGTTTGCAGAGATCACTTCTTTCTAACCCTCTTTTATTGTGTTACTCCCCAAAATCAAATCATGAGCATCTAAAAAGCCGGTGGAATTAGCACAATGACGCAATCGCCTGAAGACAACCTCCGCCAGTTCTTAACCCCCCCCCCCCCTCTGCCCCATCCGCTGCTGTAACCATGGTGACGGGGCAGTGAAGGGCTAGAACAAGTTTCAAGGTGAGCCGGTGCGTAGCAGTGAACTGTGGAGAGATGGATTGTGGTGTCTCCACGCTACACGGGTGACTTGAACGCGTGTCTTACGTGCCTGGGAACACATGCAGGTGCACATATGAAGGAAAGCACAGCAAGTGGAGTGATGGGGCTTCAGATGTGGAGCGGCTTCCCAAATCCCTCTGCTGGGTTGTGACAGGAAGCTGATTACTGTGTTTCCAGCTCACACTGGAAGCTGCAGGACAGGACAGCTTAGTGAAACCGTGTCCTCTGTAAAACAGAGTACGGAGCATTCACTCGTTTTACTGTTTTTCGGCAGCGAACGGTCATTTTCTCTCTCATAAGACTTCTAATATTTCACGCTGTGTAAAGGTCAGTTAATGATCACTTCGTCTTAATGTTCATCAACTAAAGAGATCTGTTCCACCACATTGCGGCGTTCAACATGGATCCTGTCTCTTTTTCTATGCTTTAACTGTTTAAGGACAAAACACATTACCTTATAGCGTCCTTGAACATCGTATATTCTGCTGCAGGCAAATAATGCGATCAAACATGAATTACTGAATGATTACAGAGGCATTGCCCTGAATACAAAACGACTCTGCACGGTTTTAAATGACCCTATAATTAAACCTCGCATGTTTTGCTTACACCTGAGGGGGGAAATGTCTTGGAACTACAACTAATTACTCAAGCAAACAATACATAAATTAATTCAAAATAAGAATGAGATTTCAGGTGAAAGCGAATGCTGTAATGGAGAGAGTTGGGCACAGACTAAAAACAAATGACTAAAGCCCTATCCGCACTGGATTAGTATTACCTGGTGACCTCTAGTCATTTGTAATAATTGCGACGGTTGTCTGTGATCTTAATCCCGCGCGAATCGGCCATGTCTGTAATTTGTAAAGTAAAAATTCCCCCGCAAATGACCTACCATATTTCGCCGAACACACAGAGGTCCTGTGATAATATCAGTCCCATGCGAATCGACATCTCTGTGATTTGGTGGGTTCGTATATAATTTTTTCAAAGTTTTTGTTTCTTGTGCGCCTTTTTATCCATCTTTCGCAAAGAATGGAGGCTGTATTGAAGTGTTTTGATAGTATTTTGGGTGCTGGGTCATATCGCTATACCTACACCATACAACTGTACATTAACATTTACATTTATCTGACGCTTTTATCCCAAGCGACTTACAATTGCTATATATGTCAGAGGTCGCACGCCTCTGGAGCAACTAGGGGTTAAGTGTCTTGCTCAGGGACACATTGGTGTCTCACAGTGGATTCAAACCCGGGTCTCTCACACCAAAGGCATGTGTCTTATCCACTGCGCCATCACCACCCCCAACTGTAATTTGCAGAAAGAGAAAGCTGAAAATCATCAGAACAAAAAGAATGATTAGTTGGAGATGGATACAGCAGCATGCGGTAAAGAACATTTTTCTGTTCAAGATATATCATACAGCTATAGACCTATAACGACATTTCCAAGCAATAGCCTATTGACATCATATCCGGGAGATAAGTCAGTAAATTCGAGTAAAATCAGAGGCTTCGCTTATCCCGTGCGAATGCGCCACACGAAATTCAGATGGGTGGGTAATTTCTAAATCACACAAGGTCCCCAGATAATACTAATCCCGTGAGAATACGGCTCATTTGCTCATTCCTGCCCTGATCGAGTCCTCGATTGCCTGATCCAATGAGATTTTGCACCAAAAAAAAAAAAAAAACAGGCCATACAACATGAGCACTGTATTGCAAAGGTTTTGAAACCATATGATAGCTTTGAATGAGGAACAAACTGAAATGTCATTCATAAAATGAAAGTTAGTAGTAGTAGTAGTATTATATTGATTGCTTGTCATGAAATGAAAAAGTAAAATATGGTGCCAGTAGCCAAATATAACATCAAATGCATCATATTAGGTTTAAGAAATTTCGTTCATTTCATTCTGTTCATTTTTGGGTGAACTATCCCTTTAAGTTACTAAACAAGAAAATAGACTAGAGATAATCCTGGAGATATTTGGTGTCAAACAAACAAACAAAATGAATATATCTATACATTTAAGAAATATTTGCATGTATATACTTTATACATAATTTATATTATTTATAAAATCACATTTTTCTTAAATATATACAGTACATAGTACATGTGTGTGTATTTACAAAATAATTATACACAGTACACACACATATATTATGTAAATACAAACTTTTATTTTGGATGCGATTAATCGTTGCCGAGCACAAAATTATATGTATTGTTAAAATTTTAAAAAAAGTTAAACTGCAAATTGCACACACAAGCCCAAAGAGTATTTCGACACAGACACTTGCATCTTGTGCCCTTTATAAAACTATGAAGGGCAAGCAGAAAATCTATCTTGCTATTTTAGCATTGAAAATGTTGAAGGAAGCCAATGCAATTTATGAGAGGCAACAAATCAGCCGCTTGTCGCCTGTCGTCTCCATTAGACAGTAAACGAGGTCCGTGTATCCTTGAGCAGCGACGTGCCTGAGAAGCCGACCTCAGCTGAGAAACACAAAATATATTTCAGCGCTTTAAAACTCATTGACTGCTAAATCAAAACAATGCCTGGGTATGTGAACAAGTGGCTTGTCATTTTCAAGTAAAAAAAAACGAAAAGGCTGGTACAATTACCTCAAGGCACACACAAATGTCAAGCTGTCTGTCTACGACCTGCGGTGAGTGTAATCTGGTAAGAAAGGGTTTTAAAAGATCTTAGCATCTATCATCATTAAAGCTTCAGGCCTACAGTTTCAAAATGCCAATTTAGATCATGTTTAATTGACTTCTATAAGAACGGCAGGTTAATAAATAGTGATAAGTGTTCCGCCTCAGGATGACAGTGCCCAGGACTGAAGATCACCTTGTGAAGGGAATTTGATCCCGAAGCCCTTCTTATATTGTTATTAAATTTTGCATTCATTATTGCGATTACTTTAGGGTGTCCACCTTTCCACTAAAGCTCTCTGGGGGATTTGTCAAGGAGTCAGTGATGTAACGCAGCAACACAATGTGAACTGATGGGTGCTATAAATCCACACGGATCTATTTCTATGCCGCCAATTCTAATGTGTCCTACTTATCTACAGTAAAAATAGATGAGGTGATATAAATGGCTTCAAACAAATTGTGATGAAAGGAATGTAGCATAATTGTGCCAGTTATGAAACAAACAGTAAACTAACAATAGAGTCGTCTTTAAAAAAAGATCCAGACTAAGAGGAAAGGGAAAAAAATACAGCCAGACAGGTTTAAACGGGAAGTGTTTATCTGGAAGATTGCATAACTCGAACTTGACGTGCTTTAATAGGGTTAAGATCATGAAATTTTTTTTAAAAATCTCTTAAAAATAAAAATACATTTTTGATATACTCAAAGTTAAAAAAGAACTGGTAATTAAAACAAAATCTGAGCTTTTAGAAAGTAAAGACCTAAGCAATACTGTTGCCATCACAGGTGTAAAAAAAATAAATAATTATTATTAATAATTCTTTTTTCAAGTTTTGGAATTTTCACTGAACAAACCGCATGAGTCATGACCAGAGGTTTATTCATATTCGTGGCACGAACAATACAGAAAAAGTGCTTTAAAGTTTAATACAGTGCATAGGGTAAAGGAGTTGTTCAAACTCATAACCCTAATCATGAGCAATAATAATAGAGAACACCATAAAAAAACACTAATAGTGATGATAGCTAAAGAAACAACCACTAATGATTACACAACTAAAACCTTTGCCACCTTGTGGTTAGAGAGTTCTTCACATAACACCAGAGAGAGAGAGAGAGAGAGAGAGAGATGAGAGAGAGAGAGAGGAGAGAGAGAGAGAGAGAGAGAGAGAGAGAGAGAGAGAGAGAGAGAGAGAGAGAGAGAGAGAGAGAGAGAGAGAGAGAGAGAGAGAGAGAGAGAGAGAGAGAGAGAGAGAGAGATTATAATATTTATAAGAGATTATAATAGGAAGTTAATCATTATTATTTGTATGGTATGGTTATTTGTATGGTATGACAAGTTTCTACTGAGGAAAAACATGCATGTTTGCTCATGGCACCAACCCACATGACTCAGACTTGTGAAAAAAGCATTTCACAGAAGAACGATATAAACAACCTCTTCAAAGACTCTACAGCCAGTTGCCTAATCATTGTAGATATATATATATATATATATATATATATATATATATATATATATATATATATATAAATATAAAAATATATTCAAAAAAGCAGTTAAAAAGGCCCCAAGACTCTCATCTGACTGTTCTGAACCCAGATGAAACATCTGCTTTCTCAGAAAGAGAGAAAACTACAAAAACAATCCACACTTGATTCGGAGGGGAGCAGACAGTCAGTCTAGAGGCCAGCCTCGTTTTCAGGACCCTGGAGAGCGAATAGTCCATGTTTTCCACCTTTTCAAAGCATAGTGTCAGTAAATATGTCTGCTTTGTTCAAATGATGTATGGATTTAAAGGGATATGATGACATATCTAGTGCGCCTAGTCCTCAGGGGCCCCTTTCCCCCTGCCTGCGGTCCCGTACTCCCCCTCTCTTTGGTTTAACAGTACGTTTGCCAGCCTTGGTGGAAACGAGAGGCATGTGTGGTGTTCCTCATACAGTGATATGCGATTACGGGCAGAGCAACGGCTGCGGCCAATCGAATTACAGCAGAACAAGGAGAGGAACAAAGCAGCCTGTGCTCTAAACTCTAAATGCACTTCAAAGCCTCCAAGCCTGCCATGCAGGACAGACCCCGCACTGGCAGAAGGGGGGATGGAGAGAAATGGAGAGAGAAGAGAGGGTGGAATAAGACCGTCTGAGATGAAAAGAACAAAAGAAGCTCTTGAGGCCGCAGAGAATGGATAGACGGAGAATGGAATATAGACATCGAAGCGTAATCATCTGTAAGCATCAAAAAAATCAAAGTCGATAAAAGACTTATTACAGTCCATTGACGGGTATCTCCTCTGTGATAAGACTGGAGTTGTTCTGGAAAGATCAGATTGGGCCTTAATTAAGACTAAAAGCCGTCATACAACTAAAAGCAGACAGTGTTAAGGCTGAAAGCAACATCAGAGACTCACTCAGGCTCTTAGCAGTGGACTCCAAATGCCTAGTAGTTTTTGGGCAGGTCAGGAAATCGTTCAACAGCTTCTAAAACTATATGAAACCTTCAACCAGTTATTAACCCTAACGTATGAAATAATAATCTGAAAAATCTAAATTTTGTATTCAACATTTAGACAAAATCTAAAAATAAAAAAAGAAGCTTGCATATGTATTTTTTGTTGTTGTTGAGTATCATTTCTAATACAGTGCATCAGGCTTTTATGGCTCACGTAGTATGATATAGGATAATATGAAGCTCACACTCAAGGAGGGAAAAAAAAAAGCTTAATTTTATACAGAGACCCAAACACAATAAATTCAAAAATACACAATTTGGTGCAGTTGCTGATATTTATATGGTCAGAAAGTAAGATTACATTTTTATAGCTTGTAATGTAAATCAATGAGATCTTGATGAGAACAGTATAGCAGACTACTTACATGAAATGCATATAAATATTGGTCGTCACTCTATATCTCCCAATATGTCTTAGTAAGATTACATTTAAATGCTTAGTTTTATGATCAAAGCCCTGTAGTTTTTAGTTTTTGTTTTTATCATGGGAACAAAACATATAATGCAATGCAATACAATGATGACTGAGAGATGTACAAGTAAACGTTCCTCAAAATCTGATGTATCATATTTGATACTCACATTTTAACATAAAATTTCCAAAAAATGATGTGTGGATAATCACGTAAACCTAAGCTGCTACTGTCTAGTATGCGTTCATCTTGAAATATTACAAACGACTTAATATTTATTCTTACGTCTACTTTATAAAAATCAGTAAAGATTAGTAAAGTTTTCACAGCAAAAAGACACGTGTACCACAAACTGAAGCGGGACATTTATAGAATTATACTAAAAGACCCTTTTCACTTGCTTAAAAAGTATAAACTATCAATCAGACGACAGAAAGCCTATAGAAGATTGTTTAACAAAGTTATTATCACACGCCTTAGAGATGTGCGTATCAAATATGATACTGTAGCTTTACAGAGTTAAATTCACCCAGCACTGTGAACCAAATGTGCCATCAGACCCTTCTCTAATGTAAGCATGCTACATCTAAATATTACTATGATCTAAATGTTAATATGCTTGTGCAAGTACTTATTTGCAACAGTTTGACAGTAAGAATGAGCCTGAAAAAAGAAACAAGAGATCAAGATGAAGAACATTGACATCGGACATAAAGGCCTACTCAGCTAGACAAACTAAAGGAAGTGATGTAATACACAGCAAGCCTTAGTCATACTCGCAAATCCCACCTTCGCAACACAGAGCGCCAAGTGACAGCCTCAAACCCCAAAGCCAATTCATGACACACATCAAAAACAAATCAATGCAGAGTCAATGTGGGACATTGACATCAAGGACGCATTCAATAAATTTCAGCTTTGCCATCGCAGGAATAAATTGCATTTTAAAATACAGAAAACATTTATTTTAAATTGTAATAATATTTCACAATATTTACTGCTTATCTGTTTTACATGATCAAATAAATGCAGCTTTGGTGGGAATATTACCAGGGTATCACATCCAAATAGAGAATATCCTCAGTCTCAGTGGCTGATGGCATTCCACTAGACTGTCTCAAAGAGTTAAATGTCTCAGGAATGGTCCATAAGCCCAATCACATGCCTATCTCTCTCTCTCCTACGCCCCCTCCAGACACATGACTAGGCTTTTCTTTCTGCTGCACTGCGAGACTCAAACTCTCTCCTGAGATTCTTGCACCCTCTACAGTGGAAAACAAAACCGTTGCCATCTCAGACCTCTGCTCTGAATAATGAACACAAATACACACACACTCAAAAACATATCACAACGGTTATTAATAATTGATGTGTTTTACAGAGCTCTGGCCAGTTTTAAAGTAAACTAAAAGGCTTTTAAAAGGGATAGTTCACCCAAAATAACACTATGGGAAAGAGCATCCTGAACATCAATCTTCAAGCATAAGGAACTGAATGAAATATTCTGAATGATACCAATCCAGAATCTGACATGGATTAGCCTGGAATCATAACCACACCGTGTTGGTTTGTTTGGCCAGAGGAGATCTGGTCCCCGCAACTGAGCTTGGTTTCTCCCAAGGTTTTGTTTTCTTCTCCATTCTGTCACCGATGGAGTTTGGGTTTCTTGCCACTGTCGCCTCAGGCTTGCTTAGCTGGGGATATGTAGTATTCAGCAATATTATTGATTTGACTGCACTGACACTATTGGATGAGAACTGAACATCACTGTTTTCTACAGAGCTCCTTTATAATAAAATCAAACTCATTTAATATTTGATGATCTTTACACAGTTATTATACGGAACTGGCCTCAGCTGAACAATGACACTTTTCTTTTTAGGGCTGCTTTACAGCAGAATTATCTCTGTTTGCATCATTGAATCCTTAGTTTTCCGTTTATCCCTGTAAAGCTGCTTTGAAACAATCTGTACTGTATAAAGCGCTAAAAAAATAAAGGTGACCTGACCGGCTACCGCTAAATAACTCTGTGATCCACAGAAGAAAAAAGGGAAAAAAAGTAAGTTTGGAATGACATGAGAGATAGCAAATGACAGACTTTTAATTTTTGGGAGAACTATCCCTTTAAATTAGGTTAACTTTAGAGCCATTAAAACATCCAGAGACTTGTAGAGGAAACCCAATTTATGCCGCCACCAAAAAAGGAAAAAAGGAAAACTTCACAGAGGAGGCCACCATTTCTTAGAAGAGCTGTGAGATATGACTGAGGCTCATATAAACGGTGTTATACAAATTTTATACAAATACTGTATAATCATGTAAAAGGTTTGACCTCTCCACCACACAATGACGTCAACTGAACACCAGCAAGGTGCATTTGTGGATGTCACGTGAATGAGACTTACCAGGATCAATTACTCTGGTCAATAAAGGGTCAATAAAGCTCAATGACTCCTTATGTACTGTTATCAATCATAAAATGAAAAGTATTTTGATTTAAACACAATTGTCTGGCAACAATATCAAAATTGACATCCATTTTCATCCAATCTTTGTAGTAATAACTATTTTTTAAGGTAGCTACACCTTTCACTGACCATTTGACTTAATTAAAAAAATATATACATTCAGCTGCATATTTTTTACCTTAGTCAAGTCCCCATTATTTTGAAAGAATAAATACAAGAGAGAGGGATACTCATTCAAATGCGAAATATCCATCAGTCTCTGAATCAGACACAAAGGTAACAAAAGCAGAGTCAGACTCCCCCCAGACAGGAGCTAAACACACACACACACACACACACACACACACACACACACACACACGGGCTGCACACGCACAAACACACACAGTTGTCAGTAATGAATTTATTCTAGAGCCTCAGCTTCCTGTGCGAGTCTGAAAGCACACGAGGAGCTTCAACGGTCTTCTCTCAGCATCAGCAGAAGTCTTCTATGACATTTCTTTCTAATCCTCCCCCTCATTTTCTCTTCCTCTGTATTTAGCTCCGTTCCCTGTTTCGCTCCAGTACGCCATCCTAGAGCAGAGAACTAAGATGGAACCTCTCCTGCCTGATCTCCACAGAGACGGAAACACACAACCGCCAGGATCCGGGCACACTGAGAGGAAGAAAGATATAATGTCGCTGAACTGACAGCTAGAATTCCAGTTGGAAATGCTTCACAGGTTTTTTTATAGACTTCATAATTTACTTTCAAGTGTCAGTGTCAGGAGTACAGAATCCTAGAAGTTCCAAAACATAATCAGTTCACTAAAATAAAACAGTATGATACCAAAATTAATCTGATTTCATTTAATCTGAAAGTTACACATTTCAAATATAATGTCCCTTAAATAGCACAGTCTGCCATTTTCTTGTGCCTAAAAAGGAAAGTTTGAATGTAGTTTAACTACTTAAAATGAGCACAAAATACTACGGTTTCAAAGCAGGTTCCCCAACACTTGTGAGAACCATAGTGAAGACTCATTTGCGGTTTCAAGCCAACCGGTGTGACAGAATTAAAGGTAGGGTAGGAGCTTGGAGAGGCTAACAATAGCAATCCAGCTTTGAAAGCATGAGATCCCACCAACCCTTCAGAGTGTCTCCAAAGCCACGCATCCTTCAAAACACATGAACACGCACAGCAGCGTCTGCAAAGCGTCGCGAGAGATGCCGTTAAATTACATTAACACTCAAAGACATTTTACAAAACCATTACAACAATAATTAATGTAAACAACTTACAGAGCTCTTACTTGTACAACCTGACTGCTTTAATTTCATTTGCATTGATATTGTTGACATGGAAACGCATAAATCCAAGTCTGAGGACGTGAACTGCTCCGGGTAGAACGTCACGGGTTGCCATCTTGTAATTGCGCTGTAATTATGGCGTGAACGCAGCTTGTTGTTTTGGTTCAGGAGGAACTGTAAAAGGCGGCTGCGGTTTGTTTTTGGCATCGGTGACTGACGTCTGTCTATAACTCTGCATAGCCTTACAGAACGTGCGGATAATCATGTCTGCACAAGCAGGGTGCGCGGAGGTATAAAATACATATGTTGACCGACAGGCCCGAATGCAATGATTGGACGAATATCTTCCACAGAAGATATATGTACGTTTTAATATTTAGACCACTTCTATTATCGACTGCTATCAGGATTTGAAAAGAGTTTCACCCAGTATAACAAAAAGTGTTTATGAAACAAACTGCCTAACTTTAATGAAGAACTGTCATTAGCGACGCAACGGTGTGGGCTGCTAAAGTACATTCCTTTTGGCTCACCAAATTAGCAGAGAGTGTCTAAACCTTTATGCAACTGTGCATGTGTCAATATATCAAGCACCACTCAGGAAAAATGTGCCTGTGGAAATAGTGAATCCTGTCGGACGCTAATGAGCATTGCTAAGGTCTAACGAGAACGTGTGAGATGAAAACACCTACACGAGTGAACAAACACTCCAGCACACTACAAATCCTGTGCCTGGGGATACAAAATTGTACTGTTCTCTGTTGTTGAACATCTGAGTGCGAAAGTGGTAACAATTACTTTCTAAAAATAGCGAAACCTTCAAAACCGAAGGAGTTCAGTTTCACAAGAGAAGAAAAAGAGCGACTTCATGATGTATAGACCCATATGAAATGGGTAAACAAAGACACACTTTAGTGACCAAGCACACACACACACACACACACACACACACACAGAAAACAAGCTGAGGATAGAGTGACAGGAACTTGGCAATGACGAGAATGGAGTGGCAGAAGTTTGACAATTTTCCATCTGTGGTGATCCATCTGCGGAATTAAGCGTCCATTACCACTCACTTACGCACGCAGACTACAAGTAGCGTCATGCTAATTTCTACAACCCCAGGAATGGTGACTCAAAAATAAGCAATTAACTAGCCATAGTTTCTAAAAAAAGAGATAAATTGATGTAGCAGGATCTGAAATGACACAGATAATAATCGTGGACTGAGTAAGGTAGTACCATGATACTTTTTGGCACCACCTCCAGCTGGTATTTTTCCAGCCGGGTAAACATTATCTGAACACAACTGAAATCATGCACATGTTTGTGGAAATGGCAGATGATGATGAGGCCCATTTTCAACCGTGCACTTTCTTTCCACAATAACAAAGAACAAGACGACATCAGACTAGCACAAAGCTGAAGCTTCAAATGTCAGAGTGCAGCTGTGAACCTCCAGCCTCTGCTGACTCATCCACAGTTGCTACGGTGAGGAATATAACTGAGATGCATCAAAAGACATTACAGACAACAATAACAGGCTAAGGACGCTTTTGTATGAAAAAGAACTTCACGCATCTGCTTCTGTATACCTTTAAGCAGGCCCAGAGAAATTATGCTACCTATTTTTACATTTTCTGCTTCTGCTTTGAGAGAAAACCTGCCACTCAGCAGTTTTTTTACATTATATATATATATATATATATATATATATATATATATATATATATATATATATATATATAGTGCTGTCAAATCAAGTCACACAAAGTCTGTGTGTGTGTGTGTATATATATATATATATATATATATATATATATATGTATGTATAAATATGTGTGTGTGTACAGTAAATATAGCCTATACTGTAGGCCTATAATATAATAATATACAGACACACATATATTATGTAAACAAAAATTTTTTTGTTAGATGTGACTAATCGCGATTAATCGATTTGACAGCACATGCAAATACACTATATATATATATATATAAAATATTTATATAAAAAGAGCGACTTCATGATGTATAGACTCATATGAAATAGACCCATATGTTTGGGTAACCAAAGACACACTTTTGTGACCAAGCACACACACACACACACACACACACACACACACACACACACACACAGAAAACAAGCTGAGGATAGAGTGACAGGAACTTGACAATGTGTATAATACACATTTCTAGATATAAATATAAAAGTACCCTTAGAAATTTGCCCCATTTTTAACATACAAGTGGTGTGTGATAACTTAAATAGAAAAGTGGAATGCAAAAACACTTGAAGAGTAATTACAATGCAGCAGTAGCCTATTTTCTTGCGTTAACAGCAGGTATTAAGGAACACTTAATAAAAAGAACTCCAGGAAGCAAAGTAAAGTCCAAATCATTTTTAACTCAAGTGTGTCACTGATTGGCAGAGGCCTGTAAACAGAGCTGGCAGCGGGCTGTGGTGAGCAGCAAGAACCACTGGAGCTCTAGTGTAGTGAGCAGAAGGAAAGGACCTCAAGGGCACAGCCTGGATCAATGAAAGAACACCACCAGCATCAGTCCAGCCATGACTGTGGGACTTTAAAAGCTGTAGGAACAAAAATCCATGTCCTTTTTTCTTCTGCTTGCTGTGTCTCAAGGACACACACACATACTAAAATTACTGCCCTGACCCTGAGACCCAAGTAATATTTATACAAGGACTTGACAACTGTAAAAGCAGACTACCATCAGAGCCTCAGAAACCACAGTAAATGCAGGTTATGGGCACACTGGGAGGTCATCTCTGGGTTCCTATGGAAACAGGTGAGGGGGCTATCATGCCATTAAAAGCAGAAGCGCAGGTACATTAGCTCAGATGAGTCAAGAGCTTTGTAATGTTGCTTCCTGTCATTTCAAAGTTTTTTTTATAGGTCATACAAAAAAGCATTTCAAAACAATTTCATGCAGCAAATGCATGGAAAAAAGAAGTTAGGAGGATACAAACAACACCCAAATAACATCTGTAAATATTTTGATGATGGAGAGAGAAAGAGGAAATGCTGAATCCATAATGCACCTCTGCTTCTGCACTACTGATTTATTAGAGATGACCATTATGTAGTAATTTTATTTATGAGAATCAGCACCTCCAAATCCAAGGCCATGGTTCTCAGTCGGAAAAGGGTGGCTTGCCCACTTCAGGTCGGTGGAGAGCTCCTGCCTCAAGTGGAGTTCAAGTATCTTGAGGTCTGATGGAACGGGAGATTGACAGACGGATCGGTGCAGCATCTGCAGGAACGCGGTCGATGTGCCGGTCTTTCGTGGTGCAGAAGGAGCTGAGCTGCAAGGTGAAGCTCTCGATTTACCGGTCAATCTACGTTCCTGCTCTCACCTATGGTCATGAGCTGTGGGTCCTCTGAAAGGACAAGATCCCGGATACAGGCGGCCGAAGTGAGCTCTCTCCGCAGGGTGGCTGGGCGCTCCCTTAGAGATAGGGTGAGGAGCTCGGTCACTCGGGAGGAGCTCAGAGTAGAGCTGCTCCTCCACATCGAGAGGGAACAGCCGAGGTGGCTCGGGCATCTGTTCCGGATGCCTCCCGGACACCTTCCCGGGAACGTGTTCCGGGCGTGTCCCACCGGGAGGAGACCCCGAAGAAGACCTAGGACAACGCTGGAGGGATTATGTCTCCCGGCTGGCCTTGGAACGCCTCGGTGTCCCCCCGGAAGAGCTGGAGGAAGTGTCTGGGGAGAGGGAAGTCTGGGCGTCTCTGCTTAGACTGCTGCCCGGCCCCGAATAAGCGGAAGAAGATGGTATGGCATTAAAAAAAAATTTCGCCTAATTTAATATTTAAACTAAAATACAAGTGGAAAATAACCAGTATGCATGAGAAATGTATTTATTATTTTATTCACAAATGAAATTACCAAAAACGGTTTAAAATTAACAACCAACACCTTTATTTAAAAATATATTTATAATAGTAGTAATAATAATAATAATAATTATTATTATTATTATTATTATTATTATTATTATTATAAGTATTAATAAAACCATCAACATTTTTAATATCAATAAAAATATTTAAACTTCTAATATTAAATATATTAGATATTTTTTAATTATGTTTTAGTAATACAATTAGATTTTTCAAAGGTATCTTAGGCTTTGTATGTATATATTAAATACTATTTATATATATTCTTATTCAGATAAACAGTTGCTGCAAATGACCTGTTAGAGGTCGCAGGCACACACTGATAAATTACCATCTTTCTTACAGTGCTTTACTGAAAACTCACCCGGAGGGATGAGGGATGAACCAAATATACCAATAAGAATTGAAATATAGCCACACTTGGATGCAGATGACAGCACACACGATCATCTCTCAACACCTCAAAGTCACGAAATCCACACCGGCACACCAGCAATTATCACGCATTCAGACTTAGCGGTGAAATGTAGGTGAATGATTCAGTAGGAAAGTATCTGTCATTGGTGCTTACAGCAGGAAAAGCCACAAAGGAAAATCAATTTGCATAGTCCATGTTAGTTACATAGTCGACTTATGTCTCTTCTACCTTCCTGACCTTTTATTTCTTTTCATCTAACTCCCATTCCCCAGCATTGTGACTTCAACACATGGCCTGCCGAACAATAGCCACTTGTGTTACGGAGAAAAAGAACAATCGGGTAAGCTGGAGTAATCCAGCATCACAAGACCACACTGGAACTGAGCTTGTTGCTAAGGCTGAATGAGGCAAGGGTTTGACCTTTGACCCTGGGTCCTGCAACCCCCCCCCCCATATGCCATAACCCATTCAGAAAACCAAACCTTCAGAAACACTCAAGTCAACTTAAATGTCAGCACATCTACCTAAATATAAAGCCAAATAATGTTTATATTCCCGATGATACACAAAGAAAACTAACAATACAATAATATTAATACATTTATGACCTTGTGAAATATTGAACACAAATGAAAGAACAATATAATAATATGAATTAATGACAGAAAGGCCAATAGCTTCCACTAATGAGGTGAGCTGGGTCACACTGTGCTCACTGCATTAACCATCAAATAATGTCAGACACCAGTAACTGACACACAACAGCCCTTACACAACTTTAAAAAGACACTTGAAGTTCTCACACACAACTTTGTTCTATCGACCTTAGCCACTGCCAGGGTAGACACCATATTTAATTGTAGACAAAACATTGATAATACATAAAAAAAACCACAAGACCTTTTGCATTAACATCAACAACATATAGGAAATGTCTTTAGGTCACAAACTGCCATTTTTCACAAATTGAAAAACAGTTCTCTCTCATAAATACCATTAAAGGGTTAGTTCACCCAATAATGAAAATGACGCCATAATTTACTCAGCCTCAAGCCATCCTGGGTGTATGACTTTCTTCTTTCAGCCAAACACAACCAGAGTTTTATTTAAAAATATCCTGGCTCTTCCAAGCTTTATAATCGGAGTGAATAGTAAGCCCAAAAACCCCCCCAATACATACATTATAAAGGAAATCCATACAGCTCCAGGGAGTTAATAAAGGCCTTCTGAAGCGAAGCGAAGCGATGCTTTCTTAGTAAGAAAAATATCCATATTTATAACTTTATAATCTATAAATCACTGGTTTACGGTAACGTCTGTACACGAGTCTAGTTCCGGCAGAAGAGTGACCTCTGACCCGACGCATAACGTAGGACGTAGGAGTCGCGTAAGCTTAGTTGAGAGAAGACGCCTCTCGCTGTTCAAACAAATAGGGCTGGGCAACAAACTCAAGCTTCGACATTTCTCTTTTATTTAAATGTAATCAAAAAAAAAAATGTAATTACATTTTTCTTCTAATTCAAGACTGGTGTTTTGTTTTGCTCTATCCTCTGCGCTTCCGCGTTCGTCAATACGTCACACGCCGGGTCAGAGGTCACTCTTCCACCGGAACTAGACTCACGTACGGCCGTTACCAAGCCAGTCATAGTTTATAAACTACTGTATACTAAAATCACACTCTAACGGCTAATACTGCCCACAACCCATTGCACATTGGACGAGGATTCAATTAACTATAAACAAATTAAAAATAGTTAAAAATAGGGATGGCCCGATACCATTTTTTTTCAAACCGATACGAGTACGAGTATTTACATTTGTGTACTTGCCGATACCGAGTACCGATACCGATATTTCTACCGCAAAAGTAACTATAGGCTCCCAGAAAAGAAGACAGAAGACTATTTTAGAACACAGGTTAGAAGACTGTTTTTATTTTCTTCTCTGCTTGTTTTAACAAGTCTAAAAATAAATAATAATGAATAAAAAAAATAATACATTTATTAACACACAAACCACTGTTAATTTAACATAAAAGCAAGCAGTTACTGCGTGCATGGTCTGGAATTACTGAATGCGTGCAAAGTGCGCTCCCTTAATAGCCTAATTCCTAAAAAGCTGACAGTTCATAGCGATCTCACACATCTCTGTTATTATCAATGAAGCTGACTGCACAATGAATCTTTCATAATATCCACACACAGTTATAATTAGAGGATTTGCCAGCATAGGCCTACAGAATTCAGCACTAAACAAAAAAGTTTTGAGCGGTGAGGGGAGTCTATCTTAAATGCTTCTGATTGGCCATTGCGTTCAAGGAATCAACACATATGACTGTGATTGGCTACATCGCTCAACGCTGCAAACATGTTATGAATAGAAACTCTGGCCTGTAAATCGTTTGTATTTTGTTTTAGTTGTTATTCTTGCTTTTCTGCAACAGATGAATAAAAATCTATTAGTTTTAATATGTTTTATTCATAGATATTTCTAGTTTGCGGGAGTCCCGCGAATCGTTTTATTCTCCCGCAACCTGCACACAGAGTGAGTGCATTACCGCCCGTGCCCGCGCTCGCACTCGGCCATCAGATATAGTGCCGCGCCGCACTCTATTGCGTTGGGAGTGCACGTCCCTATGCCTCAGTTCACCTCGACAAAGCACTCGCGGCGGCCAGACAGTTTCGTTTCGCAAATGTACGTGGTATCGGCGAATTTTTATGAGTACGAGTACGAGTATATGAGGACAGTATCGACCCGATCCCCGATGCCAGTATCGGTATCGGGCCATCCCTAGTTAAAAAACTACAAACATGGCGGATGTGCAAGTCTGGCGGTAAAGTAGAGAGGTTTAGATAAAGGGGTTTGAGTAATTATCAGCATCTAACTTGACGAAAATATATTTATTCAATGTTATCCACATTATATTTAATCTGTAATAACATTGTAAACTTTGTAAAGATATGTTTGGTCATTAACTTTTAAATGTATCATTATGCAAATTGAAAACACACAAGGACAGTTCTCCTCATGAAAAACCCACGACTGGCAGATCAACATGCTACTACATATCTTACCGAAACGGTAGAAAATTAAATTACATTGAATGTGGAAGATTTTAACTGTGACAAATTGATTGATGGTGTAGTTTAAATGGTGACAGGATGCACGTAACTAAACGACAGAGCTGTCCGTTAAAAAGCACTATTATGACGTAGTATGACCCAAAGCTTGCCTACTCCTCTGCTACACACTCAAAAGTACTTTTTCTTCACAAAAAGAGTACATACTTATAGGGCGTAGTATAAGGCAGCGAATTGGGATGCAGCAAATTATTTGAGAGATTTGTTTCGTTCAAAACACTGACTCATCCAGTAATGAAACAAGTAAAGTATTTATGAATGAGTATTTTAAGTAACATTTAAAAAAAAAAAACTTTTTTTAACATTTTTCACATAATATTTTTTTACTTTCACCTTTATTTACATAAAATTTTAAACTGTTTTTAATAATTTGTTTATACAATAACAACACTGCGTACATGTGACCTTGAAGTTCAATTTGCATGTTAAAAATAAAAAGCTAATTAAAAGAAATCCCATCAACCGAGGCTTTGACACTAGCCCAGATAGCCAGGCATATTTTTGTGTTTTACATACTAATCCTGGAACAAAAGACTACACACAAAGAGACGGAAAGTGAGATATTGTACTTCCGCCAAATGTGTATGCCAAGAATTGTCCTTTTTGGGAGTCAAAATAGTGTTTGAAGATCTGCAATATGGGCTTGACGTGGGCCCAACATCTTTCTGAACAAGAAAACAAGCTGAACATTTTTCTGTACTATGTTTACCCATAACTATAGATCAGATGCCCATGGGCAGTCAGGACTGCAATGAAAATACAGACTGCAACAACACTTTCTACCCTTAATCGATGTGGAATTAAATGGTTGGCTGGTTTGTACCGAGTGGGGAAGGGAGGACAGAACAAATTGAGGTGAATCAAGGAACATGACCAATAAAAATCTACAAAAAACTGTATTAGAGGACATAGATATTAAATAATGTGACAGTGAACAATGACTGAAAACTCTTCCGTTAATGTCAAAAGCATTTCTTTCTCATTTATAACAGGTCTAAGGGTTACTAGTGTGCTCTTACATGTTGTGCAAAAGTGCTCATGCAAGCAACAGTATTCAAATCTAGCTCTACCGTAGTGTAAAAAAGACCAAAAGGCAAAAATAAAACTTAAATATGTAGTGTTTGGATCTGACTCAACATCAACAAACCCCCTTTTTGTGAGCTCTCCACATAGGCTATCGCCAGCAAATGTAGCGACACTTCAAACGCACAAAGTGATAATGAGTCAAAGATCAGCATTCCAGCAACACAAAGCCGACTCAAATCCTCTTCTCCGGCTTATCTTTCCCTTCCAGCCCGCAGGCCTGTGCTCTCCACACCAGAACCAACATAATGTGGGTCCTAAATAACCCTCTTGAGCTGTTTATTCCCCCAGCATGCAACACAATGGCCCTGCAGTGCTGGAAACAAGAGTCGGAAAGCTTCTCCTCTCCACCGCTGCCTCGCTCTTGTTCTTCGAACCCTCCCCTTTCTGTGACTCTCTCTACCGCCCTCCCTCTTCCAGTCTAACGCCAGACGAAGAGTGAGTCAGAGCGGCGAGTACGCCAGAGGGCATGTTGGAGGACAGGACAAGATTTTACCGGGCCAGACTGAGTTTGAGTCCACTGCGAGACCTTGTGGCGGTTAGAGGGATTTGGGTGAGCTCTGAAAAGGAATTCAGAGGGTTGGTCCAACTTCCCTCAACTGAAGGGGGGAGAACTAAATGAGAAACACAGCATGTGACCAAAAAGGCTGAAAGAAAAGTGAAAGACTCAAATACAAACTCTAAAACCACAACAACAGGGTGCTGCAGTGATGACATCGTTTTCCAACCCGGAAGTTAGCATCACCCTGGTTCCCTCGACAAAAAGTCAACAGGATTTTTCCATTGGCTTTTGGAAATATTTCAGAAAATATGCTCTGTGACCAACAAAAGTTTATGATTCTTACACATTTTTGTTGATCACATATTAACACAACTTTTGATGCTTAAAGTCGTCATGAAATCAAATTTTAACATTCGTATTTTTATATATAATATTGTAGTGTTTATTATAAATGATTTATCTGTGCACTTCATTATTTTTTTTTAAATTCATGTACCCTTATAATCTTCCCTTCCAGGGAGGCTCATATAAATATGGGGTGATTCCTTCCGGAAAATTTGGCTGCTCGTCCTCGTTCTCATCGTCGGTTTCCTCAATTAAAAATGCTTCATGGAAGGGTAACGGTGGTGAGTCCGGTGGAGAGAAATCCTCCACAACTGACTGTAAACTGGCATTCAAATCTGCCTCCATTTTGTTAGCAACGCCCAACCTCCAACGATCCAATCAATTCCCGAAGGACGAAATCAAGCCCCGCCCCACATTTTTTTCTAATTTCAGAAGCCGTTTCACTCAGATATACGTCACAATAAGGAAAAAAGGACAATCTCAACTTCATTTTCATGACGACTTTAAATACAATCTCCAGAAGTAGAAAGCTAAAGTTAGGTTAAAAACGAACTACACCAGGTGTAGTTGACTTCAACGTCACCATCACTATGCTTTTGACCACTCTTTCAATCTTTATTTAAAATGTTAGAAAGTTTGAATTAAGTTTGACTAAGTATAGTTTGCAAGAGCACTAGTATGAACACAACGGTGCTGTGAAGGTGGATTACTGAATATATGAGCTTTCCTGTTGATGATGTTTAATGTCTCCATCCACCTCTATAATCCTAATCAAACACTTCTTAGCAAATTCCTTTAAGACACGTACAAGCTTTAAAAATTCACGAGTGGGCATAGCCAATGTGTTTTACATAACAAAATATCCACCAATATACCACAGATGTTCCTAAAAACTAATTAGAAAATTCCTTAACTTCAGGACGATGGAAGTTTTTCCATCATCCCATTTTTAATGCTTTATTTTATTTTTTTGAAAGCATCACATCATAGCAACACAATGTCACAGAAAAGCAGCCCAATTAATTTTGTCCATTTAAAAAATTCCTTTTTTCTGCTAGTAGGAAGTTAATTGTTGGTACCATCTTGAATCGTTACAAATTATGAAAAGATCTGATATTCAAAAGAGTCAACTGGCATGCTAGTTGCAATTGTGCCATGATATCAGTCCTAAAAAGTTCTTAAACAGTCTTTAACAATCTAAATTTTGTTAGAAGGGAAAAAAAAAATACCTGCAATTGCCACATCCTGTCAATATAGTTCATTTATCCTAAATATTTCCCAAAACTGTTGTGGGTTTCTTTATTGCAAGATACACTAAATTGCTCCTCGGCGATGAACAAAGCAGCATTGTACTGTATTGTTAGGGTTAGATTAATAGTATGACTATTTACCTCAGGTTTGAATGACCTAGATAATACACACTCATACCGCACTACTTAAATAAATAATATAAAACAGATCAATTCCATCTGCAGCATGCATTTATATTTGTAATAACTTAACGATATGTTGTCAGGCTTATACGGTCACATGGATCCCCCTTCAGCTGGGGTGAAGCATCATCGGAGCCTGTTTAATTCTGTCCACAAAGCATACCACGCTGCTTTTAGCGGGTGCAGACAGCGGGCAGGCAAAAAACTAGGCCAACATGAATTTCATATGACTCTCACCAAGTACAAGAAAGATGTATGCGCGTGTGTGTGTGTGTGTGTGTGTGTGTGTGTGTGTGTGTGTGTGTGTGTGTGTGTGTGTGAGTGAGTGAGTGAGTGAGTGAGTGTGTGTGTGGTTGGGGCGGGTGAAGCGAAAAATCAGCAAATCCATGATCATATGCAGTGTGGTGGAGAATGCAATTGGCTGTCTGCACCCAAAAAATGTATGTGTGTGTGTATGTGTGTGTGTGACCCAGACTCTAGTATCAGTGAAACTCTTTGCAGCAGAAAGACAGAGCTTGTGAGACCCTGGTCTCGTTCACAAACAAGGACACATAGCCTCTCTACATACCTGTGCAGAGCTCAAAACGAATCCGAGCCCCTAGCTGCTCAATCCGATATCATCTCCCTACACACACACACTTCTCATTTATTGTGTAAATGTGCCTCTGGTTAGACGTGAAAAACAAAAATCACTCCACCAGCAGCAGAGAGAGTCTACAGACACGCGCAAGTAAATGCGAGTACTTCTCCTTGAACAGTTCGACAGTGGGACTTAAAAGCAGATTTTTTCCCTGCTGCCCTTTTCTATAATAGATCCGTTGCTGTCTGGAACATGCTCATGGAGAAATGAACCTCTTTTCTGAAAAGTACTGAATTAAAGAAATATGACCTTTTAGCAATTCTTTTGAGGAAATGGACATCTAGTCGTGCATGTACTGATGTGTTAGATATTACACAAACAGCGCACACACTCACAAGAGATAGAAAACAAGCCAATGTGCATCAAATGCCTTTGTGTTACTGTAGTAAGAGAGGTAGATGTGTGTAAAGGAGAGAAAGGACAGGCGTTTGTTGTTTGGGTGGGGTGTCTGAAAAGGAGGGTGCGGTTTGTTTTTTCCGGCTACGTTTTCCAGCTATTCGACAAACATTAAGATTACAGTTGGGTCAAAATATACATTTCCAGATTGATTGTAATTTTCATTTGAACATTCTCAATATTGATAAATAAAAACTGGTCTGAATTGAATGTGATGGTATGTGAAGGCATATACCAATAAATACAAGACACATCTTTCCTTGCATTGCCCTCAAAAGATGTTCACTGTGACATGAATCGTGACCAGTGTAGTCCAATTCACGGACAAATGACTCTTATGAACCAGTTCTTTTTAGTGAATCAAAAATATACAGCACAACTAGTATAGTCTGATTCATGAACAAATTAATTTTTTGAATCTGTCCTTTTAATGGAATCATTCAAAAAGACTCAATCTCAAACATAGACCATTTTAATCAGTCAGATGAATCCTTCCTTACTCATTGAATTCATATGTTAATTTCATAGGATATCTGTATAATTTAATGCAATATTTGAGAGAATTTCTTTTATGCACAAGCAAAAGGACATCATAATGTTTTAAAAGAAATGAATACTTCTATTCAGCAAGGATGATCAAAAGTGGCAGTATAGACTTGTAAATTGTTAAAAAGATTTCAATTTATATTCTTTTAGACTCTATTCGTCAAATAATCCAGAAAAAAAATGTAATCACAGTTTCCACAAAAGTATTAAGCAGCAAATTTGTATTATTATTTAATAATAAGAAGAAACTAAGACTGGAGTAATGATGCTGAAAATTCAGGTTTTCCATCACACGAATACATTTCATTTTAAATTGTAATAATATTTCACAACATTACTGTTTTTGACTGCATTTTTAATCAAATAATTGCAGCCTTGGGGAACGTGAGAGAATTCTTTACAAAAAATTTACATTACAAAAAAATCTTACCAAGCCCAATCTTTTGAATGGCAGTGAATCAGAAATAAATTGAATCAGATTCAAATTTAATGAATAAAGTGTGTGAATAAAAATCAAATTTGCAAATGTCATGTGTATCAACACAGCAGTGAAGCTTGACTGGTTAATGTTAATGTGAAATCTAGGTCCTGAATATAATGTAGCATGGTATTCTGTAGTGCAGTCTGATATTTTGACAGATACTCAAATACCCAAAATGACAACACCAATGGTCTTTACTTGCTAAGTGTGCTCTTAGTCTTAAATATCCCATAAAGCCGCAATTTGGGGAGTTGTTTACAGCTATACAAGCGTATTTTGAGCCCTGATTTTCTTCTCAAGAACATCTCATTTGATGCAGAACAGCTTATCCGACTCATACCTGCCGATCACAGCGTCCAAGAGGCTTGTAACGCCTGGACGTACATGACATTCCTGCCAGCACTGGATGTCTGAGCTAAATAGTGACAACTTTGTTCACTATCGGGAACGAGAAAGCGTTTTATCCAACTTATCTGGAGATTTGATTGTGACATCGCAGTTTCACATTCCCAAATTCAACCTGGAAAAGAACTACTTGCAAAACAACTGAACCCTGTTACGTTTCATTCGCAGCACAATGGCAGTTAATTCAAAAATTAAAACATGAATATGTAGCAATGAACACACTTTTGTATTTGTATTTGTTTTTCCTATTATTGTTCCCAAAGTTGTTTGCAGCTGGAAACCATCAAATCTATTTTCAATTTCAATCATTTCAGCAGAAGCAGGAGCTTTGTTATCAGATGGCGTGACAAAGACGGGAGTCAGAATCACTCCATTCTATTCAGTTTATCATTTTATTTTTTGATTTTTTTTTTAACGCTTACTCCCAGCATTTGTGCCTCACGTCTAGCCAAAAGAGGTTGTGATTATTCAGAAAGAAATTGGGAGCCAGGTGGTATGCAGAATGTGTACAACCCATTACACTGCCTATAAGGAGAAGAGTGGTTTAACCACGAAAAATTCTATGAAAAGGTCTGTTCATTATAATCACATTGTCTGGCCTCTGACAGCAATGGATCTGTTTTGACCTTGCAGCAAACACTCAGCAAACACTTCCCACCGTTGAAACCCCGATTGAGCGATTACAAGAGACATGAGAAATCTATATTTTCAACCTAGCAGGCTCTCTTCACCCTTTATTTGTGTGCTAAACCTCTGCAAAACTTTCCACCTCACAAAACCAGTAAGGCAAGGCAAAATAACTATAACAGTATAACAGTAATGGCTGCGTAGCACTTTAGCTACTAACTTTATTTTCCACTGGACAGCTGACAGCGTCAAACAAGTGTGGAATGATCCAGTTAAAATACACTCCATATGGTGCATGTTTCACTTACGCTGAGGTTAGAATTCTGCTGCCGTCAAACGCAAGCAAATTTATGATTGTCTCCGACTCAAAAAAATCTAACTTCAGTGTCAGATTCTAGGCTCTCATCCAGAAAGATCAGGGATACTGGAGAGAATCGGTCCCAGAGTGCAGAAGCTTGATGATAGACAATACCAATTTATCTGTTTTAAAACAGCTCTGCAATAGCATCGAGATTACATGTATAGAGACTCTCATTAGCAGAGATAAGAGTCGTGCTCATGAAGCTTTGTAAAGGCGGCCCTGGACAGTGAACCGCCGCAGGAAATACGTCACGAAAATTGGCAGGAACACTGGACTGATCTAGAATTATGCTACAGTTCTTTTCTTAAACCCTCTTCTTTCATAAGAGCCTCTCAATTTGAAAAGCTCTTATGAAAGGAGCTACTGCCCAAGTTGCAACCTTATCAAGTGGAATGAGGCAGCCTTTTTAAATAAAAAAACCGGTCAAGATGAAAATCGTGGGAAAAGGATGGTGTTTGTGCATCTAGCCCAGACCTAGGCTGAATCCTCTGACATTATCATTTTCTGCGCTGATATTGAGCAAATATGGATTTAAACATTGTAAAATGTGCTAAAGGGACGGACGATTTTATTTGTTTGTTTTTATTGCTTTACCAACATCTATGCTTGCATTTTCAAGGCAAGATAGATGCATTTAAAAAGAAACAAATAGTGCTAAATTAGTATTGAAAATCCACAACAATGGATGATAATGTTCTTTTTATTATAATTGAGTGCTGAAGTAATTTTCTCGAACACTTCACATGCTCAAGCTCTTTATAGTCAGATGGATTCGGATTTGCTGTCAATGTTTATTGTTCATCAGCTAGAAAAAAAATCATTGTGAAAGAAAGTCATTCCAATGCTATCATTCATTCCTGTGTCGTTATCATTACAGTTGTAGTGTGGACTTCATATTCTCAGAGAAACAGAATGATTACTAAAACATTATAGTTATCATCCTTGGTGTGAATGGCCCTTAAGACATCATAACCAGGCACAATGTGACAAAAACTATAAATCCTACCTGTTCCAAATTAATATGGGACAGCGACAAGAAACAAGCCACAGAGAAATTGGGCTCACATTAGGGCAAATACAGTACAGTCCACTAATAGTTTTTGAGAAAACATCGGATGCAAATGTCAGCGGTCATGGTGTGGACAGGAAGAGTGGAAGTGCTAAAAGCCCACAGTTGTGCTCGCCACGGGCAGCTAACATGTCAAAATAAGCATGAAGATGATAAGGTTATGAGGGGAAAACACACCACTCTGTCACAGGAGAAAAACAACGTATTATATACAAGTGAAAAGGGAAATGAGGCAAGTACTACAAGTTTTTAGATTACAATCAATAAAAGCATTATAGCTCAATGTAAAGAATATTGTAGTAAATCTGCACATCACATCAGGCATAGTCATGTGCTTGCCTTTAACAAGATTTTAATCAATGCCCGTGTCCTTGCTTTCTGTCCATCTGCCCGAGGATAAAATATGGACACAGCAAGCTGTGAGACCTACAGATGTTCAGATTCGTCCTTCCCAACAAATCAGACACACACTGAGTGATGTTACGCAGTTCTTTACTGGATGACTTTGTGTGTGCACATCAACATAAGCATTTTGCAAATGCATATTAAAGTATACTAAATGTCAACTAGTTGTTTCTGTTTTTTGTTTTTTTTTGTCAAACATAACACATCAGAACCAGGGGATACCACACATAATTCAGACATGTTGAGCCCTGATGTTCATTCATGTAGGACATCCCAAATCATTTTCTATCTAATATACTGCTGATAAAAAGAAATCTTTCTGTTTGTATTTATTTTGGAATGATCAAAACTCACAGTACTGATTATCTGATTTACTGCATAAAATATTTACCAGAACTGCAGAGTAAAGAATTGTATGCCTGCCCCAAATATGACTCATAAAGCACTTTTGAAGAAAAAAGTGGCCCTTCTACCTGGTTATGAATTAATCTATCACGATGCATAGCTCACAAAGCATTCTCCGTGTCAGACAAGTGTACGAATCACTTCCATCTACATAACTAATGAGTGAAGTCAATAAGGACGAATGTTAGGAGCTGCACCCTCCCTGTATGCACTTGGTCTCTAATGAAACAGCCAGGTTTAATGAAATTCCTGTCTCAAGGTCTTCACAAAGACAGATGTTACCGCTCAAGCTCAAGCAATTTACATTGAAACAGGAAGTTAGGGCATATTGGAGGAAGGACAAATCTTTTTGTTAGATCCAGTGCAGTGGCCTCTAGTGACATGCCCATTCGCAGAAATTTGGGTCAGTAAGAATTTGTTTTTGCTTTTTAAGAAATTCATACTTTTATTCAGCAAGGACGCAGTACATTTATGTATTTTGAATCAATTTATCGACCAAAAAAAAACTGGAGAAAAAACTATTGTTGTTTCCATTTAATAAATACAGTAAATACATAGAATAAATACATAAATAAATACACCCTTGGTGAGAATGAGACTTCTTCCAAATGCCTTAAAATTTCTTACTGACCTCAAACTTTTAAACTGTATAGTGTACATTAGCTAAAAGTGATTTTTTTCAAAGTTTCATCATGAATACTAGCATATACACGACCTCAAAGCTAATATACATGCACTAAAATCCACAAAACACCAATTTCCATTTCCCAGGGTCTTTAACTCTACTGTGGCAGAGAGCACACATCTCCTTCTCTCTGAAAGCTTTCAGCGTTGAACGATGACGCAGCACTGTCACAGGTTAATGCAAGCACTTTCATTAAAGCAAGAGATCAGTCTTACAGTAGAAGGTAAAGAAGATTACCGTGGCTTTGTTCGCATACTTATTAGCTACGGTCACATCTGCTGGATCCCTGAAATGTAAATGTACGGTAAACAATTAATTACTTGATTATGCGGCTAATCTGATTGTGAGGGCCTGATTTCATATCCGCTTCTCTATTGTTGTTTAGTTCTGCAGGCAAACAAATTGATCCTATAGGTTACATGCGCTGTGCCATTTCACACTCCCCTGTGCTCTTTTGACCTTAGAGATTACTGATCCTGTGCAAGGAAGATTTGCATGTACTTTGTGTTACGCTGAGCGGTCTCATACCGTTCTATGCATGGCTACGTCCTGAATGAGCGATATAGAGCTGTGCTGTTGTCTCTGTGGCCAACAAGGACTGTTTGTGCTGACTGTGCAGAGCATCCTGACCTTGGTGATTCTGCAGAGTGGATGTGAATAATGAGATGATCCCTTTGGACAGACATCAACAGCTCAGCCACAAGAGAGTGAAAAACGAAAGAGAGAGGGAGAGCAAGATGTTCCTAATGTGTATTTAAGATACAAACAGACACCTCAAAGCAGTGTCACAATCATTATATAATATTTTGCATTAGGTCTGGTTAAAAAAAGCATATATATATATACATACACACACACACACACACACATTTCAATATTAAAACGCAATCTAACTCGATTTGATGTGATAAAGTGACTAGCATAGCACTACAGAGCCTCACCACACGCACAAGTTTAGGGTCATTCTGATTTTTTAAAAAGAAATTAATACTTTTATTACGCAAGGATGCCTTAAATTGATCAAAAGTGACAGTATGGGCATGTTTAAAGTCTATAATAGCTTCATGAATATTTATTTCACATAAATGCTGTTATTTAGAATGTTCTATTCATCATAGAATCCTGAAAAAAATGTGTTAGGGTTTCCACAAAAATATTAAGTAACACAACATGTTTTCAACTTTGATAATAATAAGAAATGCTTCTTGAGCTCCAAATCAGCAAAGAATGATTTCTGAAGGATCATGTGATACTGAAGTCTGGAGTTATGATGCTGAAAATTACTTTAAATTGTTATAATATTTCAGAATATTACATGTTTTTGGCTATTTTAGCAAATAAATGCAGTCTTGGTGAGAAAAATAAAATAATTCTTTCAAAAATTTTCCAAGCCCCAAACTTCTTAACGGAAATGTAACTGTATATTAAACAAAATATATGTTCCAATTGGTTTGCATTGTGTCGCATTACGCAGAATTTTCATTTTCATTGTGGACAGACAAAAATGCTTGACACTGATCAGGATCCGGTTTTAAGATGAAATTTAGTAAACTCGTTTACTTGGATTAAAATGTTTACTACTTTTACACGCCAGTTGCTTTAGTGTCAAATAAACCACTTTGTATATCCTCCTGTCCGGATCGCAAAGCTGATCCAGTTGGCCGGGAAGAGATGACAACAGTTGGTACGGTGGGAAGCAAGCAGCACAATCCCATGGTGCTGTTTCCATGGCAACTATGATGCTTTGCTAATGGCAGGGGAGTCTAAACGTCAGGCCCTCGGTGGCAGTGTGTGCATGTGTGTGCGTTACGTGTGGGTAGAGAAAAGAGGGGGGGGGGGGGACAACAGACAGTGAGCAGATTGGCTCAGTGTGCCTCTCACAGGAGAAACTGAATGGCGGGAGGTAAAGGACGACCACGCATCAAAGCAAGGCAAATAAAATTACTGTATCATGAACAACATTGCATCTCCCTCGCCACGCACCCAAATTGCCACTAATATTATAATTGCAGCCTACATATTTCCAGTACAAGAATTAATGTAATACAGTACAGCGACCAAAAAAGACGAAGCCCGTTTCCTGATTTATCTGAGGGTGAACTCCGCAAGACTGCAGCTACGACTACAATAGTAACTATGTCAGATCCACAGGGAGGAAGCTGTGAGCCCTGCATACAGTCAGGGAAGTCTTCCTGTGATCCACGCTAAATAAAAGACACTGTGACCCTCTACACATAAACAGAAATGATTTGAAAATAGACCACCAGAGGTAGGATTACAGTAAGAAATTGAGTCTTAAAATACATCTGGTAGCTAGGCTGCTCATCATCGTTCATAATAAACTACAGCATGTGTGTTTTATAGTACACTTGCATGCTTGCATGTTGTCTGGAACATTATTAGGAACTGCCGTCATGAAGAGGGCCACAGGACACTCTTTCATCCCTCATCATGCCAGATCAAGCTCTCTCGACACCTCATGCGTGTGTCATTTGTTCAGGAGCTGGGTGGCAGGGATGCCACTGTAAGGCCACGAGGTTGAGGACGAGTCTAATTACATTCAGGGTCTAACAGCAGTGCTTCACAACATGTGTTCTCTGGTCTGAATTTCAATAGCAAGCAGGGAGACACTGGAGAAAAATAAAATGGGATTTTGAATCTAGCACACTGACCAAATTAGAACTCAGCCCTCAGAAACTGCCATGAACTGGCAAAAGACGAGGCCTACAAAAACAATCCATCATATGCAAACATCTTCAAAACGGCTTCAAAAGTAGAAAAATTAAACCAAACGTGAATCCAGTTCGGAGTATCTTTTTTTCCTGAAACGCATAAGACTCCCAAGCCCTGTGGAATCACCAATTAATTAAGGTTATCGGTACATCTGCTCTGCTAAATGGCATTCACCATCCATCAATACTGGCTGTACTCAGGCACAAGCAGCGCTTTCAGACAAAGCTGAATAATACATAAGGTCTACCCCACCTACAGTTGTGTATCGGCATTGTGCCAAACAACATGCAATGCTTCTCTGTTTCCCTGGTGCACAATGTTACTGCTATGTTCTTTGACCAGAAGCATTCTCCATTAAAAAACAATGGAAACCATAATTTCTGCAAAAATACCATAATTTCTACAGTTATCGCTGCAATAATAACTGTGTTATTGTGAAACCATTTAATGTGCATTTCCCAAATAAATCTCCATTGTGACGGAAGCAGATTGGCCCACAATGCACATTATTTCAAATTTGATAAATAGATATTAAAAAATAAATTTAAAAAAAATATCCACAGCTGCTAAAAATATCTTAACACATCTGGATTTGTTCCAAATATGGATCCAAAAAAAAGACCACAGATTATTAATAATAAAACTATTTCATATAACACTGAAAATGTGATACTATTTGCACTTGTTAAGGTGTTCTTGACAATGTTACAGAGTCTACAAAGGTTCTCATGACAAAAACTACTAGGCTATATACTTGTAATGGATCAAAATTTAACCAAAAAACAATAGAAGGGCTAAGAGCTGACAGAATGGCAAGTGACTTGTTTAAAACGTTCATCGTCCTCTTTGTATTATCCAAAGAACAGCATAGGAAGTACGTAGGTATAATGTCATACCGATCTGAACTCTATGAAGTCACATGACCCGCCATGTGGCTCCAGCCAGGACAGAGATCGTGCTGCGCTACTCTCTTCGGTTTAACTCGCGTTGGCTCGAGGTTTCAGAGCACATCACCACTGCAGCAACCCCCACCCTCCTCCTCCTCCACCTCCACCACCACCTGCTTCCACATGCACGGCTACAGGAACTCTGCATCCCTGCGCATAGAGCAACTGCTGCAGCATCCCTTCACTGGAATCACCACTAACATGTTTCTAAACATCCAGCACTCTAAATTAATGACCCGACGAAAACATCATGACCGACGCCTCCTATTAAAGAGTAAACACCAATTGTGACTAGGCCTATAAATCGAACGCTTGCAGTCTCGATAGTGCATATAATTACCCCGCAAGTCGTTTTGTAACTCGTGGAATGGTTTCGATAACATTTTTAACAGATGTCGAGATGGGTAACGTGATAAATCCGTTTTAACAACGTTGCAGAAACATTGTTAAGAGGTTGCTAGCACGCCGTTTTAGGAACTGATAGCCTACTAGCTATAGATATAGGCCTACCTTAGTAGCTAAACTATAACCTACACCAAAAAAATCGTTAAGACGTTACTCTCATGATGTATTTTCAAAACTTTTTAGAAGTGAATATAATTTTCCCTGAGGTAAAAGTGTCTTGCCTCAGAAAACCTGTCCTGTCAAACTCTCTCTGCGCGCGCCGCTCGAACATCCTCTTCCATTCATAAAGATTCAACTTGCAATTTACCTAGGTGAAATGTTTGTAATTTTTGAAGTTGACACGTATTTGCCATTGAACGAAGCCAGTTTATAAACTGCTGACAACGTTCACTGCGTTTCATTTTGATTTGTTTTCATAGTAAAGCACATTATATTAGGCTACCTTTCTTTTATCTGAGTTTTGATTTTTATTACTTTAAAAAAAAACTGTAACGTTACCTAACTGCAACGTTGTAGCATGTAAAATCGTTTCATACAGCATAGGCCTGGCTCGATCGGCCAATTGTAATTATTGATAAGGACGTCGGTAAAGTAATCTCCATCCCTTCCTTCAAAACAAAGATCCTCCCAGCATCCTATGCAGCAGGCATTACTGAATCTGTGTTAATGCGTTTTCTAAGCCGTTTCATAACAAGAATTCAGTTAAAGCCCGCTTTAATCCACCTCGATCGCTTCCCAGCCTGTGGCCTCCACGAGCAAAAACAGCAGCCATATCGAACATATACGGACACAGGATATAACAGGTGCCAAACACAGCACACTATTAAAGCTTAAAAATAACGAGCATCACAGACGACACGTTAACGCGCCCTGAATATTAATTACACCCACACTGTTTTGCTGTACATCTATGAGAATCAATCCACGAATTCCTGCGTCTCATCTACCCACCAGTCATATTTACATATCAAAAACGGAACCCATATTCGTGTGATAGCATAAGACGTGTTAAATATGTAGTCTAGGCGATAATTATTAATCTAACAGCATATTCCACGAAAGATGCATTCCCTTATTTGGCGAGTCATTGTTGCAGGCCGGCGTGTTGATACACTGTCAATTTTGCACATCAAACAAACGCAGCGATCACTCTGTGATAGTACGCAGGGAAAATGAATTATGACGTTATGTGTAGGCTACGATATTTTGTCACCCTAAAGCAAAGCTGGTAGTAATGAATATGAATGGGATGTCAACAAAAGACAGGGTGACATTCCTCCGGGAAATATTTCTGGCTCTAGTGCATTTGATCAAGAAATACATTCTCATATGACATCATCTTTAAAAACACCATGCGCGCTAAATAAAACATGCGTTCAATAGACTGTATGCAGATGCTTACCAGATTTAAAACTGTCTCCACGATATCTCTGTTGCTAACCTCCCCGACCTGGATCAAACCGATGAGCACGGCGAATTTCATCTTGATATTCCGGATCGGAACCGAAGGGTTTATCACCCCGGCCGGTAGAACCACGGCGCCCGATCCAGACACCATTATGTCCCCAGTAACGGAGCCCGTTACGACTTGCTGCCCCGAACCCGGTGGTGCTGGTGGTGGGGGGGCTTCTCGGTCCGTGAGCGAGGCGGAACCCGGTGCTAAAACCGGTTTCTCGCTCGACATTTCCGACCAGAATCCCAAAAAGGAGCGGTCGCCTCGGTCTCACCTGCTTTTGGATCACCGAGCACTGAGAAGCAGCATCAAATACAGATGAAAAAGGAAAATTCTCGATCAGGTGTCACAAGGCTGTCCTCCTCCTTCTCCTCCTCCAAGATGTGCACATCTAAACCCGTTCAGAGGGATGCGCAGAACGAAATCACGTCTAATGTTTGGCGAAACTGTCCCTCTCTCCTCCCGAATCCCGATGTCAGCCGAAGATCGGTGCGGTGTCGGGCTGTGTTGTCTTTCTCAGGACGCCATATTGACGCCCCCTGTCTGCGGGAGCGCTCACCACGCCTGCGTGCTGCTGCCCGACTGTCAATCAAAAGGTGGTAGCCAAGCAGGAGCACGTGCGCGAGTCCCATTAATAGGTGTCTCAGCATTAGGCAAATCAGATTGATGTTATGTTGACTATCAAAATTAGAGTGGGATTATTTTGGACCGTTGAGCAATTGTAAATAATGCCTTAGCGCAATGATGTAATCATAATGTGACATTCTCTTTCACAGAGAACATACAACTTTAAAGACTATCTATTTCTGTACCTATACACTTTCATTAAAGTAAAGTATTGGCTGCCATGAATTTTTTTTTGGAAGAAACACACACACACACGTATTATATATTATATATACGTATAAATATATTAGTATATATATTTATAGGATATATATATATATATATATATATATATATATATATATATATATATATATTTCTCCAAATTGTTTTTTTTGTTGTTAAAATAAATATATAGCCTACCTTTGTTATATATATATATATATATATATATATATATATATATATATATATATATATATATATATATATATATATATATTATTGATATTATTATTGATAATAAATAAATGCAATTGTGTTTTGCTGTTTTGAGTGTCTTTTGAATATATGTTTTGAAGCCAGCATACAAATCCACTGTTGGAGAAAATAAGTGCAATTTGAATTTCTACCCTTATTGTTAATGAGAAAAAGCCCATGCGATTTTACTGTGTAAAAATAAGGGCAATTTTGTGAACATTAAATTTGCTTGTATTAAATTGAATTAGATATCAATCAGCTCAATGCTCAATCAGCATTGGCAATAAAACATATGAGTTAAAGACTACACAGAAAACAATTGCCTAATCACTAAGACTCACAGTTTTCCTTCACTATTGAACATTGCAATTGTGATGTTTTAATTTTAGCACTGCAGTAGAAAGCTGTGAATGGGGACGTGAGCTCTCCTTCACTCAGAAGGACACCAGTCCTGCCTCATTTTGGCACAAGCACAGCTAATGTTTTAAAGTCTGTCTGTCTGTCTGTCTGAATGAAAGTGAGCTTTTCCTAAGCCCTCTCTTCATCCCCCAAACCCTTTCTTCTCTTCTCCTCTTTCTTTATTTCTCTTTTCTCCGTGTCTCTTCCTCTCTCACACTCATTTGCTTGCATCGCGTTCTCTCAAAATAGAAAGGATCTTCAACAAAAGATAAAAGCTATTGCTGACATTCAAAATTCTGCTATAGACCAATCCTAAAACTGCAAAACGAAGATAATCCATACTGCTTCTTATTATCTTAACAACACTTATGGATTTGCAAATAGGGTATAAAGCAGTTTAAGATGTTCTAGAGGTATGAAGTAGTTTTATTTGACTTTCACTTACTATCTTACAGTACATTTCCTTATTTACAAAAAGTCCCTTTACAAGCAATCTCATCCCAAGTTTAAAAAAGGTAGAGAGAGACATAATTCCTTTTTTAGTGTTGAGGAGATGAATATATGGAGTGAAGGAGAGGAGGAGGGGTGGAGAGGGGGATGGGCTCTGCTCAGAGGAGGAGGGGAGCAGAAGGGACCGGCAGCTGGATAGTGAAGAAGAGTCTTCGGCCAATACAATGGCTGACAGGAGGCTGAGTCTGCATACAGAGCTTTACGTCCCGTCACCAGACTGAAACCTGCAAAGCTCAGACACACCGATGCAGAACACATGAACAGCATCTGTTAAATATATGTTGTGTGTATTTTTAATTGGGGTCGTTAAGATTATTTATTTTTATGTTTCTCTTATGCTCATATTAAAATGTTCAAGTTCTTATTTTAAATAGGCTATATTTGATAATGTAATGTATTCCTGTGTCAGCAGCCATCCAGTCTTTAGTGTCACATGATCCTTCAGAAATTAATCTAATAAAAAATATGATCAACATATTAACCTATCAAAATAGGTTAAGCAATTTTCTACTTTTTTATGTTAAACAAGATTCAACTCATTTTTTAAGTCAGTTTCATGCAATGTAAGTTGAAATGACTTCAACATCCAAGTTGATTGTACTTAAAAATATAAGGCAATTATATCAATGTTGAAAACACTGCTTCATATTTTTGTGGAGACTGTGATTTTTTTCATTTTTTTTCAGGATACTTTGATGAATTGAGTGTTGTAACAATGTTTACAAAAGTCTTTGTCACTTGTCACTTTGTCATCAATTTAATGAATTTTTGATTAGTAAAAAAAAAAACATACCCCATAGGCTACTTTAGAATGTTAAAGCTATTAAACTCGAAAAGACAGTGCAAGACAACAAAACATCAATATTTTAGTCAAACATTTATTTGGAAAAGTATTGTGTAATTTATTTAATAAACAGAGTAGGCTATAGCTTGTTTCCAAACAGGTTTCCTGCACAATAATATCTGCCATCATTTGGAGGGATTGTTTAAACCAGATAAGTCATTCAAGTTAACATGAAGCACTGTTAATCAATCTGAAGCTTTTCTGAATGAAACGTGAAACAATGAACTTTATGCATCCAGTCAAATGATTGTGAATAGTGGCCATTAGGCTACATAGCAGATTGTGAATGGCTTGCATACCAGAATGGAGCAGGTGACTGACAAGGAGGAGTTGAGAAGTAAGAGATTTATGGCTAAAAAAAAGTTGAATGAAAATAAATGGTAACTCAACTGTCAGTCTGCAAAGTTCTGCCTTTTGTGTTCGACGAATGACAGAAGGTCACACAGGTCGGGAACTACATGAGAGTGAGTAAATAATGACACTATCCCTTTAAGACTCTAAAGAGTAAGGCAGAGCTGCTTTCCCGTTCTGTTCAGGAAAAGTTTGAGACTTGGCCTCTCACTGGTTGGCTGAGGGAATGTCATAAACATAGCGTTATTCTGCTCCACATCTTCTGTCACAGGAGAGGAAAAGCCCCTTTATGTCCATATCAGGGATGAAAGAGCGCTTCAGAAAGAAGGAGGGAGCCTTTACGTTTAAAATAGCTGCACCGTTCACCACTCGCCCACATCTCACTGTTCCCGTAGAGCGCGTGGGTTTGACAGACAGGTCGGTTCTTCACTGGACTCGAGAGCAAAACACCAGGAGAAAACACAAGAGCTGCTAAAGTCCATGACTTACACATTCAAATTTTTACATAGTTTTTTTGGCTAATCACCATTTCAGCGTACCAGAAAATATACAGAACTTTTTTACGTTTTACCTGTCCATACTCGAAAAAGCGAGTGGTGCCTAGCCCTAGAAGCCAGGTATTGCTGTGGTTCTAGATGGTTGTTTACT